>JAKZAO010000013.1:20431156-20461058 GCA_023053555.1 Branchinecta lindahli | reverse complement strand
TTGAAAACATCTCAACTCTTCCAAATGGTATTGATGATGGTGCAGATAATCCTTGCTGGTTTTTAATCCGCGACTGTCTGACCTTAATCATCTGTCTGCTGCATTTCTTGACCACTGTCTCCAAAAAAAGTAAAGTAGGAAGAGCACGAATAACAATATCAACAAGAGCTACGAGCTCATATGGCACTTGTTACGAGTAGTGGTACGAGAAAGTAGAAGAGAAGTTCAAAATAAACACCCCGCCATTCAAAAATGCGGTTCGGACCTACAATTAGGACATCTAGGTTCATTCAGTCTGAAAACTCTAGATGACGTACTTAGAACCTATGCTTGTTCTTCCCATTGCACCAAGTTTCATCCCGATCCCTCCACTCTAAGCGATTTCAAAGATTTCCGGTTTGCCCCTCCAACTCCTCCCAATGTCACCGGATCTGGTCCGGATTTAAAATGGGACGTCTGAGGCACGAGACCTTTCTAAATATCAAGTTTCGGTTAAATCCGATAACCCGTTCAATAGCTGAGGTTGCCACTGGATTCCGGATTCCTCTTTCGTACACTCCCCATCGACGGTCGGAACGGGGAAACGACATTCTCAAGTCAATAGTTCGGGTACCTGACAAGCCTGCCAAGTTCATTGTCCTTGCACATCAGGAAGTACCGAACTCGTGGGATTACTACAAACTCGGATCCCCTCCAACTGCCCACAGTGACCGGATCCATTCCGGTTATGCTATTCACTTGTTTTTCACACCAACTTTCATCCCGAACCCTCCACTCTAAGCGTTTCCCAAGATTTCCGGTTCCCCCGTCCGGCTCCCCCCCATATCACCGGATCCGGTTCGGATTTAAATGGGGCGTCTGAGATACGATGTCTTTCTATATATCAAGTTTCATCAAGATCCGATCACCCGTTCGCAAGTTAAAATACCTCACTTTTCGGATTCCCTCTCTCTCCACCCCTTCCCCCCAGATGGTCGGATCCGGGAAACGACTATTCTCAAGTCAACCTGTTCGGGTCCCATACACGCCTGCCAAGTTTCATCGTCTTAGCGCATCAGGAAGTACCGAACTCGCAGGATCACTAGAAATTCGGATCCCCCCCCAACCCCCCCCCCCCTACTGTGAACGGATCCGGCCCGGTTATGTCAATCACGTATCTAGGGCTTGTGCTTGTTTTTTCCACCAACTTTCCTCCCGATCTCTCTACTCAAAGCGTTTCCCAAGATTTCCGGTTCCCCCCTCCAGTTCTCCCAATGTCACCGGATCCGGTCTGGATTTAAACTGGGATGTCTGAGACACAAGTTCCTTCTATATATCAAGTTTCATTAAGATCCGATCACCCGTTCGTAAGTTAAAAATACCTCATTTTTCCGGATTCCCCTCCCTCCAGCCCCCCCCCCGGATGGTCGGATCGGGGAAACGACTATTATCAAGTCAATCTGTTCGGGTCCCTGACATGCCTGCCAATTTTCATCGTCCTAGCACATCAGGAAGCACCGAACTCGCAGGATCACTAGAAATCCGAATTCCCCCCCCCCCAACTCCCCCAAAGTGAGCGGATCCGGTGTATCTAGGACTTGTGCTTGTTCTTTCCACCAACTTTCATCCAGATCTCTCCACTCGAAGCGATTTTCAAGATTTCCGGTCCCCCCCCCCCCCCAACTACCCCCCATGTCACTGGATCTGGTCTGGATTTAAAATGGGAGGTCTGAGACACAAGGCACCTCTATATACCAAGTTTCCTTAAGATCCGATCACCCGTTCGTAAGTTAAAAATACCTTATTTTTCCGGATTCCCCTCCCTCCAGCCCCCCCCCGGATGGTCGGATCGGGGAAACGACTATTATCAAGTCAATCTGTTGGGGTCCCTGACATGCCTGCCAATTTTCATCGTCCTAGCACATCAGGAAGCACCGAACTCGCGGGATCACTAGAAATCCGGACCCCCTCCCAACTCCCAGATAGTGATCGGATCCGGTCCGGCTATGTCAATGACTTATCTAGGACTCATGCTCATTCTTCCCACCAAGTTTCATCCCAATCCCTCCACTCCAAGCGTTTCCCAAGATTTCCGCCCCCCCCCTCCAGCTCCCCCCAGAGTCACCGGATCCGGTTCAGATTTTAACCGGACCGTCTGGGGCACGAGCTCTTTCCAAATATCAAGTTTCATTAAGATCCGATCACCCGTTCGAAAGTTATAAATTCCAAAATATTCCGGATTCCCCCTCACTCCACTCCCCCCATGATGTTCGTATCGGGAAAGTGACTATTTCCAACTTAATCATTTCGGGTCCCTGATATGCCTGTCAAGTTTCATCGTCCTAGCTTATGTGGAAGTACCCGAACTAGCAAAACCCGGACCGACCGACGGACGGACAGAAATTGCGATCGCTATATGGCACTTGGCCGAAGGGCAAGTGCCATGAAAACAGAATAAATGCGCTATGTAGAGTGTGTGCTGGGTTGAGATTTCGCTAAAACGCTCGGTTTTTTCCAAAACTGCAGGTAGTCTATGGGTTGTGCTACTCCATATTTGCTGGAAAATTAAGTTGGTTTCAAGTGAATGAAAGCTATGCACTCCCGCACAAGACACGGTTATGCCATTTGCTGTATGAATGATACAAATAAATATAACAAAAATTAATTGAAAAATATTAAACAATTTTGACACCATCAGACCAGAGATTAATACCCAAATTTTGACGACACAGTCACAGAAGGAGCAATTGGAAACCTAGCGTAGTTCAAAAGAACAGTAGAGCGTTGGAAGTCGCGGAAACAGTGCAGAAGTAGTTAGAACCCGGAAACTATGACCCGGTTCAAAGCAGGCGTGGACCGTCTAGAGTGCAAGACGTAAGTTACCACATGGTAAGTTACCACTGGGTAACTTACCCGGTAATGGTAAGTTTCAGGTCAAACTTACCGGTAAGTTTCTCACAAGTGGTAAGTTTAAGTTTTTCGTGTACAAAAATGTTCTCAGTTAAACCTAATCCATCCCTAAGAGAGCTGGGACTTCAGAACAATCTTTCGCACCAATTTCGAAAGGACGGATATGCGTCTGATGCAAGATCTCCATCTCATACGGATACGGAATCCGAGTTCGTTGGGGTCGTGAACACAGAACTCTGTAACTACATCTCCGAACGTGGCCCATTTTCGAAACCGTTGTACTATGAGACTGCGAAAGCTGTCGAGTCGGCAGCTTGCTGGTGGGCTGGATTTTTTTGGAAGTTGGTGCTTTCGGGGGTCGCGATAAAAGTCTGTACAATTTGTGTTACTGTAGCCTCCTGTGACAGACTCTGGTCAGGGTATGGGCTAGTGCAAACTCACCGTAGAAACCGTATCAAGCATGAAACAATAGCAAAAAAAATTAGCATCATCGTGTAGCTTCAAGATTGCCTGGAAACCGACGCGAAAAGTGCCATCATGTGTTTCTGGTTCTGAGCCATTACCAGCTGATGGAGATGATCTCGAGGAAGACGATCTACCAAACATGGCATTTGAAGATGGGTTAGATGAGGACTGAGGAGGGGGAGCAGCTCTAGCTTATCTATTTTTTATTACAAAGTTTTATCTGAAACCTAAAGTGCCATTTTGTTCAGTTTTTCTCACTTTTGATACATGTAACCGAAGTAGTATATAATTCAATAAAAATGATACAGACATATGAATGTTCTTTAATACTCTCTCAAAGGGGAGGGGATACAACTCCTTAAATACATTAGTATCTGAAACTTACCACTTGGGTGGTAACTTACGATAACTTACCAAAGTTACCGGTAACAAACTCGGTAAGAGTAAGTTTCGAAACTTACCGGTAATTCTTGCACTCTAGGACCGTCACTTGTCTGGCACCAAGTTCCTGAGAAATCCGTGCTCCAACGTTAGGATATGTGCCCCAGTGTGTGGGCACTTCGCCAAAAAATTAGGAATTATGTGAATGACTGTTTTACTGCATGTATGTTACCTCCTTCCCGGGCACGCTAATAAGCATGCTCCATTTCAGGTATCTCTACCATGCTCGCCATCAAAGCTGATCCAAGATGACCTCCCAGAGAAACCCTTGGCACCCTCACCGAAGTCTCCGTCCGAAAACTCCATGACCAAGTTCCACGTTCGACTTATGGAACGCCTGAGACGGTCGCTGCGCATTTCGGTTTCGACCGACGATGATGAATCTGACAAGCCCGACTCCCCTACAGGAAATTCTCCAAAATGATCTAAGTGAAATACCGGATATTTTCTGCGATATTCAAAATGCGAGATTGGCTATTTCAATATGCTGTCAGCGTAGTTAACAGGCATGTACGTCCCAGTTTGAATTTTGGCGGGAGTGCGGGGCAGTTTGTCCTGTAGGAATACGAAAAAAACACACTGGACCTGACCTTAGCTGAAGATCTGGAGTTAAAACCAATATTAACCGACGATATCTTGGTGCCCATAGAACGCGGATTCGCATTCGCCTAGGCTTCGGGGTCGCTAGCGGAACTAATTCGCACGGCACCGTTAGAATTTTGGTCGCGTCGAGGATAAGATACGCGTTTTGTGAGCATCCAAGCTTAACTCGGAAGAAACGCGCTGATTCAAAGCGCCCAAACGATTCCAGCCTTGTTTTCTAAACGGTATTTTCGTATTTCGACCGGCCATCCGTAAAAGCAGGTTACAGTGGTTCGCAGCTATCCTCCGTCCAAAAAGACACAAATTTCGCAAAATGTCGTTTAGCCTAGCAGCTAGTTAGTGCTGAGAAGTTTCTCATCCAGTTTTCTGTTCGTATCCATCGTTGTTGTCAACCGAAGGGCTTGAACGTTTCCTTTAAGGGGGAACGGAAGTCTAAACTCGTTATGACCGATTCAGAGAGGGCTTTGGTCGGTGAACAGGTCAAAGTCAAAGGACTCCTTCTGTGCGATGTCTATCTAAGTCTCAGAGGTCATTAGAGGGAATTGGGTTGTGACATTGACCACACATCGCATTTGCATCATCTGTAGGTTGCTGCCTTTTTGTATCCCAGAAGTGCCTGAAGCAGCAAGCTTGCTAATTACTCATTATTCGAGTAAGAGCGCTTGTATAACAAACAGACGGGCGAGAAAGCGTGTCATTTTCTTGTAACAAGGCTAAAAGTTGCCGTGGGATCCCGAACGCTAACAAGCGTTGAATTTGTTAGAGAATCGGTCTTGAACATTTGCGGTCTGTTTCAGATTCCGTAGACATAACTTCTTTACAACTCACGAGGTCCTCCCATAATCGTTGGTTTACCGACGAAACGCCCCCATGAAAAAACGTCCCAGTGGCAAAACGCCTCTCGTGACAAAACGTCCCCGTGACAAAACACCCCCGTGACAAAACGTCCCAATGGCATAACCTCCCCACGGCAAGGGGAGGGGAAGTTCAAGATCTTTTTTCTTGTGAGCCTTGTACTCTTGGATAACATTTAAATTGTACACCTAGGCGATTCTAATTCCTTATTTCGGTCCCCTGGTCTTCAATTGATTCGCTATAAAATGAAATCCCCCCTTCCTCCCCCCCCCAAATATCAAATTCTGTTTATTGGTTCATTTTAGCCGGGGACGTTTTTGTCACGGGGACGTTTCGCCGACTACCCGACGTTTCGCCATGAGTAGGGTTTAGCCACGGGCAACCGACGAAACGTCCCCGTGACAAAACGTCCCATGGCGAAACGTCCCCGTGACAAAACGTCCCCATGACAAAACGTCCCCACGGCAAAACGTCCCGAAGTATAGATTTTTAATTCGCCTTGATCTTCAGGTGCATTATCGAGGTAAAACAACTTCAGAGTTAGCATTAGAGATGAGGGAACATTCCTTCTCAGTAGGAAAGATCGGACGTAGGACCGGTTGCTTCATAAATGTATCGTTTTCAGTTGAAATATGTAGTGTAATATGCCATGCAATTGACTCGTAACTGATCAACTCTAGGTCGTTTGAAGCAACATGCACAATCTGAGGAGCACCAATATGCTCCTCAGAGAAAGGGGACGCTCGCTGTGGCTCAAAGGGGGTCAAACAAGGCAAATGCAAAAATAAGCGTAGTGCCGTTATGCTGGATAAAAATGGGGTGGTTCCGAAAATCACCACGATCTTTTTGCCCACTCTCATAATGTCTACGGTTCAAAATGCCCACGATTAAAATGCCCACGGCTCAAAATGCCCATTAAAAGTGCCAACAACTCTAAATGTCCACGACTCAAAATGCCCTCGACTCAAAATGCTCACGATTGTATTATTTGAGGTGTTCACTCCGTAATAAAGACGAATTATAGGGTTGAGTGAGCAGCGGGAGGAGACCGAGTGTCAGAATGACGATGATCGTATGTTGAACTAGTGTAATCTCAATTATAATATAATACTGGTAAAATATTTACAAGAAACATTTGTATTGCCTCGCGCTCAGATGCCGCAAAAGCGCTCGGCTTTCTTGAGGAAGCCTCTGACTGATAAGCAAACTACATCTGTACTCTGACGAAAGGCCGTACACAAAAGCCTGATCAAAATATTTGAACGTATCTGATTGTTATCTTTCTAATAGGCACACGGGCAGACAGACTTTACGAACTCATATGCACGCTTTCAGTAACGTTTTCGGCTCCCAAAATGCAGTAGGAATTCTGATCTTGAAATTTTTAAGGCGTTTACTCTGCCGAATTCTGAACAGACTGAGGACCGATCTTAAACAGTTATTTTTAATTGAGAAATAACACTTACCCTCATGATGCAAGTTAACTGGAGGATTTGGATAGCCTGGTTTTGGTTTCTATGTTGGCACAAATTTATACGATACTGTTTCTGTACTTTCAAGAAAACAATTCTGAACTGATCAAGAAACAATAAAATAATTCCTTTCAAATCCTCTTCCGTGGTTAATCGTTTTCGTCCCTTATAATCTCCCAGTCCGTTGTCTCAGGATGATCAGTAATCTCATAGGCCTAGCTATCCCTCAGCGATGACGAAAAAAAATCTATAGCGGGGGACGTTTTGATCGGGGACGTTTCGCCACGGGGACGTTTTGTCGTGGGGATGTTTTTTCATGGGGATGTTTTGATTGGGGACGTTTTGTCGACAACCCGTCGTGAGGACGTTTCGCCAGGGGAAGTTCCGCCGGTAACACCCGACAACCCCAGCCCAGTTTATCATAAACGCGATTATAAATTTGACCCAAAGTGGCATCACATCTAATTTGATCACAATATCGTTGTTACAGAAAGACGAACAATGAGGTGTCATTGATGTTATTGGATCGCAAAAATATCAACCGAGATCTCGACTCACTTGTCCTACAACCGCTTTCTTCTGGGGCATGTCGATAAGGGGATGAATGACGGAATTACATTCCGCTCTGGCCTCAGCTAAGCTAACACCGTAATTACTCTGAATGATAATCCAACCATCCTTTACTTCTTACTTCTTTCTGGAATCTCCTCTCCCGTTTGAATTTCATCATGCAATTTGGTCAAAAGCATTGAAAAATCAGATCAGTGTCATTAATCTCCCCTTCACCTCCTGTTGAGAGCCTTTGTTTTCCCCACGGGTTCAGCGGTCCGATCATACTTATGATAACAACCCATGCTTCGAAAAATGTATCGGGAAAATGTGACGTTTGGACAAAAGAAGGGACTGTAACTACAGTAAAGGAAAATTAAAAAATCCTTTCCATTTATTTTATAAATCACCATGTTAGCTACCGACAGATTCCAAATTCCCCCCTATACAGTCCACCCAAGTCTTTCATAAACTCGTGGCGGAAAAGCCAAACTTTTTCTTATTTCTACCCTACCTGACAAAAGGCGTGTCGGCTTTAAAATCTGCTCCATTCTTTTTGTAGCCCTTAAAAAGTACTACAAAATGGGTATCTTAGAATTTTGCCGCCAACGTCGTGCTGGTCTCATAAACTTGAAACAAACATTTTATTTTAACATAGGAAAAGCGTATACCTGCTCTTAACGAGTTTAGACTTCCGTTCAGTGTTGCCACTTTTCTTTTACCGAACCTGTGACATTTGGCCGCAAAAATCTTTGAAAATCTGTGACAAACGAAAATCGGTCATTTTTCGAAAAAAAACTCAAAGATTTTGGGTGTTGAAGGAGTGCGTATATCAATTAACATAGTAAAATGCTACACCGTGTGTTAATCAAGATTTGGTTTCACTTCAACTTGAAAAAAATATTTAGTTTTCGAAAAATACTATATTTTTACTATTATAACCTGTTGCGATTTTGCATTCTGCGACATGTGACAGAAATCGAGCAATAAGCACAAAATGCATGCGATGTTTGGGAAAAACATGGAAAGGCGTTGAGATTTTTTTTTTTTTTTTACTTTTCATGAAGGGAAACATCAATCCTTGGATGAACTCATTTGAACTTGACGAAAATATTTAGTTGGACTAAGATTCCCATAGTAAGATTGTCCCCAGAGTCCTTAGAGTTTAGTACGTCGCATCTGACGCAGCAGTCTAAACCAGGGGCAAACCAAATTACAAATTTTTAAAACCAATACAACTTATTTCGCCATTTTGAATTTTGACGCAAAATGATGCGAAATTTTATTGTAATGTGACTGCAGGTAGCTTTAGGGTACCGTATCGTCTTGAACTTATTTTCTTCCTTTACTGAAAAGAACTGACTGAACTGAAGAACTTACTGACTGAGATACGTACAGTCTGAATAAAATTTAGAAATTAAAATAACTTAACAAAAAGAAAACAGGCTCGTTATTCTTGCTTGAGCCTGAAGAGGACCCTCGCCAAGAGTGGTGTTTTATAACTTGATCAGTAGTCAAATTGCATTCAACTATTTTATCTCATGACATTGCGTACGCCACAAAATAAGCACTTTGTTAACAAGAAATGTCGCTTTTTCAACTTCGTAATCATATACTTTTTTGTACTTCAACGTTTGGTATGTCGGTACACCGGTATACCATGGCCGAATCAGGTTAGACACATAAACGTTATGTTATCCTTATTTATTCTTGGTATCACCCAGTGCGTCTCGTACCACTCGTCATGTTTCACTTATTTCTGAGGATTCTGGGTTATTTGCTGTACCCCCTTCAACTTTCCCCATCAAGGCCGAATACGAGAGGTAGACCAAAATGGTTCACCTAGAGCATATTTCAGAGAGAGAGAGAGAGAGAGAGAAATTTATTGAATAAACGAATAAACACTTCACTTTGACAACCACCCCAAGAAGTAACCTTGTCCTAGGGGGTGGCAAGAAATAAACTATACTAATACAAAACAACTACTAACCAAAAAAATCAACTTCAAAACATAAATACATCACAAAGGGCTTATCGTACCACTCATTAAGTTTCACTCGAATCTGAGCATCCTGGGATATTTGCTGTATCCCCTTCAACTTCCCTCACCGAGGCCAAATATGGGCGGGACACCAAAATGGTTCACCTAGAGCATAACCTTTACACCTTCCAAGTTTCATCCGAATCGCCCTACTCATTTGATCATGTTCGTTATATTGCTTAGGGTATTTTAGGGTCAAGTTCTCAAGTCTGAGAACTGTTCCGGAAATCCTCGTAGCCTACCCCCCCCCCCAAAATGGATCATCTAGGGCGTATGAACTTTCTACATTCCGAGTCTCAGTCCAATCGCTCCACTCATTTGACCCCTCGGTGATCCACACAAATTCCGGGACCCTCCCCCAACAATGACTGAATCCGGTTCGGACACATAATTAGATCATATAGGCGTTTTCTCTTACCACCCATTAAGTTTTACTCAATCGGATAACCCTTCTCAACTCACGCATACGGAAAGGTTCTAGATTGCCCATTCCTCCACACCCGCCGATGACTGAATCCCGAGAGCGAAAAGTTCCATAGAGCAATTTTCTGTGTTTCTTGTCTCGCCAGTAGCTGAATTCTGGCAGAATGAAAAAATGTCGCAGAATTCTGCGACATTTTTGGCAAAACTACGATTTCCTGTGACAAATGTTGTCACAGCTGTGAATCTGGGGAGAAATCGAAAACCTGTGACAAATCGCAGAATTCTGCGACAAGTGGCAACACTGCTTCCGTTCCCCCTTAAACGTGAATTCTGGATTTGACAGTGAGGACAGAGGATCATTTTTTTTTTCGGCCAAATTTTCAGGTCTGGAATTGATATCCTTACAGACAGTGTGATTAGAAGTAGCCAACTTTGCATTTGTAAGGATTGTATTTCAATCGTTCTCCTTTTACTGCTTGTGCAGTGTCGAAATATGTATGATATACAAAAATGCGTTATGCATTCGTTTTTACTTGAAAATGTGCAGTAAGCATATTCTTTTATCGTTGCGTACGTGTGATTAATGTGCCTGACCGTTTTTTGATAAATTGAGTTTTAATTAACCTTCTTTCGCAATAAAGTTTCGAAACTCAGAATTTACCAGGTGTTGGCCTTATATCAGTTTCCATGGCCCTTGTAAAACGTTGTGTTTAGTTCCAGCTCACGTAGCGCCACAACTATCCCACGGTTAGATGCCAAAATATATTTTAAAAAAAGCACAAAAGAAAGCTGCTGTTTGACATGCTATCCTCGGTGTGTTACGGTGATGCCATCTGCATTCCGTACGTTTTAGTTATGCCGCCGCTAGGCAGCGTTACTCCCTTCCGTCGCTTGTATCTTTTATACTGTCGCGGCCACTGTTTCTATTATTTATTAACTCTTTGGTTAAGGTGACTCACGCGGTGTGAGTCACCTTCTTCTTCCACACTTCTTTCCGGGTTCCCGACCGGGTAACAACTCTTTTCACTTAAAGATTGTTCTTTTGTGAGTATTTCTATTAATAAAACCTTTCGTTTATTTACGGACCATAGGTCATTTCTATGAGTCTCAGTTAAGCTCATTAGAGTGGGCTGGCCTGTAAGGCCTATTGTATGATGGGTGGTTGATAACCTGTTGTGTGTTCGGTATGCAAACCATAGTGTGAATCGACCAGGGGAATCCATAATGAACCCGTGAAGTTCTGCATGTGTAGTAGGCCACCAACGCCCTAGGCCATCCTGACTCCGATGATCGTATACCTGGACATTTACCATTTTATGTCCGGCTTACTACACTCCTCGCCATAACATCAGGTTGAGAGTGCAAACTCCATATACAAATACAGTCATCGTAACAGGTGTCATCTCTGATCAGTGGTTATGGCGACGATCCTCGTCTAGGAGTGTTGAATTAAGTAGGCTACTTCTTCAGCCGTAAAACCTGGGACTCTAGGACATATTAGGCCGTCCCATCCGTGTGGCGGAATATAGACTCCCCAGAACTGTACCGGAATGGAACTCAAAGAAGAAGAAGACGATCGAAAAATACGCTTCGTCGCCAACATGTTATCGAAAAAGAAAGGTCACTCGATTGACGACATGTAGGTACTCAAACTGCTGAGGTTTTACGAACTCATATAGAAAGAAAACATTACGATCGATAGAAAGAAGAAGAAGAAGAATATTGACAGAAGAATTATGAATGTAATAATGAAATAATACAAAATTGTAATTTTCCTCTCCTCTTGCTAATGATGTAAGTGTACAGGATGTATAGGACCTAGGTGGGAACCACACTAACAGACTAATGTAGCATTTACAGGGATAAGAAATCTACGGAAGAAATCTTGTAGCCTGTAGGAGGGGTATAACATTCTAAGTTAGAATGTTATACCCCTCCTACAGGCTACAATCTAACCTCAAATTATAACCTCAATTTGGCCTGAAAATCTTACAAGCAAACTCCTGTGCAGTCTAAAAGGGTCCAAGGTCATCACATGTTGACTATATTGTAACGGAATTCTGTAAGTCATGATGTAAATAGTGACGTCTTGAGATTGAGGACCCCAAAGTAGGATTTGATTGTCCCTAGTACGGTTTATAAATGTTAACGCAACCTGCGCCTCGCTGGCCGCTCGGCTCTGTATATATATATTCAAATATATATTCACCGTTAGGAATAAACTACAGTTTTTTGTTTTTATAGGCACATTACATCAAATAGGTGTGACGTCACGCTTTTACGGAATTCCGATATAATTTAGTTTACACCGTCATCACAGGTTTCCATCTTGACAGTTAGAACCTTGTTATGACTGAAAACCTTTTTAGGGTGGAGTCGAGTTCATTTAAAGTTCGAGGTTGCATACCCCTCCTGTAGTGTAGATAGGAATTCTGGTCAGCTTGAGAGGATCCCGTTAGTGAAGACAACTAGAAAAAAATCTAGTTGGGCAGTAGTTGCATTTTTGCAGATACTATGGTTTCTGATACCACGGTCTTGCCTGGGTCTTGTAGTCACTGTAGTATCTGGCCAGTTATCGTAGTATCTGATATTACGAAACCATGGTCCGACCGTGGTTTAGGGCTTGTTTCCGCGCCAACCAACATACTTCGGTTCAGGGTAACCAGTATTTTTGAAACTTTCAGTCCTAATGATCCAGCGTTTTTGTGTTCACTTTCAACGTCACTCTCCAATACTAGCGGAGCGCCGAAACCGAGAGGTTTCCCACTCTTGATTTTAGTGTACAGCAGGTGCCCAGTGCCACGGTGCCTGGTCGGTGCTGGCACCGTTAGCCACGTGTTCAAACATTAAAATAAGCATATTTAGAAGTGTTTGAAAGATAAATCGCATAACTTATGGCCGAAGAGGTTTCACAGCGCCAAAACCGAGAGGCTTCTGACTCTTTGATTTTAGTGTACAGCAAGTGCCCGGTGCCGTAGTGCCTGGTTGGTGCTGGCACCATTAGCCACGTGTTCAAACATTAAAATAAGCATATTTAGAAGTGTTTGAAAGATAAATCGCATAACTTATGGCCGAAGAGGTTTCACAGCGCTGAAACCGAGAGGTTTCCCACTCTTGATTTTAGTGTACAGCAAGTGCCCGGTGCCGTAGTGCCTGGTTGGTGCTGGCACCGTTATCCACGTGTTCAAACATTAAAATAAGCATCTTTAGAGTGTTTGAAAGATAATTCGCATAACTTATGGCTGGCACCGGTGCCGGAGCATACGATTTTGGTCGGTGCCTGCCAGTGCCGGGAAAAGGGTGTACAGAGAGTACCAAGGATTGGAACACCCCTCGGCCAACCGACCTACAGTCTTGGCACGGCGCGAAATTCAAAATTTTCATTGGAGAGATAGGCTTGCGACGGAAAGACGCCGTTTTTGGGATCCCAAAACGTAAGTGGAGGGATACCTATGACATCGCAAAAGTTGTCCGTCCGTCTGTCCGTCCGTCTGTAAGCACGATAGCTCTCGAAGGGAATGAGATATTTTGATGAAACTTGGTGTGAGCATTCTTTGGGTCAAGAGTAAGTTCGAGTTCGTAGATGGGCCCTGTAGCTTTACATTTAAGGGTGGGGGAGGGTGTTTAAATTAAGGGGCAAGCAAAATTTTTTTAAACAGCTAATGTGATAGTCAATTATGGGGTAAGAAGACACGCTGAACACAAATATGAAAACCATTTTCTCACCGGACAAGTAGTTCGTCCGAAATCCGGCCAAAGCCGGAAAGTTTGTTAAAAGTAGAAGTCTTATTTGAAGTTGATTAGATGTTCGATATAGGGGTAAGAAGGCATGCTGAACAAGAATATGAACACGGTTTTCTCGCCGGACAAGTAGTTCGTCCGGAATCCGGCCAAAACCGGAAAGTTTGTTAGAAGTTAAAGTTTTATCTGAAGTTGATTAGATGTTTGATGTATGGGTAAGAAGGCATGCTGAACAAGAATACGAAAACCGTTTTATCGTCGGACAAGTAGATCGTCCAGAATCCGGCCAAAACCGGAAAATTTGTTAAAAGTTAACTTTTTATTTCAAGTTGATTAGATGTTGGATATAGGGGTAAGGAGATACGGTGAATCCGTTTTTGAGCTTTAGTTTTTCGCCGGACAAGTAGTTGTTGAATTTCGGCAGAACCGCAAAATTCACAGAAGTAAGCTAAGATCGTTTCCATCGGCTTATAGAGGTAAACGCACATGCTGAATCCATATCTGAGCTTGGATTTCTTAATGACTAGCTGTTTGGCCTGGCGAAGACTGGATCTGGCGATGACAAAACCTAATTGTCTGGATCAAATATTGAATTTTTGGGATCCCATCGGAACCTTTGGTCTTGTTTTTATATATAAGCCGTTTTTAGAGCTCAGTCGAACCGACCGGCAAGACGAAAAACGGTCAATAGTAGCAAATAGGTAGGTTAACCGACCTACGGAGAAAAGGCAAAAAACGCAACTTCTGTTGACCAACCAGGGAGGAGAACGTGGAGAAGAGAATAGAGAATTCATTATCGGAGAAACTTTTCGATTCTGCAAAATTTGGCTGGAATCAGGAGGCTTTCCTTGTTCTCGATTCGAACAAAAATGGAAGAAAAAGGAGAATTCGCTTCATCTGAATGGTCCAAAAATGCAAAATAGGAGAATTGTGAGGAGAATTCTGATCAAAAATGCAACTAGTGTGACAAAGATTTGACTTGTTGATAGACTATTTCATTTCATTGTTCACATAGGTGTAAGAAGTTGCATAGAGCTATATGTGCTGTTTACGTCTTATTACCAGGGGCATCACATATGTGGGGGGAGGGCGATGCAACCACCCCAATGTGTCGGCCATTCATAACCAAATCATATTTGACAGTGCAAAATGGATACGTCAGCTGAATTTTATTAGAGCTATATTTCAGCCCTCCTCGGCAAGGGTCCTCTTCAGGCTCAAAGCTGATCAAGTTGGAAAAACGAGCTTGGGGAAAAACAAAAATCACTTGTTTTTTCTTATTATGAGTCTTTTTTTCTGCAAAAACAGTTGGTAAAAAATGAACAGCCATTCGGTATATACTTTGCCCCCCCCCCCCGAAAAAAAAAACTTTATGGCCAGTAACGCCTCTGCTTATTATAGTACGCATACTTGTTCAAACTGCACTTTTGCACTTTCTCAATAAGCAAAACAACAATAAGTTATTTCTAAATACTTCAACATCAAAATAAAGTGAACTTTCGTGCTCTCATGGCAACGCTTGCTAAGTTCTCTTTTTTTCGACACCAGCGGTGCTGGTGTCCCTGCTATTCGACAGTGTGTCACTTTTTTTACAAGTCTTGGCACTATCTCTGGTGTTGTTTTGCTCTGTAAACTAATCTGTATTCCTCAAAGAAGGAGGCCTTGTGTCCATGGAAAACATGGGAGCACGACATTGAATAAAGAGTTGTCCTAACCATGGTCTCCATTCCAGCAACGCCGGAAGCTCCCGACCGGACACGGTTCCATCATCGCAAAAATGGCAGAAATTTGCACTTGGTCAAGTTATGCAGGAATGGCTCTTGTCAATTTCACAAGTAAGTTATATACTATATATTGGATTTTAGTGGCGTTGGTGATTCCCCAAACTGCCTATTAAGGAATCGGATAATATTTGGCAAGACACGTAGAAATACTAACACATAGGCAGCCATTGTTGGCTACCTTGCGTATAAACTAATGCTTTGTTATTTATGGAAACGATTAAGTTGAAAGAAAGTCTGCTAAAAAAAATACCCATTGAATTGAAATCTTACTGTCGTGCTCCCTACAGTCAGTTTTGCATTACCAGGAAACATTAACTTCTTCTAAAAGGAAGAAAGTAAAAATTTTGCATTATACACTGCAGGTAATTAACAACGGTCTTTTGGATTTGCAAGACACAAATTTTCATATTTTTTTTTCTTTTTTCTAGTGGCTGTGACAAGGATGTTTTTTTACTGCGCCACATGCCCAGTCTGGTTTTACATCTATTCCCAGTCTATTTGAGGATGACCACTACAAAAAGTTCGGTTGTGTATCGTGAAGATACAGGTAAGTACCAGGTGTGCTGTTTACGAGCCAGAAATTATCTAGAGCCAGTGGGACGAAACTTGAAAGATGTTAAGGTCATGTGCTCTAGATGATCTGTTTTTGCTGCCGGTCCGATTAAACCTCGTAGGGACCGGGGGGGGGGGGCAGAAGTGTTTGGCACGCGTAGGTACCTTACAAGTGAACCGACCTGTAAGATAGAAACCTCGCATGCCGTGGATGATCTCTTTTCGGAATCTCTGCTGGATTCGACCTCCGTTCGGGCGGGTAGCGTAAGGGGCACTATTGGAAGTTTCTCTGAAATGCTCACTTTCGAGTGATGGGTTGTGACAGAAGACGTCCCTAGATGGACCAATCCAGGAACCATTCATGAAGGAGTAGGAGGGCGAAGATAATCCGACTAGAGTGAAACCTGATGGTTGGTAGAGATGTCCCGATATATTTGGTTTCACGCGTAGATACCAAAGCAGTTTGACGTCTCCGGAAGTTTACCGTAGCTACCTCCGTAACATGTAAACTAAATAATAGAAATCGCCAAACGTTCGCGCGTGATCAGTGATCCTGTCAAACCAGTTTGAAACAAAATTTATTTTTGAATGGTTGGCTTAATCCTAATTTTGGTTTTGCAGCATGCTGTCGGGTCTTGCCTGCTACCCAGAAGAATCGATCACTGCAAACCGCCAGGCTCTACAAGATAAGTTCATCTAAGAAGTTGGCGGTTTCCATCGTTACCGGATTTGGATTGGCTTCGTTTCACAACACAAGCCATTATGTCAAGCCTACTTCCCTGGATCTAGAGAATGCAAGCTGTCATGTTCCAGGCGTGGCCAAAGATGGCAGAAGGTACGGTAGATGTTACTTATCTTTCATGTATTATTACAGTCCTGTGCTTAGCTGAACTCAGTAGAAGCAAAAACCGCGATTTTTGAATGCCAACAGAAGAAGTTCGACATTCAGAGGCTTTATGGTCATTGTTCCTGCTGCATCAGGGGTGTAACTGCTGAACCAGGGCCCTTCTGACAGCGGTAGGCAGTGACGAGCTTCAAGAAGCCTCGACGACCTCTATTCTGTGTGTCCCCCAGAAAGAAGGTGCTGAGCTACAGACTTGATTAAGATCTCCACATTCTAGCTGTATCCTTTTCCCGTCTTCGGTTTTCCTGTTTCATACCTACTATTTAATACTCCATTTCATACCTACGGCATTTTACTTATTCTTACATTTCCTCGCGGTTGGCTTTCAGGCCCATCTCACGAACCGTTTATATTATAGCTGTTTTTTCGTGCTCCCACAAACAGGTTGTGGGTCAGTTGTGGCTCGAAAAGAGCGTTTCCGCGGCCTTTTGTGCGGCCCACAAGTGTGTTTCCGCGACAAACAAGATTTTCATGTCTCACTTGGTGGCTCAAATTCGACAAACAACTGCCGAGGTGATTGTCGATTTTGTGGCTCTGTTTTGGCGGGAAATTCAAATTTAACAGCAAAATAACGTCAAAACAACAAAATTCAAAGCTTTCTCAAGTATGTAGAAATAAAACTGAAGATCCTTTTGTACATAATGGTAAGGAGGAAAGCCTGGAGATGAGATTTGTACATGATTTTTATTTGTATGTTCAGACATTTGAAATTACCGCCCCAAAAATAGACAAAACGGCGTATCCCCGAGTTTCAGCTCGACTGTGTGGCACACAAACGTGTCACGGAAAAACGCCTTATATTATTACCATTTATACTCTACTGGGGTGGCCGATAAGCACCTTTATGTAAACTGTAAACTGTACTGTAAGTTGACCTTTCGTGTTTTTCAGGTGGTATAACGTGGTACAACCGAATTAACCAGCATCCTCGCCAGCACCAGATAAAATCAGCCCTCTGCCCGCCGTGCTGAAAAACGTCGACCGGTCATGTGGATACCTGTGATTGTTAGTCGTGACATGATTAGTGCAATATTTTCATTTTTTATAGTCGAAGGAATGTAAAGAGACTTTACATTCAAGCCAGAGGAATCGTGTTCACTGGCTGTTCAACTCGCTAGCTCTTCCGATTATTGAACGATTACCTACTACAAATGCAATATTAAGCCTGTGAGAAAATTGAGAGGAGAGCTACATAGTTATTACTAGACCTACGTGATGTAACCTACCTTGAAAGTCTGGACCAGTTACGTATTCGCTCCGTTGCGCACAGATATTTTTGACGAAATTTGATTGAGACGTCAAAACTTACCAGCCCCGATTATTACAGCAATAAAGTGAGCGGAATCGTACAAATTGACTGCACCGTTTCCGCAAGCATGTGTACAAGTGGAGTTTTCCAAACAGAATTGTTGGAGCGTTGAAGAGTCTTACCGAAGATGTGGTTAAGGTGGGATCGTACTGTGTGTATAGTGCCATTTATAGTGGAATGTAATAAAAAAGATTTGCTATATTCGCGGTTAAGGCTGTGACGCTATTGAGGTTAATGGTCTGCATGGGATGGAAACGTGCATCCCTGCTTTTGCAAATTTACAGATATTAGAGTAGGTCCCAACTGTCACATTTCGTACAATAAAAATTTGTCCTGGTAGTTTCAGTGATCCGTATGTGATACGGGATTCTGAAGGAAGAGGAGTGATGCCTGGTCTGATATCGTGGAGGACTATGGGGTCTCTATCTACTAGGGAATTCTAGTCTAGAATGAAACAAAGTGCTACTTTACTAACTCGTTAAGTAGAGCACAATCACTACTACACGGAACAGTGGCTTCCTCAAAACCTGGATTCTGCTCCTTATATAAGTTGCTGTAGTTGATTGTCTGCCCTGTGTTGATGAGACAACTTTCGAAAGTCTGGTGCTAGAAAGACTAAAGCGGCATTTTAGGTTTCTGCTGCGTATCAGGTTGATCTGGAGGACCGTGCTACCTGTTTCACTACACTTGATCTGGAATAGCAAATACTGGAATACCACACCTTTCCCCCGGAGTTTCTGCTATGATATTTCAGCCTCCTGGCCCTGCTGCCCAGTGCCCACACATTGTATCGTAAATCTGCGTGCAAACCGACGACCGGCAGGAGGGGGAATACACACGGCCAGGTAAGACAGGGATACCGCTTGCGGCTCCTGTCAGTCCTGATGAAAGCGATAGTCCCGCGCAGAAAAGGGAGGCAAATTGGCTTGTTAAAAAGTTCCTCGAAAGTCAGTTTAATTTGCTCAGTTTTATTCTTCATTGTTGGTGCCATCAAAATAGTATGGGAAACAGCGCCATCTAGAGTTACGTTCGGCAACTCCCAGTCAGTCTAATGAAGATGGCGCTTGCAAATATATAATTGCTTATTTTACTACAGCGCAGCCATGAAACTTGATGAGATTTGCCTTTACATAAACGTAATAGTATAGCACTCGTTTACACATGATTTTCTGATACTTTCCTGCCTCACAGGAAAGTATCCTTTCTGCCTCACAGTATACAAGTTATAGACGGAGTATAGAAGTGGTGTTGGACAGTATATAGAACTTCTAAAACGTATTTTATGAGGATGGGGAGGAGGAAAAAAGGAAAACGCAAGAAGCGATCACTTCCTACGGCTCAAGGACAGACCACGCGGCAAAAATAAACAATATCTCTTCGATTTCTAGATTAAGCGTTTCCTTTCAAAATAGATCTGTCCGTGAAGCGACAACAGGCATGAACTTGCTAAGAGGGTGACTCGCTTCTAAAACTAGAATCAGAACTTGAACTGAAAGATAGTGAAGCTAACGAGACGGGTTAGAGAAGCTACAAACTTATACCGATGAATTCCCCCCCCACACTTTCAGGGTTCGAGTTTCATAAAACCCTTCAGAATCCGTCAGCCGCTTTAGATGCAACGAGTTTCAGGGTCATATAGTGAAGCCGACAAAGGATTGAAAAAGCTACACCCTTATATTGATACCCCCCCCCCCGGTTCAGGGTTCCAGTTCCACCAATTCGTTTTCCCAACTTAATCGGTTTTGAGCCTGAAGAGGACCTTGGCCAAGAAGGGCCGAAATATGGCTCTAATAAAGTTTAGCTGACGTATCCGTTTTGCACTGTCAAGTATGTTCCAGTTTCATAGGCTGCTTCCGGTTCCCGCAATTAGATGGTAACCGGCGCTATCTAGATCAACAGATAAAACTTCCAACGGACCGATTTCAGCAAGACGACGCTGGCTTACCGTAAACTCGTTTTTTTTTTTGGATAATACTTGCCCCACGATTGCAGTTCTCTGTAACTAGGTATGCCGTACTCGATAGCCCATTTTAATATTTTTCAACGTTTCCTAGACATCCTCTTAAATAACTGCCTTTCCGTCAATCTCCCTTTTTCACCTAAAGTTAGGTCTTCACCTTCCGGAATCTGGGTTCACAGATTTTCCGAGATTTTTTTTGAATTTCTTCTGCGATACTTAAAAATTCCGGAAATCTGGAAGCTGAAAAGCCCCTTTTTCCGGATTATGTTGATATACTTTCGGACCGGTTCATATTCCAGATGCAATTTACAGAAGACGTCGAAGAATAATCTGGAAGCCCAGATTCCGGAAGTTCCGGGAGGTGAAGACCGGACTTAACCAATTCAATCTTCCAAACGTTGTTGGCTTGGCTGCATCTTCGGATCCGTCTCTGCGAAAACAGTTTTCTGGAGTAGTCCGAATGGCTGGTTTGGTTCGTTACGGTGGTCCTGGGTTCTTCGTTCAATAAGCATTGTTTAAAAAACACACTTGCGTTTAATAGTGAAGTTCCGCATACATTGAATACATCTGCTACAAACTCGAACACTGACTTCTGAATCACTAATGAATTTCTTAGTGCATGTACACTGCACTAACCTGGCTTCTTCTCTTTTTAAAAGGGACAACTTGTGACAAAACAGATGCCACTTTCGAGTGCTGCATTGAAAATAGTCAACTTGCGAGCGAGCGCCAAAAACGCACAACTTGCGAGAGTTGTGATAAACATTTTGAACTTAGTATATCTGTCATTACACGCTAAAAGAATGGTCTACAACAATAACAAGACCTAAGGTTTCGGTGGGATTCCAAAAATTTAATATTTTCCAGACTATTTGGTCTTATAGATATCAGGTCTTCGCTAGACTCCTTGAACGTTTTTACTATTAAGATTTAGAAATAGAAGAAGGCAAATGATTATTCTTCTGAGAAAACCAAGTTCAGACATGGATTCAGCATCTGTGTGTTTGCTACTAGGCTATACGTCATAGGTTATCTACTTTGACGAAACTGTAACAACCTAAATCTCCGGTTCGGACCGGATTCCGGAACTTAAACTTTAACAAATTTTCCGGTTTCAGCCGGATTCCGTTCGGGTAGAAACTTATTGTCAAAAGCGGATACAGCATGTCTTCTTACCCCTAAATTGGAAATCTAATCAACTTCAGATAAAACTTGCACTTACAACAAATTTCCGGTTTCGGCCGGATTCCGGGCGAATTACTTGTCCGACGAGAAAATGATTTTCATATAAATGTTCAGCATGTCTTCTTACCCATAAATCAAACATCCAATCAACCTTAAATAAAACTTTATATTTTCAACAAACTTTCCGGTTTTGGCCGTATATTCCGGGTGAACTACTTGTCCGGCGATAAAATGGTTTTCAGATTCGTGTTCAGCATGTCTTCTTACCGCCAAATCGAACTCTTATCAACTTTAAAGAAAACTTATACTTTTGAAAAACTTTCCGGTTTTGCCGGATTCCGGACGAATTACTTCTCTGACAAAAAAAAAAACTAAAGCTCAAAACCGAATTCAGCATGTATCCTTGCCCCTACTTCTAACCTCTAATCAACTACAGAATAAACTTTACTTTTAACAAATTTTCCGTCAAAATCAAATTTTCCGGTTTCAGCCGGATTCCGAGCGATCTTTACGTCCGGTTAGAAAATAACTATCATGTACGAATTCAGCATGTCTTCTTAACTGCGAATCAAACATCTTATCAAACTTAAATAAACTTTTACTTTAAACAGATTTTCCGGTTTTGGCCGGATTCCGGCCGAACTAATTGTCCGTCGAGAAAATAATTTTCATATTCGGATTCAGCATTCGGACTCGGTCAAGCACGTTTCCTTACCCCTAAATTAAACCTCTAATCAACCTCAGATTAAACTTCTAGTTTTCATAAATTTTCCGGTTTTCGCCGGATTCCGGGTGAACTATTTGTTCGTCGAGAGCATGTCTCCTTACTCCTAATTCGAAATATCATTAGCTTTTAAAAAAAATCACGCCAAGTTTGATCAAAATATCTCAACCCCTTCGAGAATTATCTTGCTAACAGGCGGACAGACGGACGGACTGACAACTTTAGCTGTCATAGGTATCCCTCCACTTACGTTTTGGGATCACAAAATGGTAACTGCCCGCTGCAACACAAGCTCAAATCCGCAAAGACCGCATGCAGTAGCATTTAAAGCCATGTTTTACAGGCCTTATCCTAGCCTTCAACGGTAACAGCTTCTTCCTTGAGTTAACTTTACGCACGTGTTCAACAAGTCCGCTCCAGTTACCACGGAGACAGATTCCATTAAACACATTCTTGATAACGTTGCGTTGACTGTTCAGTCTACCAACTGTGACTAGAGCTGACTAGAGTCGGACCTTATCTAGCGAAGCTTAGAAGACTTTCAATGATCTGAAGTCTTGTTGTTCCCACTGTAAGGGTTAACGATTGGTTTTGTAGTTTTACGACTTTGTTATGTAAGGCAGAATAACCGTTCTTGCTCACGGCACTTTCAGAGAATGTCGTTCACGCACTTAACACCGATAAAACTTTCACTAGCACCACGTCTAATCTTTATCTGACAAAGCCGATAGTTGATGGATCCACAAGCTTCGATACTGCGTTTGAATGTGAGATACGGATACCATTTTGTTGTCCGACTGAAAAAGACAAACTGTTATGATGAAACTGATGGAGAAATACCTTGGCCGACATGGCCAGCGCTCTCCCAAGGCCATAGGCTGATCTTGTTCTGCACAACTGTCAGCGTGTCAAATATTTACCCACAAGGCAGAACTGGTTTGACAGGATCACTGATCACACGCGAACGTTTGGCGATTTTTATAATTTAGGAACTCCGGAAACTTCCGGAGACGTCAAACTGCTTTGGTATCTACGCGTGAAACCAAATATATCGGGACATCTCTACCAACCATCAGGTTTCACTCTAGTCGGATTATCTTCGCCCTCCTACTCCTTCATGAATGGTTCCTGGATTGGTCCATCTAGGGACGTCTTCTGTCACAACCCATCACTCGAAAGTGAGCATTTCAGAGAAACTTCCAATAGTGCCCCTTCGCTACCCGCCCGAACGGAGGTCGAATCCAGCAGAGATTCCGAAAAGAGATCATCCACGGCATGCGAGGTTTCTATCTTACAGGTCGGTTCACTTGTAAGGTACCTACGCGTGCCAAACACTTCTGCCCCCCCCCCCCCCGGTCCCTACGAGGTTTAATCGGACCGGCAGCAAAAACAGATCATCTAGAGCACATGACCTTAACATCTTTCAAGTTTCGTCCCACTGGCTCTAGATAATTTCTGGCTCGTAAACAGCACACCTGGTACTTACCTGTATCTTCACGATACACAACCGAACTTTTTGTAGTGGTCATCCTCAAATAGACTGGGAATAGATGTAAAACCAGACTGGGCATGTGGCGCAGTAAAAAAACATCCTTGTCACAGCCACTAGAAAAAAAGAAAAAAAAAAAATGAAAATTTGTGTCTTGCAAATCCAAAAGACCGTTGTTAATTACCTGCAGTGTATAATGCAAAATTTTTACTTTCTTCCTTTTAGAAGAAGTTAATGTTTCCTGGTAATGCAAAACTGACTGTAGGGAGCACGACAGTAAGATTTCAATTCAATGGGTATTTTTTTGAGCAGACTTTCTTTCAACTTAATCGTTTCCATAAATAACAAAGCATTAGTTTATACGCAAGGTAGCCAACAATGGCTGCCTATGTGTTAGTATTTCTACGTGTCTTGCCAAATATTATCCGATTCCTTAATAGGCAGTTTGGGGAAATCACCAACGCCACTAAAATCCAATATATAGTATATAACTTACTTGTGAAATTGGACAAGAGCCATTCCTGCATAACTTGACCAAGTGCAAATTTCTGCCATTTTTGCGATGATGGAACCGTGTCCGGTCGGGAGCTTCCGGCGTTGCTGGAATGGAGACCATGGTTAGGACAACTCTTTATTCAATGTCGTGCTCACCATGTTTTCCATGGACACAAGGCCTCCTTCTTTGAGGAATACAGATTAGTTTACAGAGCAAAACAACACCAGAGATAGTGCCAAGACTTGTAAAAAAAGTGACACACTGTCGAATAGCAGGGACACCAGCACCGCTGGTGTCGAAAAAAAGAGAACTTAGCAAGCGTTGCCATGAGAGCACAAAAGTTCACTTTATTTTGATGTTGAAGTATTTAGAAATAACTTATTGTTGGTTTGCTTATTAAGAAAGTGCAAAAGTGCAGTTTGAACAAGTATGCGTACTATAATAGAGCAGAGGCGTTACTGGCCAAAAAGTTTTTTTTTTCGGGGGGGGGGGGCAAAGTATATACCGAATGGCTGTTCATTTTTTACCAACTGTTTTTGCAGAAAAAAAGACTCATAATAAGAAAAAACAAGTGATTTTTGTTTTTCCCCAAGCTCGTTTTTCCAACTTGATCAGCTTTGAGCCTGAAGAGGACCCTTGCCGAGGAGGGCTGAAATATAGCTCTAATAAAATTCAGCTGACGTATCCATTTTGCACTGTCAAATATGATTTGGTTATGAATGGCCGACACATTGGGGTGGTTGCATCGCCCTCCCCCCCACATATGTGATGCCCCTGGTAATAAGACGTAAACAGCACATATAGCACTATGCAACTTCTTACACCTATGTGAACAATGAAATGAAATAGTCTATCAACAAGTCAAATCTTTGTCACACTAGTTGCATTTTTGATCAGAATTCTCCTCACAATTCTCCTATTTTGCATTTTTGGACCATTCAGATGAAGCGAATTCTCCTTTTTCTTCCATTTTTGTTCGAATCGAGAACAAGGAAAGCCTCCTGATTCCAGCCAAATTTTGCAGAATCGAAAAGTTTCTCCGATAATGAATTCTCTATTCTCCTCTCCACGTTCTCCTCCCTGGTTGGTCAACAGAAGTTGCGTTTTTTGCCTTTTCTCCGTAGGTCGGTTAACCTACCTATTTGCTACTATTGACCGTTTTTCGTCTTGCCGGTCGGTTCGACTGAGCTCTAAAAAACGGCTTATATAAAAAAACAAGACCAAAGGTTCCGATGGGATCCCAAAAATTCAATATTTGATCCAGACAATTAGGTTTTGTCATCGCCAGATCCAGTCTTCGCCAGGCCAAACAGCTAGTCATTAAGAAATCCAAGCTCAGATATGGATTCAGCATGTGCGTTTACCTCTATAAGCCGATGGAGACGATCCTAGCTTACTTCTGTGAATTTTGCGTTCTGCCGAAATTCAACAACTACTTGTCCGGCGAAAAACTAAAGCTCAAAAACGGATTCACCGTATCTCCTTACCCCCTATATCCAACATCTAATCAACTTGAAATAAAAAGTTAACTTTTAACAAATTTTCCGGTTTTGGCCGGATTCTGGGCGATCTACTTGTCCGGAGATAAAACGGTTTTCGTATTCTTGTTCAGCATGCCTTCTTACCCCTACATCAAACATCTAATCAACTTCAGATAAAACTTTAACTTCTAACAAACTTTCCGGTTTTGGCCGGATTCCGGACGAACTACTTGTCCGGCGAGAAAACGGTGTTCATATTCTTGTTCAGCATGCCTTCTTACCCCTATATCGAACATCTAATCAACTTCAAATAAGACTTCTACTTTTAACAAACTTTCCGGCTTTGGCCGGATTCCGGACGAACTACTTGTCCGGTGAGAAAATGGTTTTCATATTTGTGTTCAGCGTGTCTTCTTACCCCATAATTGACTATCACATTAGCTGTTTAAAAAATTTTGCTTGCCCCTTAATTTAAACACCCTCCCCCACCCTTAAATGTAAAGCTACAGGGCCCATCTACGAACTCGAACTTACTCTTGACCCAAAGAATGCTCACACCCAAGTTTCATCAAAATATCTCATTCCCTTCGAGAGCTATCGTGCTTACAGACGGACGGACAGACGGACGGACGGACAGACGGACGGACAACTTTTGCGATGTCATAGGTATCCCTCCACTTACGTTTTGGGATCCCAAAAACGGCGTCTTTCCGTCGCACGCCTATCTCTCCAATGAAAATTTTGAATTTCGCGCCGTGCCAAGACTTTAGGTCGGTTGGCCGAGGGGTGTTCCAATCCTTGGTACTCTCTGTACACCCTTTTCCCGGCACTGGCAGGCACCGACCAAAATCGTATGCTCCGGCACCGGTGCCAGCCATAAGTTATGCGAATTATCTTTCAAACACTCTAAAGATGCTTATTTTAATGTTTGAACACGTGGATAACGGTGCCAGCACCAACCAGGCACTACGGCACGGGCACTTGCTGTACACTAAAATCAAGAGTGGGAAACCTCTCGGTTTTAGCGCTGTGAAACCTCTTCGGCATAAGTTATGCGATTTATCTTTCAAACACTTCTAAATATGCTTATTTTAATGTTTGAACACGTGGCTAATGGTGCCAGCACCAACAGGCACTACGGCACCGGGCACTTGCTGTACACTAAAATCAAAGAGTCGGAAGCCTCTCGGTTTTGGCGCTGTGAAACCTCTTCGGCCATAAGTTATGCGATTTATCTTTCAAACACTTCTAAAGATGCTTATTTTAATGTTTGAACACGTGGCTAACGGTGCCAGCACCGACCAGGCACCGTGGCACTGGGCACCTGCTGTACACTAAAATCAAGAGTGGGAAACCTCTCGGTTTTGGCGCTCCGCTAGTATTGGAGAGTGACGTGGAAAGTGAACACAAAAACGCTGGATCATTAGGACCGAAAGTTTCAAAAATACTGGTTACCCTGAACCGAAGTATGTTGTTGGCGCGGAAACAAGCCCTAAACCACGGTCGGACCATGGTTTCGTAATATCAGATACTACGATAACTGGCCAGATACTACAGTGACTACAAGACCCAGGCAAGACCGTGGTATCAGATACCATAGTATCTGCAAAAATGCAACTACTGCCCAACTAGATTTTTTTCTAGTTGTCTTCACTAACGGGATCCTCTCAAGCTGACCAGAATTCCTATCTACACTACAGGAGGGGTATGCAACCTCGAACTTTAAATGAACTCGACTCCACCCAAGATGGAAACCTGTGATGACGGTGTAAACTAAATTATATCGGAATTCTGTAAAAGCGTGACGCCAAACCTATTTGATGTAATTTGCCTATAAAAACAAAAACTTTAGTTTATTCCTAACGGTGAATATATATTTGAATATATATATACAGAGCCGAGCGGCCAGCAAGGCGCAGGTTGCGTTAACATTTATAAACCGTACTAGGGACAATCAAATCCTACTTTGGGGTCCTCAATCGCAAGACGTCACTATTTACGTCATGACTTACAGAATTCCGTTACAATAATGTGATGACCTTGGACCCTTTTAGACTGCACAGGAGTTTGCTTGTAAGATTTTCAGGCCAAATTGAGGCTATAAAAATTTGAGGTTAGATTGTAGCCTGTAGGAGGGGTATAACATTCTAACTTAGAATGTTATACCCCTCGGCCCTCCTACAGGCTACAAGATTTCTTCCGTAGATTTCTTATCCCTGTAAATGCTACATTAGTCTGTTAGTGTGGTTCCCACCTAGGTCCTATACATCCTGTATACTTAAATCATTAGCAAGAGGAGAGGAAATTACAATTTTGTATTATTTCATTATTACATTCATAATTCTTCTGTCAATATCAGGGTTGCCACTCCATTGAAATTTTTCGTGCTATTGGAAACCAGAAAAAAGTGTTCTTTTCTGGAAAAAAGTGCTACTTCAAAAAAAAAATTTTCCGTGTTGCGCTTCGCGCAACACGCAACATCCAACCTGTGTCTGACTCGACCACACTACCACTAAATTTGTTTTATCTTACTTTTACCTTTCATTTGCAATACAGTATATATATACCCTACTTTATTTGCTTAAATTTAAATTTTCTACCTAAAAGGCAGTAGCTTTTTTTTGCTTCAGCTCCAGAAACTCCTGCACTGACTTACGAAGGTGCAGGAGCCTGATAGCTTAAGCAGTTCTTTAGACCCTCAATTCAAGTTTGTCAGTAGGCTATTCTGTGTTATTTTTCCTGATTTTACCCTTATAGTTATGAACAACTGTACGTTACGCTGGCAAACAGCTGGCAAATAAAAATTGTCTCAAACGGAAGGTCGTCAAAGTGAATTTGCTTCTTCTCACCACTCTTATTAAAAGTGTAATGAATGGTCAAGCTATGGTTTAAATACGTATCAGTAAACTATATTTGTCGCGGAATGCGATGCGAATCCACTTTAATTCTACTTCAATTACTCCTTTGTGTTGGAGCACTGAACTTCAAATCAATTGTGTGCCTGTAAACAGAACAGTAGACGAACAGAAGAAAAGTGTTCTTTTTAACTAAGAAAGTGTTAGTTTTGCTAAAAAGTGCTATAATAGTGCTACGTTTTTTTGATAGTGCTACTTTTAGAAAAAAGTGTTAAAAAGTAGCACTTTAGTGCTACCCGTGGCAACCCTGGTCAATATTCTTCTTCTTCTTCTTTCTATCGATCGTAATGTTTTCTTTCTATATGAGTTCGTAAAACCTCAGCAGTTTGAGTACCTACATGTCGTCAATCGGGTGACCTTTCTTTTTCGATAACATGTTGCGTGACTTTATGAGCAAATTCAGACCCATTAGCCATAGTTTTATTTCAGTAAATGAAACAATCTTGTTTAGGACAAACTATGAGCGATTCTGGCAGTCTAGAGAGCTTCGCTAGTTATGCGCCGGCTGTTTCACTTTCCACAGCTGTTTTCGCACTCCGCTAGTTTCGCAACATTCGCGTTCGCTCTCAAAGCGGATCCACGAAACAACCGGAGTCCGCCCTCATCTTTTTATTTCAGACCTGCTTTAGACTTTAGACACAAGCAGATCCAGGCCAAATCCAGTTCAGTGCTTCCAAGTGGACTAGTTTTGTAGATCCCCAGTGGAAAATACATTCAACGGTTGACGAGTAACGGTCTGCAATCTGTTTCCGACGACACGAGCTTCAGAAGTTTTGCACTGTTTTGAAATAGAAATTGAGAGCTTTTATGCTCTGCTCATTATCGTGTAATGCACCATATTTTACTATAAGCTCTTTGTCGAAAGTAAATAACACTCCGTAGTTAGAGCCATCGCCGCTGAGCTCAAAAAGTGAATAGAAAATTGCAGCGTACCCGACAAAGACTGGAAAAGTAAAAACAAAATAATTGAACATAGCGAGGTATAGATTTTCAAATTTCTGAGTGAGCTATGGGATTTTGGTAAATACTTGTACGTACACACTTTTAAACGTTTTCCGACCCTTTCTTGATTGATTAAACGCAGTTTTCGAACAAAGTTAAGGCGTATTCTCGCCGTTCCCCGAGGACTCCTCGGGGAATCGAAGGAATGGCGAGAATACAGGGACTCACTCCACGCGGACTCCGCGTACAGAAAACAGCGAGAACACGGGGAATACTTTCAAAATGGATTTTGTTCTTAAAACAAATTGCAATTGACAAAATTAGTCTAGATCTCCTTTATTTTGGTTTTGTTTATTCTGATTATTTTTAATTAATTTTACATTGCACCAACACCAGCAAAAATTGATTCCCCTCCGAATCTGAAAGGGAGTCCTTTCTGATGATGGTGATGATAATCGGAGCATTCCCCGTCCGTGGGGACTCGCGAGAATACGGGAGTGAGTCCCCGGGACAAACAAAAACGCGGGGACTCTTCAAGTGGAGTCCTCGGGGAACGGCGAAAATACGCCTTTTATCTCGAAATGTGTTTCCATGCAGAAGTCTTCAGACTTTAACGACAAAATAAAGCCTCGCATTCAATTAATTAATTAATTTATTTTTTTAACCCGCTAAATGAACAAAA
>JAKZAO010000013.1:20035997-20431056 GCA_023053555.1 Branchinecta lindahli | reverse complement strand
GAGTTAAAACATCAAAATAAGCATTTTTAGAAGCGTTTGAAAGATGAATCATCTAATTTACTGTCGGCACCGGTGCCGGCACCGACTATTTCGGCTGGTGCCGGAAAAGGGTGTACAGCAGGTGCGGGGAGTGGGCAACCCCTCGGTAATAGGTCCATCCGACTTGCCGATTCATTAACTATTCAGGGGGCTTTAGTGGGCACTTCAGTTCTTGAGAATATAGATGTTTTCCAAGCAGAAATTGTGTAAGATTCTGAAACATATTATTGAAAGAAAGAGCTGCCGTCCAGTTTATAGATATTTTTTCTCGTACATCAGCATTTTTCTACTGGGAGCTATTCTAAGACAGCAAAATATCTCTAAGGAGTATCGCCAAGACCTTTGCTTTCGAGAGTGCGGAATCCCTCGGTTCTGACGGACGATTTAAAGTCCCTTGTATAAATTCCATCTTCCCGTAAAACATATGTTGTTGGTTTTTGGGATCCCAAAACGTTAGTGACGGATACCTATGACATCGCAAAAGTTGTCCGTCTGTCCGTCTGTCTGTGAGCACGATAACTCTCGAAGGGAATGAGATATTTTGATGAAACTTGGTGTGAGCATTCTTTGGGTCAAGAGTAAGGTCGAGTTCGTAGATGGGCCCTGTACCCCTACATTTAGGGGTGGGGGAGGGGGTTCAAATTAAGGGACAAGCAAAATATTTTGAAACAGCTAATGTGATAGTCGATTATGGGGTAAGAAGACATGCTGAACAAGAATATGAAAACCATTTTCGCGCCGGACAAGTAGTTCGCCCGGAATCCGGCCGAAACCGGAAAGTTTGTTAAAAGTAAAAGTTTTATTTGAAGTTGACTAGATGTTTTATTTAGGGGTAAGAAGCCACGCTGAACGCGAATATGAAAACCATTTTCTCGCCGGACAAGTAGTTCGCCCGGAATCCGGCCAAAACCGGAAAGTTTGTTACAAGTTAAAGTTTTGTCTGAAGTTGATTAGACGTTTGGTGTAGGGGTAAGAAGACATGCTGAACAAGAATACGAAAACCATTTTATCGCCGGACAAGTAGTTCGCCCGGAATCCGGCCAAAACCGGAAATTTGTTAGAAGTAAAAGTTTTATTTTAAGTTGATTAGATGATAGATTTTGGGGTAAGAAGAGATGCAGAATCCGTATATGACAATCACTCTCTAGCCGGACATATAGTTCGTCCGGAATCCGGCTGAAACCGGAAAATTTGTTAGAAGTTGATTAGATGTTGGATATAGGGGTAAGGAGATACGCTGAATCCGTTTTTGAGCTTTAGTTTTTCGCCGGACAAGTAGTTTTTGAAGTTCACCAAAACCGCAAAATTCAAAGAAGTAAGCCAGGATCATTTGATCGGCTTATAGAGGTAAACGCACATGCTGAATCCATATCTGAGCTTGGATTTCTTAATGATTAGCTGTTTGGCCTGGCGAAGATTTTTGGGATCCCATCGGAACCTTTGGTCTTGTTCCTGTTGAAATGTCATATATACGGATTTAAACTTTGCTGTTCCTCTCTCGGTTCCTCTATTCGTTTATTTATCCAACAAATATTACAAATACGACTTAAACCGTTGGTATCCTACCTGAACTGCCCACTGACGAACTTGGTCTATTTGCGCTAAAACAAAGAATTTTTTGAGAAATAGCCTGCAAGCATAATCGAAAACCTTGGAGCAGATGAGCAGACAAACAACTTTTTAGCGTACACTTGGTGCCAGTTGGTTCTTTGGGGCTCGAAGTAACCAACCCCTCATCATATATCAGCACAAAGCTGTATCTTTTTGTGCCAGGTTGCAAAGCTTAACAGACATTATTTTTTCAGGCAAACCGATTCTTCCAACGGAGTTCATTTCCCACTCAAGATGTCCCCAACATCGACATCTTGGAGTAGTAATCCTGGCATCACGGAACTGACATCCCGGTGCCGATTTTCACTTCAGCTATCAACAGTCCACCACCATACTCCCGACAACCATCTACCGTGGTGTTTAAGCGGAGGTTTTGCGACGGGCATGTAGCAAAAGACAATACTAGTGCGCGGAGAACCTGTTCCAAACCAGCCACCTTACATTGGACACTCAGCCTTGCAACGCTTACAGATTAAGCAAACAACAAACATCTTAAGCATCAGGCTGAAAGCAACCCCTGCAAGAAGCTGCCAGTACATCGCAGCACCCATTTTACACCATACTTGCATTTCGCTTCTCGCCTAGAAATCTTCAACCGCCACGTCGCAGCTTGAGGCAGTCTTCAACTGCCACGCCGCAGCTTGAGGCAGTCTTCAACAGCCACGCCGAAGCTTGAGGTATATCTTCAACCACCACGTCGCAGCTTGAGGCAGTCTTCAACTGCCACGCCGCAGCTTGAGGCAGTCTTCAACAGCCACGCCGAAGCTTGAGGTATATCTTCAACCACCACGTCGCAGCTTGAGGCAGTCTTCAACTGCCACGCCGCAGCTTGAGGCAGTCTTCAACTGCCACGCCGAAGCTTGAGTTAGATATTCAACCACGACGCCGCAGCTTGAGGCAGTCTTCAACTGCCACGCCGCAGCTTGAGGCAGTCTTAAACCACCACGCCGCAGCTTGAGGCAGTCCTAAACCACCACGCCGCAGCTTGAGGCAGTCTTAAACCACCACGCCGCAGCTTGAGGCAGTCGTCAACGGCCACGCCGAAGCTTGAGGCATTCTTCAACCGACACAACGCAGCTTAAGGCAGCCTTCAACGCCACGTCGCAGCTTAAGACAGTCTTCAACTGCCATGCCTCAGCTTCGACAATCCTCAACTGCATGACAGCCCGCGCAGCCTGCTGCCTCAGCAGGACATCACCAGCTTCGCTTTGCTGCGTTACATCCCAGCATTCAGCGCACCTGCAGCATTGCACACTACCGGCACAGATCCAGCGCTGCGCTTCTTCGAGCTGGCACCCTACTGACTAGCAGTTTTCCTGCGCATAGATTTCGCTGCCACCTGGAAATCGCGCCAAAACTGCGTGTACATACCGATTTATTTCTTCTACAGTACCACCAGCCTATCTAAACACCCTAACAGCACAGCATACCCCTTACCCCTGGTCATAGGTTAGACAAGCTCTAACCTATGTCTTATATATACAAGCATGGACATTGTATATATAAAACCCGGTGTATTCGTAGTGTATTTTTCCCCAGGCATAGATTAACAGGTTAATCTATGCCTTTATATATACAAGCTATAGGCATTGTATATATAAATCCCGGTGAATATTTAGTCTATCACAGGACATAGGTGTTTCGCTTATGTCTTTACATATGCGGTCGATGGGATTCGTATATGTAAAACCGGTGCATAGTCGTAGTATAGGTATCTGTGCTTTACATGTTTGTGTGTTTATATTCGAATTTTTCAAAGAGTCGAAATTTAGAATTTAATTATTCGGAGTATCTCTAGTACAATTTTCATTGGATTTGGCGGTTTAAGTGTTTAGTTTGAAGTTTGTGTTCCCGGTTACTCTAATTTTGTTCGTGTGTTTTCACTGTGTTTATTCGGACTCTCAATGTGTTCTGAATATCAGATTTCAGTAATTTCATCTTTCCCTTTTCTGAGTAGTTTCAGGCGAACCAGTTTCTTTCTTCTCCCTCCTTTTAACATAAAATTTTTCATCTCTGTCCTCTTTCTCTGATTAGTTGCTTTGGTATTTTTCGTGTCATTTTAAGGTAATCTCTACCGTCTACCCTGATTTCCGCTGCTTTGCAGTTCGAAGCAGGGCTAGAACTGTGATTACCTTTTCGAAGTGTTTTACCTGGATGCGTGGTGATGTGTGCGAGTCTTTTTTTTCGTTTCTTTAAAATTATTTGGCTAGTATTTTTGAAACTTTCCTTTTTTACTGTTTACACTTATTCTATTTCTTTCAAAAACACCCCAAGCTCAAAGAACCTAGATACTTTTTATTATTGTTTTTTATCTTGATCCTTTCTACTCAAATTAGAAAATGTAATCAGTACTTTTCCTTATCTGTCCAATCATAAAATGGAAATTATTCGGTTTATCAAAAGTATACCGAGTTAAAAATCAGGGATACGTTTCTTAACGGATCCCACAGAAATGACTAAAAATAACTTTGACTTTGTTTAACAAATATCCTTCTGCTCAGTATGATTGAAGTATGTCTGATTTTGAGTTCGGTGTTGACACGGGTAAATATGTGCGAATAATATGTCACCTACTGAGCTACATCTGTAGCCGTATGTTGGACATATTATGACGGACGATTGCAGTCTAGTCTTTTATTTATTTCAGTGCTTTTTTCTGACTCCTCAAAAGTCTTGAAATTTGAGAGTGGATGAACACTCCCAGTGAAACTAAACGAAACTGCCAAACGGTGATTTTGATTTACAAGAGTATCTAGTTCGGTGTACTGTAGTTTATATGGATCTAGTTGAGTGCACTGTAGTTGTATAAAAACAAAAAAGGAAATAAAAAAGGTAGTTTAGCTTGAAAAAGGAGTTTCTGTTAGAATCCTCTCCTCCCCCACAGATGCGTGGAATGGGACATCTTGGGAGACATGCTCTTTCTAGTTATCAAGTAGTACAAAATCGAATAACTTGGGTCTTACTTAAGTTTCCAGCCTATCGCCATTGTTTCGTTTTGTACCTATGGCACTTTTTCGGACGAGCCGAGTTTTGACAGTCACTCAACGCAAACTTCGTCGAAAGCTTCAAGGTCCGCAGACAACTCTTTCATACATAAGGACAGGAGAAGCTTCAAAATATTGTTTTTCATAATGGAAGACTTGATAGGTCATCAGGTCTATCCTGTGTTTTGGACTTCTTACCGTTTACTCGGTTTTCCCCCCTTATAACCACGGTGCGCAGAGTTTTCAAATATTTTGCTTCCAGCCTCCGCTTAGCGGGAAGGCTGGATAGAGCCGACAAGCGCTAACATGAAAATCGCTAATTTCACGTGACAAGTATTAGTATTTTCGAAAAAAGGATATTCTGAACCATTTCATCGTGACTCATTTCTGGTCAAACTTGTGCTTTCATTATTGCTTAAATAAAATAACTAGGTGCTTGAAGCCTCCAAGTACCAGTCAATTTTAAGTACTATCTCAGTACATTCTGCTTAGATCACATCGATTTGCACACTGAAATGCTTCTTTGACACCATTCAGAAACAAGAGCTGTAAGCTCATATGGCACTTGCATGGGTTGAGATGTATGAGAAAAACTATTGAAACAAAAACGATGACACGCCCCTTAGGGATCGTTGATATATACCGTTTGGTCAAAAGTATTTTTTTACACTTTTCGGTTAAAATGCGCACTTTAACGGCGACAGAAACAAAACAATTGCGGCACAAATCATCGTGGGTTGAGATGTATCGTTTGATAAAAAAAAGTACTTTTCGACCTGGCGGTTCAGATGCGCACTTTAAGGGAGCTAAAACTTCATTTGTAAGCAAAACCCCTGAGGCAAAAATGATAATGGGCTCATGGGGATCATGAAAATGTAAATTTTGCTTAAAAGTATCTTTCTGAATTTGCAGTCAAGATTGGTACTTTAAGGAATGGTCGGAATTGCGGATTCCCCCTCCCGCTACTCCCCCCGCGACTATATCGGATCATGTTAATTTTTATTTATGAGTCAGTTTGATCTAGTCCCTGATACGCCACCCAAGTTTCGTCGTGAAAATCCCCAAAACCGCCATTACCGGAATTCCGGAAACTCCCCTCCACCCCCCCCCCCAGTGTCCGGATCCAGTCCAAATGTATAAACGATTTATCTGGAGCAGATGCTTATTCTTCCCAGCAAGTTTCACTCCGATCCCTCCATTCTAACCGTTTCTCGAGATTTCCGGTCTCCCCCCCCCCAACTCCCCCATAGCTGTCGAGTCCGGTCCGGACTTCAAATGGGACATCAGAGGTATGCTGTTTATTCAGTTATTAAGTTTCATTCCAATCCGATCACCCGTTCGAAAGTTACACACTACTCCAATTTCCTGATTCCCCAGCCCTCCACTCTCCCCCCCCCCAGGTGGTCGGATTGGGAAACTGATTATTTCCAGGTTAGTCCGATCGGGTCCCTGATGCCCCTGCCAAGTTTCATCGTCCTAGCACATCTGGAAGCAAGGCCGTATCCAGGGGGGGGGTTAGGGGGTTCAAACCCCCCCCGAAACCCACAAAAGTAATAGTTTTTTGCAGGTTTTAACCTCTGATCTATGTATTTTTTGTACTTTTTGTCCGACCCGTGGACAAACCCCCCCCCCCCGAAATAAATTCCGCGAGCAAAACCCCCCCCGAAATAAATTCCTGGATACGGCCCTGTCTGGAAGTACCCCAACTCGAAAAAGTGTGACAAAAACTACTTGATTTTCAGAATTCCCCGGCCCACCACTCCCCCCCCCCCAGATGGTCGGATCAGGAAACTGATTATTTCTAGGTTAGTTATATCGGGTCTGATACGCCTGCCAAGTTTCATCGTCCTAGCACATCTGGAAGTACCCTAACTCGAACTTGTGGGACAAAAAAACTCGGACCGACAGACCGACGGAATTGCGATCGGTATATGGCACTTGAGCCAGAGGCTGCAAGTGCCATAAAAAGCCTCAGAAAAAAAAGTGGTGAAACTCTGTCAGTATGTGAAGTACCTGTAAAGCACCTTGGTAAGCATAAAACTAGATGGCGGGAGCTCCATTCAAAGCAGCGAATATTCTCTCAACGTGAAGTACTTGAAGTACTTCGTAAGTACATTTGTTGCAGGTACGTGTTGCAGGCTGCAAGTACGAAATCTTGAATAACTTGATACTAATACTCAAGTACAAATTTGAAGTACTTATCACAACACTGCCACCAGGTATACTGTAGCCCAAAGGTTTCTCCCCAAAAAATTTCGAAAGGTATTCATTTCATATCAAGAGTATAAAAAACGACAACATTGACGAAGGTCAAGAATCAGTCACCAACAAAACACACGGAAAACAATTATTCCAGACGCGATTGGAGAGATAGATTTCCGACAGTCTGACGCAAAATTTTGAGGCCACTACAGTTCGCATCGGTTATCTGGAGGCGACTGCAAACTCTCGGGTCTGCTTTCGCAATTTAGACGCTGTCGGAACCAAGCATAAGGGTATTACAAACCGAACACCTATCACCGAATAAAACATAGTTAAAACAAAAAAATCACATAGAAAATGCTGCTGATAGGATTAGCCAGAGCACTCACGACCTGTGAGTGCCACCGACGAAATCCCACCAACGGAAGAGAAATAGGTACACTGGCAGGATTCGGTACCCAATAACATCAAATGACATACTTGTGGCATATAGAAATGGACCAAATGGTCAAAACAGGGTAATGCGCAATAATAAATGTATGTCCAGCGCAACAGCAAAAATCCTAGGAGGACCGAACGCGAGGAAAAAACTAATGTACGTATCTAATAACGGACTAGAAAAACGATTAAAAAAGTAAAAAACTTATTGCCACACGTTTGATTACAGAAAATCGAACTGGCAAAAACCCACATAAATTGCTACGCGACCTGATTATTTTCAAATTGCACTTAAATCACCGAGCAAATGGCTTTAGCACCTATAAAAGAGCACTTCGTGATGTTTGGCACGCAGTATAGCTCGGTCCGTCCTGCCTAATACATAGCCGTCAGCTATCAATATTCCTCCAACCCTAGCTGACTGGAGTGATTGTGCCAGAGCAAAATAACACTAGGGAGTAGCGCCAAGACCTATGCTTTCTGTTCTTTGCAAACGAGTCATTCTCATAGCGCCGCCCATACCGCTTCCGGCATTTCAAGCGAGACAAACTTCCGGGTTTAGAAATTTCTGGTAAAGATAAGATGCGGTCTCCACACATTGTTGAAACAGGGGAGGTTGTATCTTTTTTTTTTTGCTGTGTTCAAAATACGAAGTCATTGGATCCAGCGCTGGTGCACGACCGATTGAGTTTCAGTAGGGACGTTCACTATCGCTAGTGTTGCTAGTGTCGCGCCAAGATCTATGCTTTTCAAACGGACGCTTGCGGCATTTAAACCGAGACAAACTTGCGTGTTTAGAAATTTTATTTGACAGTGCAAAACGGATACGTCAGCTAAATTTTATTCGAGCTATATTTCGGCCCTTCTTGGCAAGGGTCCTCTTCAACCAGTTTAGAAATTTCTAGTAAGGCCATGATGAGGTCTGCACCCATGGAGGAAAAATTGAAGGTTTCATCTTTTTTCTGCTGTGTTCATAATATGAAGTTATTGGAGCCAGTGCTGGTGCACGACTGACTGAGTTTCAGTGGGGACGTTCACTATCGCTAGTGTGCTAGTGTCGCTGCTACTCGAGTGTGTCACTTTTTGCAAGTCTTGGCGCTACTCCCTAGTGTTATTTGGTCTGGACCTGCTAAACGGAAAGTCACCTGAGGAGCTTCTTTTTTTTTAGCTTCAGCCTGAACCCTTATCAGTTTATCGCGGTCAACTGTAACATCAACTACCTAGCTACCCATTATCTCACTCACCAATGTGATCTCCCACGCCACGTCATCTATCAATCTGGAAAGCTCTATCGTTATCACTGACATGATAATAGACAACACACTCCCTCACTTCACAGGGTAAAGCAACTCCTCATTTCACACGTGAAGCCTTTAAGTTTAACTGAAAAGCCAACTTATTTTTGTTTAATTTAACTGAATTCACTGAATTATTTGAATTATGTTAGGGATTTTTTATATTGTTTTTTCACTATATGCTCTTGTATGACGTTCAGAATATCTACGACCGTCCTCACAGCGCAATGTTCTACTATGACGTGGAGAATTTGAATCTCAACACAAACGTGGCTTTTCAGTGGCCAAAGGTGAGCTCGGAGCTCACTGCGTGAACACTTATTTCTCAATAATCGTTTTTGTCAAGCATACAACACAGGTTCAAGAGCACAGAGGTACCACAAATCAGACAGGGAAAGTCCACTATATCAAAACCGATTATTCCTAAATTGGAGAAACGAATGTAGCTAGATTGTCCTATCTCAGCCCTTTTCGGTTAAACTTTAAAAGACTCAACATGCCACAGCATTCTCAAGTCAAAACAAATCTTCCCGGACTACGACGCCGAAAACAATTCCACAAGTTTCAAACCACAACAACTTCCCGAACATGGGTGCTAACAAGAAATTCACACTCCTTCTTAACGCAGTCGTGCCAGACATTTTCACACGACTTGTCACACACACATGGTTACCTTCTTATCACTCAACAACTCCTTCTCAAGCTCTCTTTCTTCCGAACTTCGCACGTCCGTTTTCTTCGGCGTCACACCGTACAGAAACGTGGCCCAATGACCAGTAGCATTCCGTGTAGAAAAGTGACAGAGATCTGAAGATCTCTCAGGACGAAGTATGAGTATAAGGAAGAGAGAATGATGGAAATGGATGTTGCAAATCCTTTGAGGATGTTGTCGGCGTACTTGACGGTGGCGGAAACAATGAGACCTCCACAAGCCTGAAAGAATCACATTGCAAGGTCAGATCGATGGTCCAGGTTTTTTTTTTGCTTTCACACGTGAGGATGAAGGTCACGTCACGTTTCATGGCCTTTAAGCCAAACGGGCGTATTTAGAGACTGGAGATCAATTTTTTTTAATCAGATTAGAGGCATTTGATTCTAAATGAATAGCCTTTATGAAAATATTTTTGAGTTTTTTGTGATTATTTTATATTTCTTTGTCCTTTTCTACTGCACTTATGCCCTTGGCAGTGCGTTATAAAATCCTTCATTCATTCATTCACTGTCCCTCTGTCCCGGTTTTGCTAGTTTGGGCACTTCCACGTAAGCTAGGATGATAAAACTTGGCACGCATTCAAAGGACCCGACTGAATGCTCAATGAAACCTTATTTCCCGGATCCAATCATCCAGGTGGGGACGAAGGGTGGGGAATCTGAGAAAGTGTGACCGCATAAACTGCAAACGGGTGATCCGATTCGAATGAAACTTGATGGTTAGAGAAGTAGATGCCGAGATGTTCCATAGATGTGTCCGAACCACATCCGACTATGGGGGGGGGGGTGTAAAATTCGCTGGGACGAAACGGATTGGACGCGGTACAAAAGTCATGGGTCCTAAATGAGCTATGTGAGGTCTGGACCGGACATTGGGACGAAACTTGAAAGTTTTGTATGGAGTGATAGTAATGAAAGTTGGAGACACTAAAGAGTAAAGTCATGGGTTCTAAATCAGCTACTGAGGTCTGGACCGGACACGACCTTTGTGAGGGAGACGAATGGAAGATTTCGGAAAGTTCTTACATTCTAATTATAACAAGACCAAAGGTTTCGATGGGATCCAAAAATTTAATATTTGATCCAGACAACTAGGTCTTTTCTTCGCCAGATCCTGTCTTCGCCAGGCTAATCATCTGAGAAAAGAAAGTTCAGATATACTGTAAAGGCCATAAGCCATATCTACTGTGACGATACTAATCGAAACTTCCTGCTTTACTTCTGCCAAATTTCCGACTTGGGCCGAATACGAGCGAACTACTTGTCCAGCAAAAAAAAAAGAAAGTTCAGAAACGAATTCAGCGTATCTCCTTATCCCTATAAAGAACATCTAATCATTTCCAAATAAAACTTCAACTTATAAAAAAAATCCGGTTCCAACTTGATTCCGGACGAACTACATGTCCGGGTAAAACATGATTGTCATATACAGATTCAGCGTCTCGTCTTACCCTTACATCTAACATCTGATCAACTTCTAATAAAACTTTTGCTTTTAAATTTCTTCCAGTTTTGGCAGGATTCCGGGCGAAAAAATTGTCCGCGAGAAAATGGTTTTCACCATCATGTTCAGCATGTCTTCTTACCCCTAAATCGAACATCTAATCACTTCAATAAAACTTTTGCTTTTAACAAATTTTCCAGTTTCGGCCGGATTCCAGGCGAAAAATTTTCCGGCGAGAAAATGGTTTTCACCATCTTGTTCAGCATGTTTTCTTACCCCCAAATCGAACATCTAATCAACTACAAATAAAACTTTTGCTTTAAAAAAAAATCCGGTTTCGGCCGGATTCCGGCGAACTACTTGTCCGGCGAGAAAATGGTTTTGACCATCGTGTTCAGCATTTCTTCTTACCCCTAAATCGAACATCTAATCAACTTTAAACAAAACTTTTACTTTTAAGAAACTTTCCGGTTTTGGCCGGATTCCGGGCGAACTACTTGTCCGGCGAGAAAATGGTTTTCACCATCGTGTTCAGCATGTCTTCTTACCCCATAATCGATTATCACATTAGCTGTTTCAAAATATTTTGTTTCCCCTTAATTTGAAACCCCTCCCCACCCTCAAATATAGGGCTACATAGCCCATCTTCGAACTTGACTTGTACTTTGACCCAAAGGATCCTCCCACCAAGTTTCATTAAAAATATCTCAATCCTTCGAGAGTTATCGTGCGTACAGACGGACGGACGGACGGACGGACAACTTTTGCGATGTCATAGGTATCCCTCCACTAGGCTCCACTTACGTTTTGGGATCCCAATAATAGTATATTCTTTATTTCCATAATAGCCTACCTAAACAAAGTATGGCTAGCAGAACACTGTCAAAACGTTAGACATGTCAAAGCAGTGAAGTACAATGAATACAATAAATGATTCAAGTGAAATTTAATGTCTGATACGAGCAAACGCTCTAGATGTGACAATCATGTGTCCGAACCGCATCCGACCTCAGTCGGGGGAGTTTGAGGGGGTACCGGACATTTTCCTTGAATCTTCTGGCATACGACACTCTCGAACGTGTGATCTGGTCCGGATGAAACGTACGTATGCCGCACTTGGAATACTATAAGGTTTGAAGCCAAGCTGACCATTCATTGCAAACAAATGATGAAAACGAGATTTTCGGGTTTCTTTTTGATCAGCTAAATTATCCCTCTAAGATGATGTGCGAGGGATAAATCAATTTCGGATATTTCGGCTGCACTTCCGGCAAACCGTCCTCAGCGAAAACACAAACAAAAACTAAATCATAACATCCACAACAATACCAACAGGACAACGATGCGAAGCCAACAACAAGAAAATGGCATGAAACTCAAAAACCAGAAAGAAACGATGCGGATTAAAACGACATGCAGATAAAATAACGAAAGATAAAAGTGCGTGTTAAAATGTGTTTATACAATTCTGAGATTATTTACAATTAGAGTTCTGTGCAAATGTTTATATATACACAATCTGCCTGGGAAAGCGCAGAAGCTTTCACCCAGAAAACGGAAAAATCCAGTGAACCATCATTAAAAATTACCACCACTTCACTCAAACACTTCCACAGAACTGGCCACTAACGAGATTTGTGCGCGATTCGCGAATAGCCTCTTTGCTCTGCATGCCCTGAGGGTGCTTTTGGCTTAGTTATTTATTCAGCGCTTCGCGAATTCGGATCTTCGCAATACAAGCTGCTTGTCTAGTCGGTCGAGTATTAGTAGAAGGAATATTTGAAGTAATTGGTTGGTTTGGGGGAACGTAAGGTGGGGTTTGAGGGGGTCTTAAAAATGCGGCATCTTTTTCTAGAAATCTGTCGTACACTGGGTTTATGCGAAACTCTCCAGTATCTCTGTTTAGAGCTAGGTCCCTTATTTCGTGTTTTTAATCTCAAACGCTTCACGGATGAACTGTCCCAAGCCTGTTTCTCTCCCTATTATTTTACTGTCATCAAAACGGATATTGTGATCAGGGTGATCATAAATGTGTTCCGCGAGAGCACTAGAAAAATTCTCAGGTCTATTTTGGTACCTAAGAGTGGTGTCTATGCTAGTTCTGTGCTCATGCAGGCGATCAGACAGGTGCTGGTGCGTCCTACCAATATACCATTTGTCGCACGAACATGGAATCTTATAAACCCTTGGCAATTTGTCTCAGAAATCGGATCTTTACCAGAGTAAAGATAGAAGACACCGTGTTTGAACTTTTGAAATATGCCGAAATGTTGTGAGGGGTAAGAATATTTTTGATTTTGTCTGTTAGTCCGTGGACATAGGGAAGGGGCACATAGACCTTTTTCTCAGGTTCAGTGGTTGAAGGTGAAGGGGGATGACGAAACTTTTCTTTACGTTTTTCAATAGTTGCATTAATAACTTTTATCGGATAACCGTTTCCAAATAAAACATCGCGGATGTGGTCTAGTTCAAGATCCAAAAACTGTGGTGAACATACATGGAGAGCCCTATCTACTAAAGCTATGATGACACCCTGCTTCACAGAAAAATGGTGGTTCGATGAAAAATGGATATATCGGTCACTGTGGGTTGGTTTTCGGTAAACTGAGAACAATAAAGATCCGTCTCTTTTTATAGTAAGTATGTCCAGAAAAGGAAGCTTGTTCTCTGACTCTATTTCAACTGTGAATTTTATGTCTGGATCAATAGAATTAAGATGGTCAAGAAAAATCATTAGTTTCTCTTTTCCGTGCTCCCAAGTACTCAAAATGTCATCCATGTACCGTTTCCAAAAAGTTGGTTTGTCAACGCTGCTTTGAATAGCTCGATTTTCGACATCCTCAAGTTGTAGGTTTGCTAGGACTGGTGAAAGTGGAGCACCCATAGCAAGACCTTCCTTCATTAAATAGTAAAATCCCCTAAACTGCAAATAGTTGGAATATTTGTTACACATACAAGTGAGTGCTAATAGCGTTTCATTTGAAAGGGTGCTCTGCTCCGATATTGAAGGATGTTGTTCCAACTTTGCCTTTAGAAGAGCCTCACATTTTTGAGTCCTACAACTTGGGTACATAGATTCGACATCGAAACTAACCAGCAGCGTTTCTGAGGTGACTGGATGATCACTCAGCTTTTTAACAAGGTCCGAAGAGTTTTTAATGAAAGATACTTGTGTCTGACCTAAAGGTCGGAAGACAGTGGCTAGATATTTGCCAATTTTTTCTGTGGGTGAATTTATGTTTGACACAATTGGTCGTAAAGGGTTCCCTTCTTTGTGAATTTTAGGCAAACCGTAGAGTCTAGGTGCTACACAACCTCTGGGCAACAACTTTTTGTACATGTGTTCAGTTGGTCTTTCATTTGCTTTAACTCTTTTCGTACTTCCTTCACAAATTTTTCTGTTGGGTCTTGGTTAAGTTTTTCGAAAGCCTGTGTATTACCTAACAGAATACGGATCTTAGATTCATAATCCTCGGTATCTAGTACAACCACCGTATTTCCCTTGTCTGCCTTCGTTATGATTAAGTCTCTTTCCCTCCTGAGATTCTTAAGTACCGACTGATCTTTGACAGAAGATTTTTGTACCACGGGTGCCTTGAAATCCAGCATGGTTTTTACAACACGTGCTCTGATTTCGTCCGGCTTTTCCACAGAGGAACGACCAAGAAAAATTCCGGACTCCACCCCAGTGATTATCTCAGTGTAGGGGATTTCATTACGAGGAAGGTTAAACTTGATACCTTTTGAAAGAACTTTTGTCTGTTCTTGTGTGAGTGTTTTTGAACTGAGGTTCACCACAGCAGGACCTGGGCAAACCTTTGGAATGAAAACTTTTGTGACTGGTATTTTTCGTGCTGTAATCTGGAAAATTTATCTTTTAATCGGTTTCGAGCCAAACTGAAATCATGATCGAACGCCTTTATCGACATGGTGGAAACCTGGTCATGATCTCTCCATGACAAAACATCGTAAAGGTAATCATCCTGCTTGCACAACTGTTTCTCTAGAAAAGCCCTTTTTGACCTCAGATCTTTCACGACATGGTTTAGAGTCTGAAAACCAAATCTTTCTTGAAATGAAACACTGTTTTTTGTGCCCAAGTGTAGATTAAAACGCATCGACTTCGGTAAAATACGTTCTTTTTTGCAACGCAAAAGAAATGACAATTGATTGATCACATTCGCCTGTCGTTTCGATATGGATATATAATCAGTCACATAATTGGCCACATGCTCCCCGTAAGCTTGACGAATATAAGGTTGAAGCCAAGCTGACCATTCATTGCAAACAAAATGATGAAAACGAGATTTTCGGGGTTTCTTTTTGATCAGCTAAATTATCCCTCTAAGATGATGTGCGAGGGATAAATCAATTTCGGATATTTCGGCTGCACTTCCGGCAAACCGTCCTCAGCGAAAACACAAACAAAAACTAAATCATAACATCCACAACAATACCAACAGGACAACGATGCGAAGCCAACAACAAGAAAATGGCATGAAACTCAAAAACCAGAAAGAAACGATGCGGATTAAAACGACATGCAGATAAAATAACGAAAGATAAAAGTGCGTGTTAAAATGTGTTTATACAATTCTGAGATTATTTACAATTAGAGTTCTGTGCAAATGTTTATATATACACAATCTGCCTGGGAAAGCGCAGAAGCTTTCACCCAGAAAACGGAAAAATCCAGTGAACCATCATTAAAAATTACCACCACTTCACTCAAACACTTCCACAGAACTGGCCACTAACGAGATTTGTGCGCGATTCGCGAAATAGCCTCTTTGCTCTGCATGCTCTGAGGGTGCTTTTGGCTTAGTTATTTATTCAGCGCTTCGCGAATTCGGATCTTCGCAATACAAGCTGCTTGTCTAGTCGGTCGAGTATTAATAGAAGGAATATTTGAAGTAATTGGTTGGTTTGGGGGAACGTAAGGTGGGGTTTGAGGGGGTCTTAAAAATGCGGCATCTTTTTCTAGAAATCTGTCGTACACTGGGTTTATGCGAAACTCTCCAGTATCTCTGTTTAGAGCTAGGTCCCTTATTTCGTGTTTTTTAATCTCAAACGCTTCACGGATGAACTGTCCCAAGCCTGTTTCTCTCCCTATTATTTTACTGTCATCAAAACGGATATTGTGATCAGGGTGATCATAAATGTGTTCCGCGAGAGCACTAGAAAAATTCTCAGGTCTATTTTGGTACCTAAGAGTGGTGTCTATGCTAGTTCTGTGCTCATGCAGGCGATCAGACAGGTGCTGGTGCGTCCTACCAATATACCATTTGTCGCACGAACATGGAATCTTATAAACCCCTTGGCAATTTGTCTCAGAAATCGGATCTTTACCAGAGTAAAGATAAGAAGACACCGTGTTTGAACTTTTGAAATATGCCGAAATGTTGTGAGGGGTAAGAATATTTTTGATTTTGTCTGTTAGTCCGTGGACATAGGGAAGGGGCACATAGACCTTTTTCTCAGGTTCAGTGGTTGAAGGTGAAGGGGGATGACGAAACTTTTCTTTACGTTTTTCAATAGTTGCATTAATAACTTTTATCGGATAACCGTTTCCAAATAAAACATCGCGGATGTGGTCTAGTTCAAGATCCAAAAACTGTGGTGAACATACATGGAGAGCCCTATCTACTAAAGCTATGATGACACCCTGCTTCACAGAAAAATGGTGGTTCGATGAAAAATGGATATATCGGTCACTGTGGGTTGGTTTTCGGTAAACTGAGAACAATAAAGATCCGTCTCTTTTTATAGTAAGTATGTCCAGAAAAGGAAGCTTGTTCTCTGACTCTATTTCAACTGTGAATTTTATGTCTGGATCAATAGAATTAAGATGGTCAAGAAAAATCATTAGTTTCTCTTTTCCGTGCTCCCAAGTACTCAAAATGTCATCCATGTACCGTTTCCAAAAAGTTGGTTTGTCAACGCTGCTTTGAATAGCTCGATTTTCGACATCCTCAAGTTGTAGGTTTGCTAGGACTGGTGAAAGTGGAGCACCCATAGCAAGACCTTCCTTCATTAAATAGTAAAATCCCTAAACTGCAAATAGTTGGAATATTTGTTACACATACAAGTGAGTGCTAATAGCGTTTCATTTGAAAGGGTGCTCTGCTCCGATATTGAAGGATGTTGTTCCAACTTTGCCTTTAGAAGAGCCTCACATTTTTGAGTCCTACAACTTGGGTACATAGATTCGACATCGAAACTAACCAGCAGCGTTTCTGAGGTGACTGGATGATCACTCAGCTTTTTAACAAGGTCCGAAGAGTTTTTAATGAAAGATACTTGTGTCTGACCTAAAGGTCGGAAGACAGTGGCTAGATATTTGCCAATTTTTTCTGTGGGTGAATTTATGTTTGACACAATTGGTCGTAAAGGGTTCCCTTCTTTGTGAATTTTAGGCAAACCGTAGAGTCTAGGTGCTACACAACCTCTGGGCAACAACTTTTTGTACATGTGTTCAGTTGGTCTTTCATTTGCTTTAACTCTTTTCGTACTTCCTTCACAAATTTTTCTGTTGGGTCTTGGTTAAGTTTTTCGAAAGCCTGTGTATTACCTAACAGAATACGGATCTTAGATTCATAATCCTCGGTATCTAGTACAACCACCGTATTTCCCTTGTCTGCCTTCGTTATGATTAAGTCTCTTTCCCTCCTGAGATTCTTAAGTACCGACTGATCTTTGACAGAAGATTTTTGTACCACGGGTGCCTTGAAATCCAGCATGGTTTTTACAACACGTGCTCTGATTTCGTCCGGCTTTTCCACAGAGGAACGACCAAGAAAAATTCCGGACTCCACCCCAGTGATTATCTCAGTGTAGGGGATTTCATTACGAGGAAGGTTAAACTTGATACCTTTTGAAAGAACTTTTGTCTGTTCTTGTGTGAGTGTTTTTGAACTGAGGTTCACCACAGCAGGACCTGGGCAAACCTTTGGAATGAAAACTTTTTGTGACTGGTATTTTTCGTACTGTAATCTGGAAAATTTATCTTTTAATCGGTTTCGAGCCAAACTGAAATCATGATCGAACGCCTTTATCGACATGGTGGAAACCTGGTCATGATCTCTCCATGACAAAACATCGTAAAGGTAATCATCCTGCTTGCACAACTGTTTCTCTAGAAAAGCCCTTTTTGACCTCAGATCTTTCACGACATGGTTTAGAGTCTGAAAACCAAATCTTTCTTGAAATGAAACACTGTTTTTTGTGCCAAGTGTAGATTAAAACGCATCGACTTCGGTAAAATACGTTCTTTTTTGCAACGCAAAAGAAATGACAATTGATTGATCACATTCGCCTGTCGTTTCGATATGGATATATAATCAGTCACATAATTGGCCACATGCTCCCCGTAAGCTTGACGAATATAAGGTTTGAAGCCAAGCTGACCATTCATTGCAAACAAAATGATGAAAACGAGATTTTCGGGGTTTCTTTTTGATCAGCTAAATTATCCCTCTAAGATGATGTGCGAGGGATAAATCAATTTCGGATATTTCGGCTGCACTTCCGGCAAACCGTCCTCAGCGAAAACACAAACAAAAACTAAATCATAACATCCACAACAATACCAACAGGACAACGATGCGAAGCCAACAACAAGAAAATGGCATGAAACTCAAAAACCAGAAAGAAACGATGCGGATTAAAACGACATGCAGATAAAATAACGAAAGATAAAAGTGCGTGTTAAAATGTGTTTATACAATTCTGAGATTATTTACAATTAGAGTTCTGTGCAAATGTTTATATATACACAATCTGCCTGGGAAAGCGCAGAAGCTTTCACCCAGAAAACGGAAAAATCCAGTGAACCATCATTAAAAATTACCACCACTTCACTCAAACACTTCCACAGAACTGGCCACTAACGAGATTTGTGCGCGATTCGCGAAATAGCCTCTTTGCTCTGCATGCTCTGAGGGTGCTTTTGGCTTAGTTATTTATTCAGCGCTTCGCGAATTCGGATCTTCGCAATACAAGCTGCTTGTCTAGTCGGTCGAGTATTAATAGAAGGAATATTTGAAGTAATTGGTTGGTTTGGGGGAACGTAAGGTGGGGTTTGAGGGGGTCTTAAAAATGCGGCATCTTTTTCTAGAAATCTGTCGTACACTGGGTTTATGCGAAACTCTCCAGTATCTCTGTTTAGAGCTAGGTCCCTTATTTCGTGTTTTTTAATCTCAAACGCTTCACGGATGAACTGTCCCAAGCCTGTTTCTCTCCCTATTATTTTACTGTCATCAAAACGGATATTGTGATCAGGGTGATCATAAATGTGTTCCGCGAGAGCACTAGAAAAATTCTCAGGTCTATTTTGGTACCTAAGAGTGGTGTCTATGCTAGTTCTTTGCTCATGCAGGCGATCAGACAGGTGCTGGTGCGTCCTACCAATATACCATTTGTCGCACGAACATGGAATCTTATAAACCCCTTGGCAATTTGTCTCAGAAATCGGATCTTTACCAGAGTAAAGATAAGAAGACACCGTGTTTGAACTTTTGAAATATGCCGAAATGTTGTGAGGGGTAAGAATATTTTTGATTTTGTCTGTTAGTCCGTGGACATAGGGAAGGGGCACATAGACCTTTTTCTCAGGTTCAGTGGTTGAAGGTGAAGGGGGATGACGAAACTTTTCTTTACGTTTTTCAATAGTTGCATTAATAACTTTTATCGGATAACCGTTTCCAAATAAAACATCGCGGATGTGGTCTAGTTCAAGATCCAAAAACTGTGGTGAACATACATGGAGAGCCCTATCTACTAAAGCTATGATGACACCCTGCTTCACAGAAAAATGGTGGTTCGATGAAAAATGGATATATCGGTCACTGTGGGTTGGTTTTCGGTAAACTGAGAACAATAAAGATCCGTCTCTTTTTATAGTAAGTATGTCCAGAAAAGGAAGCTTGTTCTCTGACTCTATTTCAACTGTGAATTTTATGTCTGGATCAATAGAATTAAGATGGTCAAGAAAAATCATTAGTTTCTCTTTTCCGTGCTCCCAAGTACTCAAAATGTCATCCATGTACCGTTTCCAAAAAGTTGGTTTGTCAACGCTGCTTTGAATAGCTCGATTTTCGACATCCTCAAGTTGTAGGTTTGCTAGGACTGGTGAAAGTGGAGCACCCATAGCAAGACCTTCCTTCATTAAATAGTAAAATCCCCTAAACTGCAAATAGTTGGAATATTTGTTACACATACAAGTGAGTGCTAATAGCGTTTCATTTGAAAGGGTGCTCTGCTCCGATATTGAAGGATGTTGTTCCAACTTTGCCTTTAGAAGAGCCTCACATTTTTGAGTCCTACAACTTGGGTACATAGATTCGACATCGAAACTAACCAGCAGCGTTTCTGAGGTGACTGGATGATCACTCAGCTTTTTAACAAGGTCCGAAGAGTTTTTAATGAAAGATACTTGTGTCTGACCTAAAGGTCGGAAGACAGTGGCTAGATATTTGCCAATTTTTTCTGTGGGTGAATTTATGTTTGACACAATTGGTCGTAAAGGGTTCCCTTCTTTGTGAATTTTAGGCAAACCGTAGAGTCTAGGTGCTACACAACCTCTGGGCAACAACTTTTTGTACATGTGTTCAGTTGGTCTTTCATTTGCTTTAACTCTTTTCGTACTTCCTTCACAAATTTTTCTGTTGGGTCTTGGTGACTGAACACATGTACAAAAAGTTGTTGCCCAGAGGTTGTGTAGCACCTAGACTCTACGGTTTGCCTAAAATTCACAAAGAAGGGAACCCTTTACGACCAATTGTGTCAAACATAAATTCACCCACAGAAAAAAATTGGCAAATATCTAGCCACTGTCTTCCGACCTTTAGGTCAGACACAAGTATCTTTCATTAAAAACTCTTCGGACCTTGTTAAAAAGCTGAGTGATCATCCAGTCACCTCAGAAACGCTGCTGGTTAGTTTCGATGTCGAATCTATGTACCCAAGTTGTAGGACTCAAAAATGTGAGGCTCTTCTAAAGGCAAAGTTGGAACAACATCCTTCAATATCGGAGCAGAGCACCCTTTCAAATGAAACGCTATTAGCACTCACTTGTATGTGTAACAAATATTCCAACTATTTGCAGTTTAGGGGATTTTACTATTTAATGAAGGAAGGTCTTGCTATGGGTGCTCCACTTTCACCAGTCCTAGCAAACCTACAACTTGAGGATGTCGAAAATCGAGCTATTCAAAGCAGCGTTGACAAACCAACTTTTTGGAAACGGTACATGGATGACATTTTGAGTACTTGGGAGCACGGAAAAGAGAAACTAATGATTTTTCTTGACCATCTTAATTCTATTGATCCAGACATAAAATTCACAGTTGAAATAGAGTCAGAGAACAAGCTTCCTTTTCTGGACATACTTACTATAAAAAGAGACGGATCTTTATTGTTCTCAGTTTACCGAAAACCAACCCACAGTGACCGATATATCCATTTTTCATCGAACCACCATTTTTCTGTGAAGCAGGGTGTCATCATAGCTTTAGTAGATAGGGCTCTCCATGTATGTTCACCACAGTTTTTGGATCTTGAACTAGACCACATCCGCGATGTTTTATTTGGAAACGGTTATCCGATAAAAGTTATTAATGCAACTATTGAAAAACGTAAAGAAAAGTTTCGTCATCCCCCTTCACCTTCAACCACTGAACCTGAGAAAAAGGTCTATGTGCCCCTTCCCTATGTCCACGGACTAACAGACAAAATCAAAAATATTCTTACCCCTCACAACATTTCGGCATATTTCAAAAGTTCAAACACGGTGTCTTCTTATCTTTACTCTGGTAAAGATCCGATTTCTGAGACAAATTGCCAAGGGGTTTATAAGATTCCATGTTCGTGCGACAAATGGTATATTGGTAGGACGCACCAGCACCTGTCTGATCGCCTGCATGAGCACAGAACTAGCATAGACACCACTCTTAGGTACCAAAATAGACCTGAGAATTTTTCTAGTGCTCTCGCGGAACACATTTATGATCACCCTGATCACAATATCCGTTTTGATGACAGTAAAATAATAGGGAGAGAAACAGGCTTGGGACAGTTCATCCGTGAAGCGTTTGAGATTAAAAAACACGAAATAAGGGACCTAGCTCTAAACAGAGATACTGGAGAGTTTCGCATAAACCCAGTGTACGACAGATTTCTAGAAAAAGATGCCGCATTTTTAAGACCCCCTCAAACCCCACCTTACGTTCCCCCAAACCAACCAATTACTTCAAATATTCCTTCTATTAATACTCGACCGACTAGACAAGCAGCTTGTATTGCGAAGATCCGAATTCGCGAAGCGCTGAATAAATAACTAAGCCAAAAGCACCCTCAGGGCATGCAGAGCAAAGAGGCTATTTCGCGAATCGCGCACAAATCTCGTTAGTGGCCAGTTCTGTGGAAGTGTTTGAGTGAAGTGGTGGTAATTTTTAATGATGGTTCACTGGATTTTTCCGTTTTCTGGGTGAAAGCTTCTGCGCTTTCCCAGGCAGATTGTGTATATATAAACATTTGCACAGAACTCTAATTGTAAATAATCTCAGAATTGTATAAACACATTTTAACACGCACTTTTATCTTTCGTTATTTTATCTGCATGTCGTTTTAATCCGCATCGTTTCTTTCTGGTTTTTGAGTTTCATGCCATTTTCTTGTTGTTGGCTTCGCATCGTTGTCCTGTTGGTATTGTTGTGGATGTTATGATTTAGTTTTTGTTTGTGTTTTCGCTGAGGACGGTTTGCCGGAAGTGCAGCCGAAATATCCGAAATTGATTTATCCCTCGCACATCATCTTAGAGGGATAATTTAGCTGATCAAAAAGAAACCCCGAAAATCTCGTTTTCATCATTTTGTTTCCTAAACTGAACATCTATCTAATCAACTTCAAAATAAAACTTTTGCTTTTAACAAATTTTCCGGTTTTGGCCGGATTCCGGGCGAACTACTTGTCCGGTGAGAAAATGGTTTTCACCGTCGTGTTCAGCATGTCTTCTTACCCCATAATCGACTATCACATTAGCTGTTTCAAAATATTTTGTTTGACACTTAATTTAAACCCCCTCCGTCACTCCTACATGCATGGCTACAGAGCCCATCTACGAACTCGACCTCACTCTTGACCCAAAGAATCCTCACACCAAGTTTCATCAAAATATCTCATTCCCTTCGAGAGTTACCGTGCTCACAGACGGACAGATGGACAGACGGACAACTTTTGCACTTACGTTTTGTGATCCCAAAAAAGAACACCATAAGGAAACATACTTATGCTGCCTTAGCGTAAACCTTTTTGTCATAGGTGCTATAGTGTAGTGTTCCGAAATTGCGCAAGGAAAGGGTCGGGGTCAAAATCTCTGCTATAGGCTACGTTTTTGTGGATGAGATTTTGGCAGGTTTTGACTTTCCATTCAGGAATCTACCCAGAATTCGGGGCGAGGAAATTCCGAATGTTGTACAATATTCCTCGTGTCCAACAAAGAGATTTCCTGTTTGAAGCAGTACCTTGTCTATATTCCATTTTGCTTCTTCTCATGTCTGGGTGTTTTCAAAGGGATTACTTAGCTAAAATTTGTATTCACCATTGTCCTCAGGTCGTAGCAAAATTAATTTCTGAAATTCCAGTCCTCACAAACTGTGCGATTCTCGTTACTCGACATGGACATTAGAGAGTTTTCGGAAATAGGCTTGTTGCTCACGTTAGCACCTCAGCTGACATCTGGTGGTACGTATCGGAAACTTCAGTTTTCGGAACGCTAAATCTGTATCTCACGTTATCCATCCTTCGACGCCAATTACATGGAAAAGAAACACCCTTGTACAGTGTGTACACTTTACTTACTTTATTCTTTCCATTCCAATCCAAAAAAAACTCTACAGTGTGGCTCTTTTTCAAATTTCACGCTTAACAGTACAAGTAGGTGACGCTAAAGATAGCGTTATTCGCTCAGAGTCCACTTTTTCGAACGCTAAATTTTCACCTTATTTGTCATCAGCATCATCACTTTACCGTGAGCTACAACTTCAGCGTACGGTATTTAGGTTTCACGCAAGTTTCCGAAAACTCTCTTTTATGTGTGTTTACTCGAGACGGGCATTTTTAAACTTTTCTCGAAGTTTTGCCCGGTTAGCCGGGTGCCATTGATGACTTGATTGGTTGAAAGTTACAGTGTAAGGAGTTTCGTAACAGATAACATAGGTATGCGCGGTTTCCACAGGCAACCCTTGGGATCTAATCTGTTGTGATTTTACAAAACGTTATTCACTAGGTGTTATGCATAACAAGCATCAGCAAGAGCCGAAAAAGCATCTGCTGACTTTTCCGATATATATATCTGTAGTTCAAAGCTTTTAAGCCATATACAGAAAACAAATCAATTCGCAAAAACTATCATGACGACGAACAAAAAGGTCAGCAGATGCTTTATCGGCGGTTTTTCGGTTCTTCCTGGCAATGCTGGTTATGCGTAACATTTAGTGCGTAACGTTTTCAACATTACAACAGAGTACATCCCAAGTGCTGTCTGTTGAAACTGCGCACCGTTGTGTTATCTGTTATGAGACTTCTGAAGAGCCGAAAAAGCGTCTGCTGACCTTTCTGTTCCCAGAAGCCCCGACAGTCAGCCGTCCGAGACAGAAGCTAAAGCTTGTGCCTGTGCGTGCTCGGACAAATCGCTACCAGAACTCTTTCGTGCCTTTTTTTACGTCCTTGTATAATAGTGTATAATAAAATGTTTTGTAGTACAACATAAAAATTAGCCACTGAGCTACGATTGTTGTGTAAAATAAACCTTTCTCTCTCTCTCTCTCTCTAATGCCTAAGTAGCCTAATCCTGCAGCCCAAGCTAACTGCGGGTCATGGTCGATGGCGCCAAACATCAAGTAACTGAAATTTATCCCAGCGATATTTCGGCTGTCGTGGCACGGGTCCTCGTGTGGCAGTTTTTGAAGAACAAACCTGCAGAAAAAAAAGATTTTTTCAAGAACCTGTCACTGCAAATATTCTATTTTGGGAAGTTAGTTCTTAGGAATTGCTCCAGGTGAAAGCTAGCGCCGAGGTTTCATTTTGGGCATGGCTGCTATTTTTGCTGACCCTTGACGTGAGAGAGGTTTTTCTGCATTTTGATCAACCTTGGTTTTGAAAAAAAAAATAAGAGCTTGGGGTTGGATTTCTTTTAACTAGATAATGATATGCTCCTAGCGGGAACGGCAATAGGTTGTCTGTGAGTTGCGTTTTTGATCTGAATTCTCCTTGCGATTGTCCTCTCATTTCTCCTATTTTGACTATTGAGATGAAACCAGTTCTCCTTTTTTGCGTTTTTGTAAGAAACGAGAACGGGAAAGCTTCGTGATTCTGCAGAATTGGGGAAGTTGCTCCGATAGTCAATTCTCGTTCTCCTCCCTGATTGGCCAACAGATGGTTGATGTTCAGTCCGTATACACAATTATTGACGGGTGGCTAAATTAGTGTTTTTGTCAAAAGCGAGAACGGAGAAGCGAGAACAGAAAAAACTGAAATTTACACGAGAATCGAGAACGGAGAATTGAGATCAAAAACGCAACTAATGGACTGCTTTCTGCAACAGAGTATGTTTCCGTGCGCTAATTTTTGTTTTCTTTCTTTCAGCAAGGATGGGATCCCACTGCAGCGAGCGGTAAAGACACGGCCAGGTCAAGAGACGCATACACCGCTGAACAAGGATCTCATCGTTCGCAGTAAGTATTTCCTCAGAAAAAAAATAATGTCCGTATGTCAGGTAGAATCATGAACTTACACATTTACCTTCTTTCACTCGAAAGTTTACATAAGGCCTACTGAAATGGGAAAGAAAAGTTACATTACTGAAAAGGAAAGTGCTGACGGGAGAACCATATTAATTTTAATAGTATGAATGGCCTGAATTATGAATGTTATTACCTAAAGAAGTTTTCATCCCGTGCGTTAATTTGTCTTCTCAGCCGGGCTCTAGACTTTTTGTTATATAATTTGTCATTTAAAAAAAAACTTAACCTTAACCATCTTGTTTTTCATTAAGACCCACGTCCTAATCCTTTAAAGGAGTTGCATCATAAGCATTCTAGCACTTGCAACGTCTAGAACCCCCCCCCCCCCCCACCCAAGACCCAAGATGAAGCCACGACTCGATCCGACCGCTGGGTCATCTAGTGGCGCGGGTCGGAAGTGCCGGACATGGGGAGTCTGGGATCATAGTTTGACTTCGGATCTAACAAAATGTTTTTATTGTAGCAGGCATATGGAAAATGTGTAGAAAAATCAAATTAATTATTTGCATTGTCGATTTCTTTAAGTATTTTGTTTTTTGTTTTTTCTTGTTAATTCTCGTATGTCCAAAGAATTAAGGATGTAAACTAGATCACAATAAACAAACGCCATAAATTATACTAAATTCGTTCTAGTGATTTCTTGGAGATTATGAAACTGAGCAATAGTATTCAGCTTCTGAGACCAAAAATTGTCAAACTGGCCGATGATTTCTACTTCTGACATACCTAAACGTCCGCAGGGTAATATACTTCGTTGTTTTAATCCTCTTACACGCCCGTCGATCTTCTCGAAGATTTTAGTATTCGTCTGACCTGCGTCAGGAGATCAGTGAATAGTTAATTAGCAATGGCGATTTTGCTTTCAAGAGTGAATTGTGTTGAAGTAATTTGTGGATAAGCTTGGATGCCCTGAGGATTTTGAAGAAAACAAGTGTAACACTGTGTTCGTAAAAATTCGATCCATCGAAAAATGACGGTGTCTTCCACTTTCTCGGTCCACATAAATCAAATACTTTAATATCAATTTCAAGCGTTTTGTAGCCTATCTGCATAAGGCGAGGGATACAAGCTTTGGACTTCGAAAAATATTTTTGTACTCCCTTTCAGTATCCCGAAATGTATTTTTTACGACCAAAGGCTTGTATTTCAGTATATGTATATTTTTGCTACCTGGAAAGCAAAGCCTAAATCACTTGTAGAGAGATTGCAGCCTACCAGACGAAAACGAATATTTCGTCACCATCGTCGAAAAAAAGTATAAGTTTTGCATCCAAATGGTCGGTTTTTGCACCTTCGACTCAAAGCCAGGCTTCCTGATTGGTCAGTACTCCATATTGACTCAGGTCCGTTTTCGTTCGGTAGAACTGGACATTGGAGTCCTATACTTTCAAAATTTGATTCAGATATATTTCTGGTCTATTTGCCACTGTAAAAGTCCCTTGCATAACATTCCATCTTTACGTAATAGGCGAACCTGTTTTTTTTTTTTTTTTGCATTTTCACTATCCATGGATTTGGATTTCAAATTGCAAATAGGAATAAGAATTGGACAACGCTTTAAAAAAAACACTTCACCAGCATTTTGGAAACAGCAAGTTCAGTACTAATATTTTTAGAAGAATTGTGTAGAGGCTTGCAACCTGTTTCGTACGATTTATCATAGAACAAAAAAATAGCCTTCCTGCAAATTCCATGATGCCTTGCTCGCTCGAAACGGACTCTGAATCTCCCCAAAACCTTCTTCTATCTACCATGACCATAACATCGTTCAATAGCCAAGAGCCCTTAATGGTGTCTATGTTAAAGTTTAACTGAAAATATAGCTTATTTTTACATCTTATATTTGAATACGCTCAAATATTTTGACTCATCTAAGGGGTTTTGCATCTTTTACCCGGGGTTCTAGTAATAATGTTCAGAGTGTGCGCTGCTAGGACGACAACCCAAAATTCACCCAGACGGGGAGAATTTGAATTTCAACAAACGACTGCATTTCCAGGGTTAAGGTACTAAGGTCGGAAACGTTACGCCTCGAGAAACTAGGAAAATAAAAAGCAGCTGATTTTTCTGCAATGGCTAACTTTTGTAGTTGCTAAATATTCCAAGCACAAATCCGAAATAAGTCCATTCGATGAAATTGATTATCGCGGATAACGGACAAACGATGTAACGCATTTTTTCGGGTTTTCAAGCCTATTTAAGTGAGTGTGATGTGTAACTAGACTGTCGGATCTCAGCCCTATTCAGTTAAACTTTAAGGAGGTGAAAGACAAAAATGCTCCTGGGCAAGATTTGAAACCATGACTTTCGGCTTCAGATGCCGACGCTCTAATTTCATCATCTCAAGGGAGCCCTTCTCGATCAGATTAAATCTTTGTCTGTCTCTATGAGGCTTTGCCATCGTCCTAAACTTATAAATTTAAATTCAAAATTATTCCAAGTTTTATTTGTCACGGCTAAAGTCCCATGTATAAATTCCATCTTTGCGTAAAAAAGGTTCCTATGCTCCCCCTTGAAAGATCCAGTTCCGCTCCAGGCTCATGAAGTGCGCTCGTCGAACTGGAAGCTTTCATTTTCCGTGACACCTGATGCGGATGGCTTCAGCCAACTTATTGGAAATTCTGAGTAGGGTGTTTGTTCCTTGTCCAAAAATATGGTCAGCTGCTTGTCAGAGATTGCTGCCTGTCCAGTTCTTTGTAGTTAGCTGAAAAAAGAAGAAAAATATCGGATTGGGAAAAGGTTTGAAAGCCTTTCCCTACAAGCAATCAGGACAGCTGTCATACAACTCTTTTCAAGGGGTGAGGAAGCATAGTGATGATGTGTTGAAATCAGCTTTTTGGAATGTTTTCAACGGAAACAGAAAAATAAAGACTTCCTGTGATATGCCCTGGAAATGCTATGAAAGAAATGCTCTGCGTTTCAGCATGGCTCCAGGCACGAAGGTTGTGTCTTCCTCGAAAAGACATCCACTGACAGGGACATTTCTGTTCCAATATCCCAACGTACTGACTTCGAAACTGTGCGGTTTTTCAAAAATTACAGACCCATCCCGGCTATTTTCAACCTCGCTCGGACCCCTCGCTTTTGATGAGAAACACAGGTAACTTGCATAACTGATATTTTGTCCACTGAGTTCCTTGGAAGCAATAAGCGGGAGCCTGATCTGCCTCGAACAGAGGCAAACCCGGGAGATGCACAGATCAGCGTATTGCGTTAAGGTGGATAAGACTCTTGAACGTAATGTGAGAATGGACGGAAAGATTAGGTAGCCAACTTAGTGCGAATCGAATAATGTTTGTAAGACGGTTTTAATGTTCTCGATCGGTACCCCGTCTAAATCACACCTGATCACCGGGAGAGAATTGCCGAGGGGCTGCCGACTCCTCGGCACCTACTTTATACCCTTTCCTGGCACCGGCCGAAACCAGCGGTGGCAGCACCGGCGATAAATTGCGATTTCCGCTTCTGAAAATGCTGATTTTAATGTTCTAACGTGTGACAAACGGTGCCGAGCATTTGCTGTACTACAGTCGAGAGTGGGCACCCTCTCGTGAACAGCCCCCCGTGTCAGTCCCAGATAGGGAGTCAGTCGACACGAACAGAAGCAAGCAACTATTTGACTTCCATAAGCTCGGTGGGCACAAAGGCTAAAGAACTGAAAGATAGCGTCTGTAGCGAGAGTAAACCTTCCAACCTTTCCCTATATTATTTTCCTAATTTTTGGGATCCCAAAACGTAAGTGGAGGGATACATATGACATCGCAAAAGTTGTCCGTCTGTCCGTGAGGATTCTTTGGGTCATTAGTAAGGTCGAGTTGGTAGAGAGGCTATGTAGCCCAACATTTAGGGGTGGGGGACGGGACCAGAGCCATCCACGCGAAAACGTCCCCTAAGTCTAAGTACTTTCTAGGTCCCGAGCCGTTGTCCTTGAATAAAAAGTCGCCTTTTCGCCACCGGAAGCTGGGACAAGAGTATGGCCAGTGCTTTGTTTATTTATTGCGCTCATTTTGTTCCAGGCGACAGGATCTCAATAGCATAGAGCCGGCTAGCCCGGGGACTTCTAATGAACCAAACATTGCCATGGCGATTGATCCTACTTATAGAAGCAGTACAACCAGCCGGGAACGGGAATTTCCTCGAAGCCGTCCTGCTGCACTGACCTCGTCTACGTCTACATATTCAGGTGAGGTTTAAGGTTCCGAGTTTTATTTCGATGACAACAAGACCAAAGGTTTCGATGGATCCCAAAGGATAATAATTGTTGGACTTCTGCATCCAGACATAGGGTCTCCGCTTGAAGATATAAAAAAACGAATATATCGTAGTGTTGTTTTTTGTGGTATACATATTCAGGTGAGGATGACAACAAGACCAAAAGTTTTGGTGGGATCCCAAAGCAGGGTTGCCAGATCGAACAAATCGACTTTTGGACGAATTTTCATGAAAAATACGAAATGGTCATTTTGGTCGAATCATTGCTGAAAAATGACACATTTAAAAAAAAAAAATCATGGGAAAACGTAAAATAGTCACTTTTGGTCGGAATCACTGCTGGGAAATGACACATGGGCATTTTCTGGAATAGAGTGAATTTTGTGTCCTACGTAGGACAAGAGGGACAAAAACAAAATAAAATTACAGTTCACACTATCGTGCGACATGTGGCAACCCTGTCCCAAAGGATAAGATTTGTTGGTAGATAAGATTTGTTTCCGTTTGAAAGTGGTCCAGAAAAAATACACCGTACTGTTGTTTTTTAACGGATTACGGCCGAACGACATATCCGATGAGAAAGCCAAGATTCTGTATGTGTGTTTACCCATTTATTGCATCCCTAATCGGCGTTAGAAAAATATTTCACTTAAAAAAAAATCCGGTTTTAGCCGAATTCCGAGCGAATTTGATTCTTTGAATGTTTAGCGAGTCTCATGAACTCTGAAACTCAAAATCCAACAAAGTTGTTTGGATATAAGGTCGAATGTAATGTCTGGTAGGATCAGTTCAGTCAGTTAGCTGTTTGTAACAGAAGTGTATTTGATTACAACTGCGAACTTCGTCCTGTCGTTACATGCTACATATATTAGACAAGTACTGCAGATAAACAGATTTTACAAAGCCTTTTGATGATGATGGTGAAGAAATTTATGACGCACTGGACAACAAAAGGGAAATAAGCAATATGAACAAAGAAACAATTACACTGGAGCTGGCGCATAACGAGGTGAACTCGCAAGCAGAAAAAAAAAGAATAACCGGGACAAAAATCTTCTCCGTATGGCAAGCAGAAAAATAGAGATAACATCGAGAAAGGTATATAAGAAATATACAATATTTGAAACAAAAGTTCCTTGTTAGATATTATTTAAACAACTGGCGTGCCCTGCCAGATACTAGTTTTACTTTAAAAAAAAATAACTCAATTCCTGGTGATGCTGATCGTGCCATGAATCTCGGTATTTTGGAAAGGACATCGAGAGTTGATGTCAGTAACTTGAAACACATTGTCTTGTCCATGACAACTCCTTCCTTGTGTTATCGTGGTCCGGTCCCCCTCCCTCAATTTTGGGATGGGGGGATTTGGGATGGACCACAAATCTTGGGGCTACTGGTGGTGGATCCGTAAAAAAACAAGAGCTGAAAGCTCATATGGCACTTGCAAGCTTTTTTGCTTGTATTCAAGTTATCGTAGTACGATGTGAATGGATAGTAGTGCTCCCCTCCCTCCCCCCACGATGGTCGGGTCGGGCAAGTGACTATTTCCAAGTTATAGAAAATCATCTGTAATCAAAACTCTTGAAGCAAAAAAGATGATCATCAGGAGCACGAAAATGTATTTTGCTCAAAAGTATTGTTTGTACTTTAAGGAATTTTATTGTAAGCAAAACCCTTGAGGCAAAAATGATCATGGGCTCATAGGGATCACGAAAATGTATATTTTCCTTAAAAGTATTTTTTTGCACTTTGCGGTTAGCATTAGTACTTTAAGGGATGGTCGGATCTGGGAACTAACTATTTCTAAGCCAATCATGTCAAGTATTTAATTTTCAAGCCAAGTTTCATCGTCCTAGCATGTCTGGAAGTACCTTAACTTGCGATCACCGGAATTCCGGACCCCCCCTCTAACTCCCCCACAATGCCCGAATCCGGTCCGGTTCTGTCACTGATCTACATAGGGCTTGCGCTTGTTCTTCCCACCAAGTTTCATTCCGATCGCTCCACTCCAAGCACGTCAAAAGGTTTCCGGACCCCCCACCGACCCCCCCCCCCCCCCCAGCTTCATCGGATCCGGTCCGGACTTGAAATGGGACATCCGAGACACGTTGTCTTTCTACATATCAAGTTTCGTTATGATCCGATCACCCGTTCGGAAGTTATACATACCTCAACATTCAGGATTCCCCCTCCCTCCACCCCCCCCCACGATGGTCGGGTCGGGAAGCTGACTATTTCCAGGTTAATCTGGTCGCGTCTTTGATTTACCTGCCGAGTTTCATTGTCCTAGTCCACCTGGAAGTAACTTAACTCCGTATCACCGGAATTCCGGAACCCCACTCAAACTCCCCCCACAGTGCACGAATCCGGTCCGGTTCTGTCAGTGATGTACCTAGGGGTTGTGCTTGTTCCTCCCACCAAGTTTCATCCCGATCGCTCCACTCTAAGCGTTTAACATGATTTCCGGTTCCCCCTCCGACCCCCCCCCCCCCCCAGCTTCATCGGATCCAGTCCGGACTTGAAGTGGGACATCTGAGACACGTTGTCTTTCTACATATCAAGTTTCATTATGATCCGATCACCCGTTCGGAAGTTATACATACCTCAAGATTCAGGGTCCCCCCTCCCTCCACTTCCCCCACGATGGTCGGATCGGGAAGCTGACTATTTCCAGGTTAATCTGGTCGCGTCCCTGATTTACCTACCGAGTTTCATTGTCCTAGCCCACCTGGAAGAAACTTAACTCCGTATCACCGGAATTCCGGAACCCCACTCCAACTCCCCCCACAGTGCACGAATCCGGTCCGGTTCTGTCAATGATGTACGTAGGGGTTGTGCTTGTTCCTCCCACCAACTTTTATCCCGATCGCTCCACTCTAAACGTTTAATATGATTTCCGGTTCCCCCCCTCCGACTCCCCCCACATACATCGGATTCGGTCCGAACTTGATATGGGACATCTGAAGCATGACTTCGAAACCAAATATCAAGTTTCATTAAGATCCGATCACCCGTTCGAAAGTTATGCATGCCACTAAATTCCGGATTCCGGCTCCCCTCCCTCCCCCCACGATGGTCGGATCGAGCAAGTGACTATTTCCAAGTTAGTCTGGTCGGGTCCCTAATACGCCTGCCAAGTTTCATCGTCCTAGCACATCTGGAAGTACCCTAACTCGCAAACAGCGGACTGACCGACAGACCGACGGAAAAGTGATCGGTATATGGCACTTGGCCGGTAGGCAAGTGCCATAAAAAAGCCCCAGTAACGTGAAAAAACAGAGTTTGGGCTCTGATACTTGGCGTTATTCGTCCAAAGTGTGAGCCCACATTATGGGCAATTGTAGTCCAGTATTAGTCCGGTAGTAATATTATTACTTATAATTGCCTATTTTAAAGAAGAAAACAGAGCTGAAGTGTTAAAGCACGAATAGCATAACAAATTATTTTTCTGCTTTGCAAGGCTGTCAATCTTTTTTAAACCATGCCTGAAATCACAATAACGCATTTCTTTTAATTCGTAGCCTACGTTAGGTTCTCTCCGGGTTTAACTTTAAATTAAGGCGTGTGTTTGCCCCTGTCCAATCATGATTACCTTCGTCAAGACATCTAAAAAGTGGCACGACTTGAATAAAACCTGTTCCAGCGGTAATAGTGCGAATACACGATAAGGATTTCCGGGCCGGATTTTCTTCACTTTCAGCGTAAAGTTGAAATTTTCTTAACTTTTCCATATGGAAGTGATGATTGTGCCGAAAATCCAGACAGGAATTCGAGTTCGGGAGCACCCGACCCTGATCGTGTGTTCGCACTGTAAAGGATGTTTATTATTACCAAAACATGATTCACCTTTAAAAAGAAATTGAAAACATTCCATTTAACTAATAGGTGTTGAAGGGCGGGTGGTTATATAGTGTTCGTGTTTTTATGGCACTTGCCTACCGGCTTGCCTACCGCTGTTTGCGAATTAGGGTACTTCCAGATGTGCTAGGACAATGAAACTCGGCAGGTAAATCAGGGACGCGACCAGATTAACCGGAAAATAGTCAGCTTCCCGATCCGACCATCGTGGGGGGGAGTGGAGGGAGGAGGGGATCTGAATCTTGAGGTATGTATAACTTCCGAACGGGTGATCGGATCATAATGAAACTTGATATGTAGAAAGACAACGTATCTCAGATGTCCCATTTCAAGTACGGACTGGATCCGATGAAGCTGGGGGGGTCGGAGGGGGGAACTGGAAATCATGTTAAACGCTTAGAGTGGAGCGATCGGGATGAAACTTGGTGGGAGGAACAAGCACAACCCCTAGGTACATCACTGACAGAACCGGACCGGATTCGTGCATTGTGGGGGGAGTTTGAGTGGGGTTTCGGAATTCCGGTGATACGGAGTTAAGTTACTTCCAGGTGGACTAGGACAATGAAACCCGGCAGGTAAATCAGAGACGCGACCAGATTAACGTGGAAATAGTCAGCTTCCCGATCCGACCATCGTGGGGGGAGTGGAGGGAGGGGGAATCCTGAATCTTGAGGTATGTATAACTTCCGACGGGTGATCGGATCATAACGAAACTTGATATGTAGAAAGACAACGTGTCTCGGATGTCCCATTTCAAGTCCGGACCGGATCCGATGAAGCTTGGGGGGTCGGAGGGGTGTCCGGAAACCTTTTGACGTGCTTGGAGTGGAGCGATCGGAATGAAACTTGGTGGGAAGAACAAGCGCAAGCCCTATGTAGATCAGTGACAGAACCGGACCGGATTCGGGCATTGTGGGGGAGTTAGAGGGGGGGTCCGGAACTCCGGTGATCGCAAGTTAAGGTACTTCCAGACATGCTAGGACGATGAAACTTGGCTTGAAAATTAAAGACTTGACATGATTGGCTTAGAAATAGTTAGTTCCCAGATCCGACCATCCCTTAAAGTACTAATGCTAACCGCAAAGTGCAAAAAAATACTTTTAAGGAAAATATACATTTTCGTGATCCCTATGAGCCCATGATCATTTTTGCCTCAAGGGTTTTGCTTACAATAAAATTCCTTAAAGTACAAACAATACTTTTGAACAAAATACATTTTCGTGCTCCTGATGATCATCTTTTTTGCTTCAAGAGTTTTGATTATAGATGATTTTCTATAACTTGGAAATAGTCACTTGCCCGATCCGACCATCGTGGGGGGAGGGAGGGGAGCACTACTATCCATTCACATCGTACTACGATAACTTGAATACAAGCTCAAAGCTTGCAAGTGCCATATGAGCTTTCAGCTCTTGTTTTTTTTTTTTTTTTATAAATAAGTCATAGGCTAGGTGGATAATTGTAAGCTGTTGTGCTTAGATATTTATTTATTAGATACAAGTAGTAATAGGAAATTGCAGCACAAGTTTGCTGCAATAATATATTAGTCTTGTCATTTTATTTCATGTTTATATTCTGGTTAAAAATAAAACCTACCTACCTACCTGTTCGTACGTCTTTTCTGAAAATTCTGGTTTCAGTGGAGCAATGACGAAATTAGCAAACAGATCTTCAGAGGCTTAGGCTAGTATATTATTATCTGTTTATAAAATTATTCTATTAACTAAGTGCAATTTTTGTATGCCACACGTCTGCCACGAGTTAAAGAAAGTGCCAGACATGCCAATGTCTGGCACTTTCTCTAACTCTAGTGCTATTTCCAGTGCAATAAAATTCTACCAAGTCCAATCCCAACATCGAGGAGAGGGTTGCCGCGACCACCACTACCTCTGTATTATTCATATTATTATATTTCTTTCCGCCGAAGTCGGCGAGTAAATTGCTGGCGAGTGAGGAAATGTAAGCTTTTAGTGAAATCAAAATAGAACATGTTGAAACTTGAAACGAGTGCATCGCCTCTTTGATAGAATCCGATAGAACCGAGCGCTCTTGTACCGCCGGTGGATTTCCCTTTTAAAGTCGCTTGTCCTGCAACCTTCAAAGAGAATGGGATCGTCCGAAAGTATATGAGATTAAATTGCTAAAATCTTACGGACCAATAGGCTGGGAAGCATTTGTTGTAAGTAGAACCTGCAACTGGCAACTGGCTGCAACAGTCGGTTCTTAGATCAGCTGCTAGAAGTAACCTCAGAGGATCCGAGTCGAGTCCCCTTTAGGTAAGACATGGGCAGGTTTGCCGCGTGTTGCACGAAAGGTTACTGTTGACACTTTTTGGGTGAACGTAAGTGGAGGGATACCTATGACATCGCAAACGTTGTCCGTCTGTGAGCACGATAACTCTAAACGAGAATGAGGTATTTTGATTAAACTCGGTTTGAGGACTCTGTGCGTCAAGGGAAAGGTCGAGTTCGTAGATGAGCTCTGTAGCCCTACATTCAGGGGTGGGGTCCAAATTAAGGGTCAAACAAAATATTTTTAGACAGCTAATGAGATAGTCGATTAAGGGGAAAGATGACATGCTGAACACGATTATGAAAACCATTTTCTCGCCGGACAAGTAGTTCGCCAAATAGTATCCGTATATGACAATCGTTTTTTCCCCGGACTTTTTAGTTTGCCCTTAATCCGGCTGAATCCGGAATTTTTTTTTATAAGGTAAAGTTTTATTTGAAGTTGATTAGATGTTCGAAATTGGGGTAAGGAGATACGCTGAATTCGTTTTTAGCTTTATTGTTTTGCCGGACAAGTAGTTAAGGAATTCGGCCGAAACCGGAAATTTGGCAGAAGTAAGGCAGGAAGTTTCGATCAGTTTCATCAAAATAGATATGACTTTTATGGTAATCACACATGCTGAATCCATATCTGAACTTGTTTTTTTCTCGATGATTAGCTATTTGGCCTTAATCTGTTTCTAAATTTTTGTAGTAAAAATGTTCAAGGAGTCTGGCGAAGACAAGACTCAATTGCCTGGATCACATACTAAATTTTTGGGATCCCATCGAAACCTTTGGTCTTGTTAAACAAGTAGTTGGCCATCACTTGGGAAATGGCAAGTTTGATGCTATTCTGACAGAACCTCTTTTGTACAACCTTCTGGGCTCGTTTGAAAATATGTGAGCTTGAATTACAAGCATCCCACGGACCAGTAGTCTAGGAAGAAGTCGGCGGCGGCTCGCAGGCCAGCTGTTACAAGAAACTTCTATCTCCCAAAAGAAAAATGTCAGACAGTGAAAGTTCGTGAAATGCATCGTGGAATGGTCGAACTGCCTTTCGTCACAACGATCCAGTCCATCGATCGGTGCATTCGAAGCGACTGACATGTTTGATGTTATTTCGGCAAATTTTGTGGGAATCTTGCGCCATACTAATCTTCTTATGAAAGTAAGAATATGAAGCGATAAATAAATAAATAAAAAAGTCGTTACAATTTCCGTTTTGCCTCTTTGACTGCAGTTTCCGATGCTAATTGACCTTTGCCAAGTTTTTGAAGTATATAATATCCTTTTCTCAGATTGGCTGCAAAATATCCCTGACCTTTTCGTCATTTTTTACTCACAATCAGCCTTTCACGAATTCCGAAGGGATTCCAACATATCTGACGGACCGAAGTCCTTCTTCACGAAGTGGCTTTTTTCAGATATTGGCATCTTTCTTTAGACTCGGCTTTTGAAAAATGTCATTGGTGATCTGAATTCTGTCAGACTCAAAGCCGTCAAAAAGTCATCGTGATTTGTTTCCCTTTGAACTTCCAAATAAAGTCAGTGGTAACGCCAACGAAGCGTTTGTCTTGTAATGGATTGCCAACGCCGACTGAAAGAGGTGTAACGTGGACCCTCTGGGAAAAAGATTTGTGACTTTCCAAGACTTCTTGGATCTGTATTTATGGATTAGCTGTTTGCCGATAAGTCAAGCAAGGAGATGTCCCAATAACTTAGGAAAAGCTTTTGTCCGCGAGAAAATATAGTATACGAAAGATGGCAGCGCGGATCCTTCTGGGAAAATATGACGTTGCATACGTTTTTAAATTTGGTCTTTCCAAATTAAGCGAGCACTCTTCCTGAAAGTGCTAGTGGAAAGATGGGGTCGTATCCCCGCATGACCTGTTTATTCCCTGCGAACCCCTCCTATCATGCGTGTCTGGCCATATCCTGCAGATTTTTCAGGGACATGTTTAGATAGTTCGAAACAGTAATATCTGGCTGAGTTAGTCGCTTGCTCGTATTTTTTTTTATTATTTGGTGATTATCATCACCAAAAGTGGTAAGTCAATTGAGACTTGTCACTAGTAACACATATTCTCCCAGTAACACATGTGTCATATCATTCTTTCCATTTTGATTTTCATAACTCTAATCTCTTAATCTCTTACTACTTCTGGTCTTAATTTACATGTTTCCCCCAAATTTTCTCCTTCATTTTTTACAGTATTTGAAACTATTAAAATTCAAAATTAGTGAAAAGCATTCAAAACATTGTTTGACATGAAAAACGAGTCAGAATGAGAAACAGAACTAATTGAAGGAGGACAATCCACACCCTCGCCCACGTTGAGAGGTGCCTTTTCACTATAAAGTAGGCTACCGCTACTGTGGTGGCAAAAAAAAAAAAAAAACTAGACTCGACTTCCTTACTTGAAAACAAACCCACCCTTTAGAACTTTAACACTATTATTAAAATGAATCAAATGAATTTCATAGCCAACTTCATAGCCAGGTGGACAGCGGGTTCAGCATTGGCGCCGAAACTTTTTAAGGGGGAAAAACCCTTCTGACCTTCCGTCTCCCTAATAAACCGCATTCCACGACGTTCGTGACTGGCGCCGTATTTTAACTAAGGGCCTTGCTCGTCATTGAGCGAGCCTACTAAAAGGACTTTGTAAGCTCTTTCGACGACACGAGGTGACATATCATGGCATTCGGTGCAACGTCAAAGAATCATTTAGAAGCTTCCCACAGGTGACTAATTTAGAAAATAGCCGCCACATAGATGAAATCCGATCACCGATTAGCGGGTAAATGTTTATTTATTATTATGGCACTGCAGTAAAGGTATGCTTATTTGAACGTCATCAACAGTGAACCGTCGCCGAAGAAAACACTAAAGCCCATGCCTGGTAACTTTTACTGAAAAATACTTGGCGAAAACATTTGTTCCATTGCCAGTATACCATGAGCGTGTTCCAGCCTTCAAACAGTAAATAGTTACTACTTCCGTTCCAACCTCGCCGAATTATGCTAATATTAATATTTTGCCGAAAATAGAAAATAGTGTTCCAGCTTTGACGCCGAGAAGCCAGGAGCCGTAACGTCATGCGTAGTAACTACGGTAAATAGTGTGGAACACGCTCTATCTGTTAGCCTGAGTTTGAAACATTTGCTCCTAATTTCCTTCTGTTTTTTTTTTTGATCCCAAAACGTAAGTGGCGGGATACCTATGACATCGCAAAAGTTTTCCGTCTGTAAGCACGATAAACTCTCGAAGGGATTGAGGTATTTTGATGAAACTTGGTGGGAGGATCCTTTGGGTCAAAGTACAAGTCAAGTTCGAAGATGGGCTGTGTAGCTTTATATTTGAGGGTGGTGTGGGAGGGGTTTCAGATTATGGGACAAACTATTTAGATAGTTGATTTAGGGGTAAGGAGACACGCTGAATCCCAATATGAAAGTTATTTTCTCGTCGGACAAGTAGTTCGCCCGGAATCCGGCCAAAACCGGAAAGTTTGTTAAACGTGAAAGTTTTATTTGAAGTTGATTAGATGTTTGATTTAGGGGTAAGAAGACATGTTGAACACGATGGGGAAAATCATTTTCTTGCCGGACAAGTAGTTCGCCCGGAATCCGGCGAAAACCGGAAAATTTTTTAAAAGCAAAATTTTTATTTGAAGTTGATTAGATGATAGATTTAAGGGTAAGAAAAGACGCTGAATCTGTATATGATAGTCATTTTTTACCCGGACATACATAGTTCGTCCGGAATCCGGTTGAAACCGGATTTTTTTTTTAGAAGTTGAAGTTCTATTTAAAGTTGATTAGATGTTCTTTATAGGGATTAAAGAGATAAGCTGAATTCTTTTCTGAACTATCTTTTTTTTTGCTGGGCAAGTAGTTCGCTCGGAAGTCGGCCGAAACCGGAAATTTGCCAAGAAGTAAAGCAGGAAGTTTCGATCAGTATCGTCAAAATAGATATGGCTTATCTGAACTTGGTTTTTTCAGATGATTAGCCTGGCGAAGACTGGATCTGGCGAAGACAAGACCTAGTTGTCTGGATCAAAATTAAATTTTTGGGATCCCATCGAAACCTTTGGTCTTGTTTCTTTCATTTTGTGCATCTTTTGCTAAGCGGCGCGTAATTTCACCAAGTAGATGGCGTTCGATCTAAGCAACATACCCCAATCGAAGATGAAGCGTATTTAAAATTCAACAAAATATCTGAAAATGATATTTACAACTCAATCAGAAGAAATCTAAAACAGTTGATGTTAGCTGACATCAAATTTAACATTTTTCCTTTTCATTTGACTGTTTTGTAAGCAAGAAACAAAACCAAGGCAGTGAAAGATTGGGCAGTGTTCAAATAAGCATACTTCTACTATGAGGTAGTAGTACGGTAAGGTATATAATGTAGAAAGCTTCGGAAATGGTAGGGAAAATCGTCCAAACTGGTGTCATCTGCACTTTGAAGCCATAACCATACTCCAGAAATCAGTGCACCACGTCTCACCGCATCTGCGTACTTTGCAATCTTGCTTCATCCATTTGAAGTAGGACTGTTCACCCCCATGCCACACTTTTTTTTTTACTGCACTTACGCCCATGGGCAGTGCGTCATAAATCCTTCATTCATTCACACAGTCAATGGGGCGAGGCCGTGCGGGGACCCGTCTTTTCGCCCACCCGTCGATTCGCCCACCCGTCATAATGCCCAAAAAATACGTCACATCCCCCACTTTTTCCGACAGTTCGCCTAACCGTCACAAGACCCAAAATATCCGTCGATTCGCCCACCCGCTGATTCGCCCACCCGTCAATTCACCCACCCGTCGATTCGCCCACCCGTCGATTCGCCCACCCGTCGATTCGCCCACCGTCGATTCGCCCAACCTCGGTTTCAAGAGGCGTCGATTCACCCACTTCTGAAATCCGTCGATTCGCCCACCCGTCAATTCATCCACCCGTCATAACACCCAAAAAATCCGTCACAACCCCCACTTTTTACGCAAGCTCGCTTACCCGTCACAAGACCCAAAAAATCCGTCACAACCCCCACTTTTTACGCCGCCCACCCGTCATAATACCCAAAAAATCCGTCACAACCCCCACTTCTTACGCCAGCTCGCTTACCCGTCATAAGACCCAAAAAATCCGTCACAACCCCCACTTTTTACGACAGATCGCCCACCCGTCATAAGGCCCAAAAAATCCGTCACAACCCCCACTTTATACAACAGCGCGCTTACCCGTCATAAGGCCCAACAATTCCGTCACAACCCCCACTTTTTCCGTCGATTCGCCCACTTCTCAAAATAGACCTCTGATCCAGCGCGGCTCTTATCATTGAACGCGGCAAAAGAAAGCGACCGGGTCGCAGGGGAGTAATTAGGAAGGATACGATACCGTCCGATTTAAATAAGGGTGAAAACTAGTTAATATAGCTTGAGCCAGATTGATCAGAAGCATTACGTCAGACATCGGTGATGATAACAAAAGAGGAAATAAAGAGGATGAATGCAAGAGTAAAGTTTCCGAAAAAAGAGCTACCTATTTTAGGTACAAGTGTACCGAAAGAGGTGGGCTACATATTGCGATTTATGTGGTACGTCAAAAGAATTATGATGCCACAAGATCAATCAAGTCTCAGTAGAGTGTAAGCGGTTCCCTATTATATCTTCCCCAAACTTCTCCTGCAATTAAGCTCAGTTTCGTCTCAACTCATACCGCACACAACAATGCAGAACACATGCATAATAAGGCTTATTAATTATAGTATTCAGTATATTCCCAACATTTGCAAAATCGTCATAGGTAATATCCCAAGTTTTATATAGAGAAGTTTTCTTGGGATCCCAAAACGTAGGTGGAGGGATATGTATGACTTCGTTAAAGTTGCCTGTCTGTCTATCTGTCAGCACGATACTTTCGAAGGGGTAGGATATTTTCTTCAGACTTGGTATGAGGATGGACTGAGTCAAAGTACAGGTCAAGTTCGTAGATGAGTCCTGTAGCCCCATATTTGGGGGTTGGGGAGGGGTTTCAGTTAAAGGACGAAACAAATGTTTATAAAAATAAATAAGATAGTCGATCTAGGGGTAAGGAAATCCATATCTGAAACTTATTTTCTCGCCGGACAATAAGGTCGTCCGGAATCCGGCCAAAACTGGAAAATTTGTTAAAAGTAAAACTTTTATTTGAACCATGCATTTTCCGGAAATGTCGTCCCACTGTAACACCTCCCGCAAAGAGCTTTTCATCAATACCACACGCAGTCTGGCGATCTACTTGTGATACTTTTTACGCTTCTGTGAAACTGGATATTAAAGTTTAACCAAAAAGGGCTAGGAAAGGACAATCTAGTTACCCATCACTTATTCACTTAAATTGGCTTGGAGACCGGCTGAAAATGAGTTACTTCGTTGTTCCGCTATTTACGAATAATCGATTTTTTCAAATAGTGGAATTTCCGTGTGATTTGTGGTGCCTCTATGCGCTTGTATTTTTGCTGTTTGCCTTACGAGAAAGATTTATCATTTTTTTTTATTTCAGGCACTAAGCAATCTCACTAATTTCACCACTGCCCACTGAAAAGCCGCATCTGTGTTGAGATTAACATTTCCCGCGTCATAGTAGAATTTACGCTGTGGGGACGGCTGGAGATATTCTGAGCCTCATAACTGGAGCAGATAGTGGAAATTTTTTTTTTTTTGCAGAATCCAAATAATTCAGTGTATCCATTTAAATGACACACAAATGAGTTGGCTTTTCAGTTAAACTTTAACAGTTACAATATGAATAAGCCGATGTGAGATTCCAGTTTTTCTCTTGCTTGATTAAAGCTTTGTTCTACGGCCAAGTAACAGGCTGAACAATTAACACTCATTTTCGTGGCGTAGAATAACGATAAGTAATATGTTGTTAAAGTTTGATCAGAATCGATTAGAGTGCAGAGATAGGGGCAAGAAAACCTTAAACAAACAAGCAAAAATCGGTCTATCAAATATATTTCTCGGGTGGGTCACAAAATCATCACGATACCCACGATTAAAATGCCCACGGTTAAAAATGCCATAATTCAGGTTGTTGACCATGAAATCAAAATCGTCAGAAATGTCAACGGTCCAAAATGCCCACAGTTTAAAATGCTCTCAGGGAAGACAAAAATCGTCAAAAGTTTCAATGGAAGATTATCGCCATTCTGATACTCGGTCCGCTCCTTTTGTGTCACATTCATCGCTAGCTCCAGTTTACTACGGCCTGAACACCTCAAACTGTACAACCATGGGCATTCTGAACCGTGGGCATTTTGAGCCGTGGGCATTTTGAGTCGTGGGCATTGTGATCGCGGGCATTATGAGTGTCAGCCCATTTTTCATGCTGGACCGATTCAGCTAAAGTCAGGCACAGCCCGGAACTACAGCAATAACACATAAATCCGGTAAAAAACTTGAGTGAAAAAGTTGACTTATCATTGTCGTCGGCCAGCTTTTCTGTAAAAGCTTGTAAAGATACCGACCAATTAGTGCAATCGTCTTCCGATTCGTCTGACAAGGGCCATTGATCAGGAAGCATAACATGGATCATAATATCCCTTGAGCTTCAGGATTCCGGCTATATTAGTTTCATAAGTATCATCCTCTGGGATCCCGTCGGAACCTTTGGTCATGTCTGTCGACCAAAAGTATTGGGGAGCACCAATCAAATTTTAATCGGATTAAAAATAGTAAAGTTTCTTATAAGGCTTAAAAGCTGAGTGATTAAATTCACATTTGTATATCCGTATTTCCAATACGTAGCCTACCGCTGTCGGTACATGTTGTACCTCAAAATACGGTAGCCCCTTCATCTGATGTTTTACTCTCGCATTCATCCTCTCCATTCCATCTTTCATTATCAGAACTGAGGTCTTTTATAATGCTTCTGATCATTCTGGCTCAAGCTGTATTGACTTCACCCTTATTTAAATCGGACGGTATCGTATCCTTGTTAATTGCTCCCCTGCGACTCGGTCCCTTTCTTTGCTGCGTTCAATGACAACTGGATCAGAGGTCGATTTTGAGAAGTGGGCGAATCGACGGAAAAAGTGGGGGTTGTGACGGATTCTTTGGGTCTTATGACGGGTAAGTGTGCTGCCGTATTAAGTGGGGGTTGTGACGGATTGGTTGGGTCTTATGACGGGTGGGCGATCCGTCGTAAAAAGTGGGGGTTGTGACGGATTTTTTGGGTCTTGTGACGGGTAAGCGAGCTGGCGTAAAAAGTGGGGGTTGTGACGGATTTTTTGGGTATTATGACGGATGGGCGGCGTAAAAAGTGGGGGTTGTGACGGATTTTTTGGGTCTTGTGACGGGTAAGCGAGCTGGCGTAAAAAGTGGGGGTTGTGACGGATTTTTTGGGTATTATGACGGATGGGCGGCGTAAAAAGTGGGGGTTGTGACGGATTTTTTGGGTCTTGTGACGGGTAAGCGAGCTGGCGTAAAAAGTGGGGGTTGTGACGGATTTGTTGGGTCTTGTGACGGGTGGGCGAATCGACGGGTCATAGAATTGGGTGAATCTACGCTCAAGCAACAGAACGTTGGGTGAATCGACGGGTGGGCGAATCGACGGGTGGGCGTATCGACGGGTGGGCGAATCAACGGGTGGGCGAATTGACGGGTGGGCGAATCAGCGGGTGGGCGAATCGACGGGTGGGTGAATCGACGGATTTTTGGATTGGGCGTATTGACGGGTGGCTGAATCGACGGGTGGGGGTAGTGACAGCGACCCAGGCCGTGCATATCATCAATAATAAATAAGCCAATCGTCCGTCTTTGGTGCCTTGCACCGACTATGGATACCCAGACAAAACTGAGCAGAGCTAGAGGTACTTGCTGAGCTTTGAGTTGACGCCCGTCTACTTCCCTCTTAGCCGCTGCGCATTGAGAGGCAAAGACCGTAGCAGACCCGCCTCTGCAGTGACGTCACCATTTTAAACACTCTCGACTTTTCTTCTCCGAGGCTCTACTGCGATGAGCTGTTTGTAGAGAGGAATGATTCCTCGTAGCTCCTAAAATCCGCTCGTTTGCATAGAGAGTATTTTCGACTGCGCATGGTCGTATTACAGAGATCGGGAGACGGCGGTTCTTTTGCTTATTTGTTCTTGATATCATTTAGATCAGGAGACAAGCTCTTGCGAAAAAGGCGCAAGTTGCTCAGCAGACATTAACTGTCCGTTTCTTTACAGAGCGAAGAACGGACGAGGATGAATGTGAAGCTCCACCTTACATGCCTATTGCAGGACAGCGGCGATCCTTGTCCCTTGAAAAGAAGAAAAAACATCATCGTGACGGGTGCAAAGCGCAATAGCCCACTGCCAAAGATAATCTGTGGAGGCGTTTGGTCAGCGCTTTCGCCACTCGATAACCTCGTTACTGACAAAATTATGTGCTGAAGGGTGTATCGTACAGCTTATGAGGATAAACTATGGAAATGTGCTAGAGTGGTTGGAAATGTGCTAGAGTGGTTTAAGCAATGGTGATGTAATACCCCGGCTCGTTGTTTACTACTGCTTTGCACCGTACGTGTTCTGCGCGCAACACTGTCAAACCCGATGAAGCCGTCATAGTGTTGTTCCACAAGATTTGCGTGAAGTGGCTGCTTCTGGAAGGAATTACCTCATGAGTGTGTTCCTAGCGTTTCTTGATTCTGAAGGACTTGTATAGTTGAAGTAATGGCAGACTTACTTATTCGAGCTGATTTGGAGTGGCTACACATAAGGTCATCCACTGGCAATCGAAAGCGATCGTAACGTGAAGTAAGCCCCCTTATCCCTATTAAGAACATCTAATCAACTTCAAATAAAACTTTAACTTATAAAAAAAATCCGGTTTCAACCGGATTCCGGACGAACTATGTGTCCGGGTAAAAAATGATTGTCATACAGAGATTCAGCATCTCTTCTTACCCTTAAATCTGCCATCTAATCAACTTCAGATAAAAATTTCGCTTGAAGTAAGCGGCCATTTTGGCGTTTTCAGCTAATGGGAGCACTCCGGATCCGGACGAGCACGGTTACGACGGACCTACGATTGCCAGTGAAGGACCTGTTATGCAAATGGCTTTGGGTTAACAATTGGGTCACGTTAATATGAAGTTATTCCGTAGTGACAGTATCGTGCAATGATGATAAGTTCCGCCTGACAGAGTGGTGCAGCTCGTGCTTACCAGGCGTACCTGGTAGCTGCACTGCTACAGTAGAAGTATGTTAAATTGGGTCCCCTAACGCGCCGTAAAATATGGTTTGTATTAAACGGTATAAAATGTTCATGCAGAGTACTTTGTGCATGCATTAATTCAAGTAAAATAAATGTTGCGTTTTTGCAGATACCGTGGCATCTGATACCACGGCCTAAAGTCGTTTTCGCAGTTACCGTTATATCTGATACCGCGGTCAGAAGGCGATTTTGCAGTTATCGTGGTATCTGCCGGTTATCGTGGTATATTGATATTCAGGTGCCACGGTCCGGCCGTGGTAACTGATCGTGGTATCTGAAAAGTCATCTCACTTTCATCGATAACCACGGTCCGACCGTGGTAACTGATCATGGTATCTGAAAAGTCATCTCACTTTCATCAGATAGGAGCTAAACACATGACCAAAATGGTGTAAAATAAAAAAAAAGCTGAGACCGAAATTTTTGGCGAGTCAAGTCAAATCACATTGTCAATAACGCATTTGAGAAGCGCTGTCACGTTCCTTTAAAGGACCTCTCTTGCTTATTCTGCCTTTTATAATATACCTAGCTCCCTTGTGGAATTATAGGCTTCTAAAATCCCCACCTTTCTCCATTGTTTCGTTTTGTGCTCACGAATTTTTAGCGCTTATTCTGAGGTGCCGAGTTTTGCCCGTCACACAACGCAAAGTTTGACGGAATCTCAATGTCCGCTGACAACTCTTTCATATATGAGGATATGAGAGTCTTCTGTTTTGACTTCTTTTATTTGCTCAGTTTTTCCAACTTTTTAACCACAGCGCGTTCAGTTTTCAAACGTTTTGCGCCCAGCCGCCGCGTCGGAGAGCAGGAGTGCTGGATAGAATTGACAAGCGCTAACAAGAAAATGGCTTATTTGAGGTGGAAAGTTATGATATTTTCGAAAAGCGTTTCTTCGGGACGGTTTCGTAGGGAGAAGATAATATCTAGTAAGAGTTGTCCTTTAAGAACAGGGGAGCGAAATGATATTCTTTGTGATATAAAATCGTATATAAAACCGTATACCGTAGACTCCAGTAGTCTAGCTTTTTGGGATCCCAAAACGTTAGTGACGGATACCTATGACATCGCAAAAGTTGTCCGTCTGTCCGTCCGTCTGTCCGTCCGTCTGTCCGTCTGTCAGCACGATAACTCTCGAAGGGAATGAGATATTTTGATGAAACTTGGTGTGAGGATTCTTTGGGTCAAGAGTAAGGTCGAGTTCGTAGATGGGCTCTGTAGCCCTACGTTTAGGGGTGGGGGAGGGGGTTTAAATTAAGGGGCAAACAAAATATTTTGAAACAGCCAATGTGATAGTCGATTATGGGGTAAGAAGACATGCCGAACACGATGGTGAAAACCATTTTGTCGCCGGACAAGTAGTTCGCCCGGAATCCGGCCAAAACCGGAAAGTTTGTTAAAAGTAAAAGTTTGATTTGAAGTTGAATTGATGTTCGATTTAGGGGTAAGAAGACATGCTGAACACGATGGTGAAAACCATTTTCGCGCCGGACAAGTAGTTAACCCGGAATCCGGCCGAAAAGTTTAATTTGAAGTTGATTAGATGGCAGATTTAACGGTAAGAAGAGACGCTGAATCTGTATATGACAATCATTGTTTACCCGGACATATAGTTCGTCCGGAAGCCGGTTGAAACCGGATTTTTGGGATCCCAAAACGTTAGTGACGGATACCTATGACATCGCAAAAGTTGTCCGTCTGTCCGTCCGTCCGTCCGTCCGTCTGTCAGCACGATAACTCTCGAAGGGAATGAGATATTTTGATGAAACTTGGTGTGAGGATTCTTTGGGTCAAGAGTAAGGTCAAGTTCGTAGATGGGCACTGTAGCCCTACATTTAGGGGTGGGGGAGGGGGTTTAAATTAAGGGGCAAACAAAATATTTTGAAACAGCTAATGTGATAGTCGATTATGGGGTAAGAAGACATGCTGAACACGATGGTGAAACTCATTTTTTGGCCGGACAAGTAGTTAGCCCGGAATCCGGCCGAAACCGGAAAATTTGTTAAAAGAAAAGTTTTATTTGAAGTTGATTAGATGTTCGATTTAGGGGTAAGAAGACATGCTGAACACGACAATGAAAACCATTTTCTCGCCGGACAAGTAGTTCGCCTGGAATCCGGCCGAAACCGGAAAATTTGTTAAAAGCAAAAGTTTTATTTGAAGTTGATTAGATGATAGATTTTAGGGTAAGAAGAGACGCTGAATGTGTATATGACAATCATTTTTTACCCTGGCATATAGTTCGTCCGGAATCCGGTTGAAACCGGATTTTGTTAGAAGTTAAAGTTTTATTTTAAGTTGATTAGATGTTCTTTATAGGGATAAGAAGATGCGCCGAATTCGTTTCTGAACTATCTTTTTTTGGCTGGACAAGTAGTTCGCTCGGAATTCGGCCGAAACCGGAAATTTGGCAGAAGTAAAGCAGGAAGTTTCGATCAGTTTTGTCGAAATAAATATGGCTTATACAGGTATATCTGAACTTAATTTTCTCAGATGATTAGCCTGGCGAAGACTGGAACTGGCGTAGTCAAGACGTAGTCAAGACGTAAAAATATTAAATTTTTGGGATCCCATCGAAACCTTTGGTCTTGTTTATCAAGACCCGATGAAGCGGACAGACAAGGTTTTTCCCAGGCGGATTCTCTGTACTTTCGTCGGAAGTTGAAAAAAATCTCAACTTTCCGTACGGATGTGATGATGGTACTGAAATTCCTGGCAGGAATTGCAGTCCGCGGTCGGTCGCGCGACCTGGGGGACATTTTCGCGTGGATGCGTTGCGTTCCATCATCATGATGGATGTTTTTGCGTTGATGCCATCCAGCTCGATGGACGTTTTCGCGTGAATAGCTCGACGGCTGACGTCACCATCAAGCTGGATGGATGTCTCCCGTTCAACAGGGCTCATCGAGCTCTGTTGAACGGGAACTCTGACTGTTCAGATTGAAAAAAATACAGCATATAGACAAATTTACTAAAATAGAAATAAGAACTTAAAATAATAATATAACTTGAATTCTGTATTTATTTTTTATTTATTTTTTTACATATTTTTTTTTTTTTTTTTTTTTTTTTAACTGAAATAATTTGTAATTTAATTTTAATTTAGTTTTTCAATTTCATTTTAATTTCTTAATTTTATTTGACAGTGCAGAATGGATAGGCGTCAGCTGAATTCTATGAGAGTTATATTTCGGCCCTTCTTGGCGAGGGTTCTCTTCAGGCTCAAAGCCGCTCAAAATGGAAAAATGAATTTGTATTTTTCACACGATTTTGACACGAAAAAATAAATAAATAAAAAAAATAAAAAAAATATGTAAAAAAATAAATAAAAAATAATAAATAAAGAATTCAAGTTATATTATTATATATTAAGTTGTTATTTCCCGCTGAACACCGGTTGGCGCCGAAACACACCCGGGTGCAATGCTCTTTCCTACAGGTAGATATTTTCTTAACCCATCCAAAGGATGTGTTTTTTCGCGGAAGATGGCATCTTCCTCTGTCACGATTCAGTATCGCGTGGATGCCATCATCCAGAGACATTTTCGCGTGGATGGCATCTTTGGTTGAGCTGCTCAACGGCCATCCACGCCAAAACGTCCCCCTGGTCGTCTCTCCAACCTTGAGTAGAACCTGTGCTAGCAGTAAAAGACATGCAAACATTATAGCCCTGATGTTAACCCATATGCGATTTTTTGTTATCATCAGCACTCCAGTGCTAGGCTCTTAAAGTGCCTGCGACAAGATATTAATTGCGTTTTTGCAGATACCATGGTATCTGATACCACGGTAACTTGATCTACATTTTGTCGTTCTTGCAGTTATCGTGGTATCTGATAACTAAGGTTGCTTCGCAAAAACGACAATTGCAGAATTTGCGCTTCAAGAAATCATCCCAAAACAAAAACTAATATCCACTCACATCACAAGTGCCAGACTTCTTTTCCACCTATTTCCTAGGCTATTGTGTTAGTGATGATGAAAGTGAGATGACTTTTCCAGATGCCACGATCAGTTACCAGGGTAACTGGCCAGGTACCACGATGGTATCAGATACCACGGTATCTGCCAAAACGCAACTGTTATTCTCTGTGGAGCTTTCACAGTCAAAGACATTCCTTTATATATTATCGACTTGTTGCAGCTATCAAATGGTTGATCTGAAGCTTGTTTTCGTTTTATTCTGTTCAAAGGTTGTATAGTAAACTACGTCTGTTGTACAAAATCAGCCAAATATTTTCGCTAGGAATTAGGTTTGCTAGGTTTAAGTGCATAATTATGTTTGTTTTCTTGTTTCACCTTTCCTCTAGACTGTCTTTCGATTTAATTTTGCCATATAACATGTATGTATTACTTATGAGCTGGGTTGACATTTTGTTTCAGATTTTCTACTGCAGCAGAACTTTGTAATGGTTAATGCGTGAATCAAGGCCGTATCCAGGGGGGGGGGGTAGGGGGTTCAACCCCCCCCCCCCCCGAAACCCACAAAAGTAATATTTTTTTGCAGGTTTGACCTCTGATCTATGTATTTTTGTACTTTTTGGTCCGACCCGTGGACAACCCCCCCCCCCCAAAAAAAAAAAAAAAATTCCGCGAACAACCCCCCCCCCCCCCCGAAATAAATTCCTGGATATGGCCCTGGCGTGAATCAACTCAGATTAACTGGTCCCTTTGTTGGTTCACATGACTCTTGCTGTATTGAATTCGTTCGTCCGTGGGGCTTGTGGTGAAAATTGAATTTCGGTCTGCTATAGATAAGATTTATTTCCGTAAAAGCTTAAAGAGCCATGGAAACAACAAAACAAAATTATAACCGCAGCAACTTTTTGTAAAAAACTTTCCCTTTGACTCATGGCCACCTTAAGGAATCTTCCCTAATTTCTGACATGTCTAAAACTTCTCCTTTTCAATATTTGTTTAAACCGTTCCCAAGGGCGTCACGTATGCCCCCCCCCCCCCAGTGTTGTCGGCCAGTCGGTAAAAAATAGCCGAGTCGGAGCGAAGTGCCGCGATTTTTCGTCCAAAACAGTCGATTGTTTCGTTGAAACAGTCGATTTTTCTTCCAAACAGTCGCGTTTTTCGTAAAAATAGTAGATTTTTTCTAAAGATTCTTTTCGTCAAGACAGTCGTTTTTTTTCTCAATATAGCAAAAACTGTCGGTAAAATTGACCAGCCAGTCGGTAAACAGCTTGTCCCCTCCCAAACATTTTGGATAGTAACGCCTCTGGTCTGATCTTAGTCTATATTTCGGTCTGCCATAGTTCTTTCTGAGCTATACAGCTTAGTAACCTTGACCTGACAAGTATTCGAAATGGGCTTGGAGAATAGGACAGCTTTCCTCGGGATTTCACTTTCCTGCACCGTCTTTCCGTTGCCGTGTCCGATGTCCTAATTTGTGAGAATTGCCACAATCAAACTTCCTTGCTCCAGGATCGGAAATCAAGTAATGTGTACAATTTACTAAATCCGAGAAGCCACACTGATACTAAGTTTCCCTAGAAACGAGCCAGAGAATGATATTAGCTCCGATTCTTGCCAGCCTCGCACCGTTCCTGGGGAACTTCCGACGGGAACTAGGAGCGCAACAATTAAGCCGGGAATGACGTCAGTTGTTGATGTAGAGAAACGGTGGATCGAATAGTGAGTCTAGGGAGAATCAAACTTGAGGGAACTTGTGAACCAGTAAGGGTCGCTGTTAATGAAATTCTGATAGGATAGAATATCCGGTGGCAAGCGATGGCCGTGGCAAAAATTATTGTAACACTGCTTTAAAAAAACATAATAAACAACATACAGAAAAAGACAAGAAACAGATAAGAATGATTATGTTCAGGAAACAGTTCGCGGTGGCGCAAACCAAACATTCTCACGTTACTAAATTGTCTGCTTCCCAGTATTCTAAACATCCACTCTTTCGAAAACAGTCTTTGATCGGATTCAGTTCATTTTTCTTATATCCGCCAAAGCTGGCGAGAAGAAAAAATATAATAAATATTAACAATAGGTTCACAACTGACCAACAGCTAGACCATAAGGTTCACAAATTCTACATAAGATACCTCAGATCTTAATTCATTCAACTCCCTACACTCGCACATAAAATGGCTCAAATCATCCTTCGCACTCCCACAGATTGGGCAGAAGAAAGGACCAGTCTTTCAACGACATATACCAGTATGTTTTCTCCAAACGATAAACAATCCCCTTGAAAAATTAACAACTTTAATATCCCCCTTTTTAGCCCCGCCTCAAAATATCAGGCATACGATTTGAGTCTGGGCTGATTCTTTCCTGTCAGCCGTTCGACAGTAACCACCTTCTAAAAAAAAACATAAGATACCTCGGATCTTAATTCATTCAACTCCCTACACTCGCACATAAAATGGCTCAAATCATCCTTCGCACTCCCACACATTGGGCAGAAGAAAGGATCAGTCTTTCAACGACATTTACCAATGTTTTCTCCAAACAGTAAACAATCCCCCGGAAAAAATTATTTCATACCTCCCTTTTTAGCCCCGCGCCAAAATATCGGGTTCGACAGTAACCAACTAAGAAGTAAAAACTGCGTTTTTGTCTCGGGAGTGCTCACGGGTTCACCTGTGTCTGTTTTAACCTCACCAATGCGGACTAACCAATATAGTCACCGGGAGATGTGGAGACCAAACACCCCTTACAGACGAAATAGTTGTGTTTTCTTTATCTGAATACGCAGTTCTCGATTCTCGCACAAATTACCGCGTATTCTCGCTTCTCAGTTCAAACACACTAATTAGCCACACGTTAATTCCTGTTCATACGGATTGAACACCCGCCCTTTGTTGACCAATCAGGAAGGAGAACGAGAAGCGACTATCGAAGCAACTTCTCGACTCTGCAGAATTGCGAAGCTTCTCATCCTCGAACCTGATAAAAACGCAAGAAAAGGAGAATCGCGAAGTGAATTGAGATAGAAAACGCAACGTTTAGACACTAGTGAGTAAAAAACAGACTCTATTAGGAGTGCGACGGACGCTCATAAAGCCTAGGTACCAGAGTAAAATAACACTAGGGAATAGCGTCACGACCTATGCTGCGGATTCAGAAATTTCTAGTAAAGCTCAGAGGTAGTCTGCACACATCGATGAAACAGAGGATGTTGTATCTTTTTTTTTGCTGTGTTCTAAATATGAAGTTATTGAAGCCAGCCCTGGTGCACGACTGTTCGAGCTCCAGTAGGGACGTTCACTATCGCTAGTGGTGCTAGTGTCGCTGCTATTCGACTGTGTGTCAGTTATTTTAAGTCTTGGCGCTACTCCCTAGTGTTATTTTCCTCTGCTAGGTACACGCCCAGCCAGGTTCGGTACCAAGGAGTTTAATACTGGTGACTTCCTGTGTGTAACCATTATTTAGTTTGATTCTCACGTGGAGAAATTTTTGTACCCTGGTTCAAACAAATGCAAAAACGCTCCGCTCCCGACTTACCAGTTGAATCTTTTCTCCTTCCTGGGTTTTAATCCAGTCTGCATCCACCAGTCGCTAGTCGGAAACACATTAATATTAAGTTGTTTCTTGTAGATGATCTTTACCGAAGATGGAAAATTGTCTAAGTAACTTGAAGGCCCTTGTCAGACTTAGGTCATATGTTGTTTTGTTCGCTGTTATTTACAAGGGTCTGGCTCGAGAATTACAATATTCCATGAGTGAAGTACGATGTATTATCTGAGCAAAAAAGGTTTTGGGCGCAGTACCAGGTATGGACAGGAGTGACCCGAGGCAAGGGCAAAGAAGATCTCAGTTCCAATAGAAAAGGCAATGAAATGCCGTTGTGAATAACAAATTTAGAAACAACATATTATGGGCCCTTGGTCTGGCGCAGGGTTTAGCGTTTGTAACAGATACTGTAGTAGCTATGTGAGGTGTGACTGCTTGTATTATTCAGACTCGTGTAAGTTCTGTACATTCCTGCATATCCTAATCGCATCTTTGTTGATATTGGCTGTATAGCATTGTTTTATTGATCTGACATTTTGGCGTCTATTTTTTTGTAACAAGGTCGAGAAAATGAAAATGTTCTCTAAAAACTGGACTTAAAGAAGGCATTCCCAACGAAGTGATTGTTCGATCAAAGAACGCTAGGCTAATGAGATTCTGGCGCTTAGTTTGCGTCAAGAGCGAGTCCGGAGTGGCGCCTGCGGTTTCTTGCCTAAAATGAACCCCCGACACAAAGCTGGTTGTCCAACGTCCAGAGGCGTAATCTCGCCGTTCCCCGAGGACTCCTCGGGAATCGAAGGGAACTGCAAGAATAGGGAGTCACTCCTGGCGGACTCCGCGGACGGAAAACAACGAAACAAGAGCTGAAAGCTCATATGGCACTTGTAAGAATAGGCGAACTGTAGGCGTGAGTTTTTTGCTTGAGATTTCTTTTACACTTGTTGAAGTAAAAAAGAAGTGAAAAGTGCAGGTCTAAAGCTCCTCTTCTTCCTGGGGAGGTTCGAACCTCTAGGTCCCCCCGGATTTGAAACTGAACATCTGAGACACTTGTTCTTGACACTTGTCAAGTTTCATGCATATCCGATTACCCGTTCCAAAGTTATTCATGTTACTAGTTTCCGGATTCTCCATCCCTCTACTCCCCCCACAGTGGCCGAATCGGGAAAACGTTTATTTCAGAGTCAATCTAGTGGAGTGATTGATATGCCTGCCAAATTTCATCGTCCTAGCTTATGTGGAAGCGTTTCACGAGATGTCCGGTTCCCCCTCCAGTCCCCCCCCCCAGTTATCGGACCCGGTTCGGATTTGAAACTGAACATCTGACACACTTGTTCTTGACACTTGTCAAGTTTCATGCATGTCCGATTACCCGTTCCACAGTTGTGTATGTTACTAGTTTCCTGACTCACCGTCCCTCCGCTCCCCCCATGATGGCCGGATCCGGGAAATGATTATTGCTAAGCTAATTTGGTCGGGTCCCTGATATGCCTGCCAAGTTCAATCGTCCTAGCTTATGTGGATGTGCCCAGGACCGCCTATGTATAATCCACTAAAAGAGTTGTTTCCCACTTTTCCGGAATCGGCAATATGTACACTAAATGGTTATATACACAATAACTACTCGACTCGCACTCCAGTCAGTACGAAATAAAGTTCACTGTACGATCAATAGAATAGACAAATCAGGACGACTATCCGCGTTATGATCAAGATAGGTCATCACAATATGTGCACACTAACTTCGATTCCCTGCTATACTCGCTGAAGAATCTTCTTAAAATATTTGCAAACTAGTCTTCTTGGTATGAGCACGACAGAGATTTTTAGAGCCTGAGAGACAGGTTTTGCGGTCCATTTGGCGTAAACGGCGTTCCATACCTTTCTCCCATTTGGGATCCAAATACACAAACGCTTACTTTTAAGGACCCTTTAGCTCGTCTTAACTGTGATTGCTTTCCTGTTGGCTCTGTTGACACACGATCAGGATCAGGCGCTCCCGGACTGGAGTTCCTGCTCGGATTTCCGGCACCATCATCACTTCCACATGGAAAAGTTGAAATTTTTTCAACTTGATCATGAAAGTGCACAAAATCCGGCCGGTAAATCCTGATCGTGAAGACGAAGCCGTGTCGTTCTTTTGAAGTTACCAGTTGGAGCAACAGCTGTACGGGTTATGCATTGTTCAAATAGGTGTAATAAGCTGAATAGCGCTATACGCGATGTTTACGTCTTAACTCACACGCTTGTTCAAATACAAAGTAAACAGGTTCTTATCGATGCGGAGTTCGGTATTGCCACCACGATACTATTTTTCGAGCTTCTAAACATCAGAAAAGTGTTCTTAGTACTACTTGTAGTACACGATTACAATTTGACGCCCATTATATTGTAAAAAGCTACCAAAGTAACGGATGGACAGCATTGGTTCTCGAACTAATAATAAGCAGTCGTAACGGAACAAAACGTGTTGTTTTGAAGAGAAGTTGTTTCTTGGGCTTCACCTTCCAGATCCGTCTCGACGAAAACGGCTGACTGGGATCCGGAAGAAAAATCTGAAAGGTGAAGCCTGGCTTTTACTGCAGCGCGCCCCGAAGAAAAGAGGAATCTGTAATACAGCTTATACGCTGTAATACACCTATTTGAACAATGCTTTAGCGCTATGATATCGGTCTGGCAGAAAAATTAAAAAATTTTCCCAGGTCACTTGCAAGAGGTGGGGCAGGTCTAATTAAAACCACCAATGACTATAGTAGGCTGGCAGCAAGGGCGCCACTAGCCTTTTACCTTTGGGGGGGGGACGTCCAGTTTGTGCCGACGGACTCAAAAATGTGCCGACAAAAAACGCCGTTGCCGCTTCGCGGCAACGGCGTACATTTCCCGCCAGCACAAAATTGAACAGGTGTAAAATTAACTGTGATGCGTCAGATGAGATTAGTCCTTGAATGTAAATTCTTAAATTTAAATTCTCATATTCGGGATTTCATTGCAGCTTTGCTAAAAACTGAAGCTTCCAACGACTGTACCCAGAACAAGATAAATTAATCGCCGCAGGCGAAGTATTTTAAGTCTGCCTTTTTTTCTGGAAAAATTTAGCTTACAAGTTCTAGCTTTTAAGGTGTTTCAAACCCCAAGAATTTCAATCCTAAAATGCCAACTAAATGAAACACCGTTCTTCCGAATAAAGAATACTACGAAATGCGCCGCACGCGAAATTTTAAGGCTAGTAGCTAGTGTTTAAAGGCTAGTGGCTGTAATGCATTAGCTGAGATTATTTTTTAATGTAAATTCGTATGTTTAAATTCACATATTCGGCTTTACTTTTCACCTTTCGCTAAAAAGACCGAACCCAGCACAAGTTAAATCAAGCGCCGCAGGCGAATTTTTTGTTAATCTTTCTTTTTTCTGGAAAATTTTAGGCTATTCTATACCTATACTTTACAAGTTCTAGCTTTTAATCTGTTTCCAACCCCCAAGCATTTCAGTCCTAAAACGCCAACTAAAGGAAACACCATTCTTCCAAATAGAGAGTACTACGAAATGCGCCACAGGCGAACTTTTGTGGAAACGCTTATGAGCGATCTCAAATAAAAGTAAGGTTACCTGTGAAATCACAGATCTTTCCGCCAAAATAGTATGGCCATCCAGAAGAAAGTAGGCACAAATTTGATCTTGTGTGTAGAAAATCTCGATTTGCAGACGAGACATAAACTTTGGGGATTGGACAAAAGTTTACGGATTTGATTTCTTACGTGTAATGAGATTCCGATCCCGATTAAACTTTCCACGCCCGACAAATGTTTGAAGAATTTGATTTCTTGCGAATAAAAATATCCCGATGTGCCGACAAGAATACCGACGCCCGACTAAAGCATTATAATTCGAATTCTTCTTTGTTTTGCTCGACAAGACTGTAAAGGACTTTACTTCTTACATGTAAATAAAAGCCGATGAGCCGACAATAAACTTTCGGGATGCGCCTGATAAACGTTTACAGAATTTGATTTCTTACGTATGTAAAAAGAACACGATGTACCGACGATACTTCAACTTCCCGGGTGCGCCCGACAAATGTTTGCTGAAACCGATTTATCACAAATAAACAGAATTGACGAGTCGACCGACGCCCGACAAAAGCAACAAAAGCCAATTTCTTCTGTGTTTTGCCCGACAGATATTTGCCGAATTCGATTTCTTGCGCATAAAAAGAACCCAATATGCCGACGAGTCTACCGACGTCCGACGAAAGCATCTAAAATTGAATTTCTTCTGTATTTTTTATGTTTAAAAAGAACCCGATGTGCCGACGAGAATATCGAGGCCTGACAAAAGGATACAGAATTCGAGTTCTTCTGTGTTGTGCACGACGAATGTGTGCAGAATTTGACTCCTTGCGTATGAAATGAACCCGATGTGCCGACGAGTCGACCGACGCCCGACAAAAGCATGCAATATTTTATTTCTCCTGGGTTTGCCGGCGCTCCGCGCCGACAAACAAGTGAACTTTCGCCGGGCTTCGCCCGACGAAAGTACTTTCTCAAGACCTTTGGGGGGGGGGGAGTCCCCCCCCTCCCCCCCCATAGTGGCGCCCCTGGCTGGCAGTATTAACTCTATTAATTGGTGAATTGACAGATTGGACGGTAAGCATACCACCGGCACCGAGCGGTCAAACTGTTCAAAAAGAGGCGGGCTACGCTATGAAATGGGACAACTGGAAAAGCAAAAGTTGACACTCATTTCTGGAAAGACCTTATCCGACGCCATTGAGACCCCTCCGGTCTCGTCGAGAAGACGACGTTGGCCCCCTTGACAGTTGGGTCTCGACGTTGACTATGGGGTTTATGTATGTTTATAAATACAATATGTAATCAGGGCCGTTACTACTAGGGGGGGAGGGGGGGACGCCCTCCCCAATGTTGTCGGCAATCGGTAAAAAATAGCCGAGTCGGCGGGAAGCGCCGCTATTTTTCGTAAAAGTAGTCGATTTTTCTGAAAATTAGCCGATTTTTCGTCAACACAGTCGCTTTTATCTGCAAAACCAGTCGCTAAAAATGACCAGCCAGTCGGTAAATGCCTCGTCCCCCCCCCCCAAACATTTTGGCTAGTAACGCCTCTGTATGTAATATATATTTAATAAAATATATTGTATACTGTTTAGTGTACATTAGAACAGGTGTTTAATTCAGAACATACCTACTATGACCCACGGTCAGTTATATTACGATAATCGTCACACAGAGAGTTAGAAGTGGATATGACTTCATATGCTGTACACTTTTGTGTCAGTACACTGCTGTACACTTTCGCCCGGCACCGGCAAAAACCAGCGATGCCGGCCATAAGTTAAGCGATTCATCTTTCACATGCTTTTAAACATTCTGATTTTGATGTTCTCGTAGCAACACGTTTTAGTTAGTTTATTACTCTTTATTAGACAAACCAATTTACATATACTAAACTACATGAAAAAACTTTTTATAATACTCTTACCATTCTTTATACATGTAGTCATACCTCTGGGCTCTGACTGCAGGAAAGCCCTAATGGGCCTGTGGAGGCAGTCAAAAAAAAAACTTCACTGTACATTAATTTTCACACACTTGTCAAAAGAAAGAGAAGAAAACTGAAAGAGGAAGAAAAGAAAGAAAAACACACAATAAATGGGATACCATGCCGTCGTACCAAAAACAACCACTCATCGAACAAATGGAATAAAATTTTACGTGTCGGCTAGTCTAGGCCGGTGCAGGCACCGGGAACTTGCTGTACACTAAAGTTGAGAGTGGGCAAACCCTCGGGAATCACAAGCTGCGCTCGGTAGATATTTTTCATGACTTACCTCGCCTTTGTCCGTCCGTGGCCGAATAGGTGAGCGCGCCGAACTCACGAGCGAAGTGTCGTTGTTTCGAGTCTCGGTGGTGCCGACCGTTTGGTTCAGGGCGAGGGTTAGTGGCGTTTTCCCGTAAGACAAGCCAAAAGTCCACCCAGTTTCAAATGGGTAGCTAGAGAAATCTAGGGAAAAGCACGGGAAGCGTCGGATGATTTGCCCCCAACCAAGCATTGCACTCCCGGCCAAGGTCGGAGTATCAGGAGATCGGCACCTACGCTACGCTACGGTACGCTACGCGAGTCTTAAGCGGTTTGCATGCGAAAGTTTGCTTTTTTTTGCTACCTCGCCTTCGGCTTGGATCGGTTATTTTAAATGGCCGCCTCGACGTTATTTTCCGTTATCAACATCGATGTCGGAAGTTAACCTTTAATATCCTACGGTGTCTGTGCCAGAAAAGGGTGATCCTTAGGCCGTGTCCTCCGCATGAACGAGCCCATGTTGCCAGTTAACTGCTTCTATTGCGCCTTATCGAAAATGTGTATCATGGGGGGACCCCATGCTTTTATTGCGAGAAAGAAACCTTTCTTTGGAGTTAGTGGCGGGTTTTCTCGATTATGAACCATTGTGCGAACTCGAACGACAGTAACGAAATATCCGCTCGGAATCCGGCAATCCCACAATAAGGTATTGTAACTTACGTGATCAAAGTTGTCGCAGTGTGTGGGTTGCAGTGTGTGGAAAAAGAAAATCTGAGTTTCTCTTCCAAGCTGTTGTCACTGTAGGGTTTCGTTTCTTCCTGCCGTTTCACCGGATCCATAACTGTGTAGCAGGAGCAACACTTTGGTTTTGTCCTTTTTTTGGGATCCCAAAACGTAAGTGGAGGGATACCTCGTAGATGGGCTCTGTAGCCCTACATTTAGGGGTAGGGAAGGGGGTTCAAATTATGGGGCAAACTAAATGTTAAACAGCTAATGAGATAGTCGATTAAGGGGTAAGAAGACACGCTGAACACGATTATGAAAACCATAAGTAGTTCATCCGGAATCCGGCCAAAACCGGAAAGTTTGTTAAAAGTAAAAGTTCTATTTGAAGGGGTAAGGAGACATGCTGAACACCTATGTGGAAATCTTTTTCTACCCGGACAAGTAGTTCGCCCGGAATCCGGCCCAAACCGGAAAATTGTTAAAAGCAAAAGTTGTATTTGTAGTTGATTAGACGTCCGCTTTAAGTGGTAAGAAGAGATGCTGAATCCGTATATGACAGTCATTTTTTATGACATTCGTCGGAATTTTTTATGACAATCATCGGAAGCTGCTTTGGTGGAAGCGAAGCAACCGTTTTAAACTGATGCAAAGCAGCAGACAAAGAGAACTCAGTTTTCGTGTTTCGAGACCGGCTGAACTTCAATACCCCGATGGAGGCAGTTTGAGCAACAATTGGCATCTACATGAATATTCCCATGTTCCCGTCTTACCTTTGCAATTAAAGTTTTCACGTTGTGAGCCCTTTTATCTTTAGACCTGATCAACGCTGTATCTTTTAATCAGGCCTGCCCTTGAAGCGAAGATGTGATTTTTTGGGATATACTGCCACTTAGTTATTAAAAGTTGACATCTAGGCCTATCTTATATAGGCCTACACATCTATTCGAAGTGCAATTTCAATTTTTCAACACATCCGTTCGAAGTGTTTTTTGGCGACTATAACGTTTGTGTTAATTTATTTCTCTGTCAGTTGTTTGATCTGAACCAATAAATCAAAATTAATTCTTACACGTCATGTGTTCAAGGACTCCATTTAGTGACATAGGCTATGGTTGCGGCTGACAAGGACGTTAGACTTGGGACCATTGGGGGCTCCGAACTGGTCCATTTAATTTCCTTCTAACGAGGCGTTAGAAAAGTTGCTTATTTAAAATTTGTTTTTAAAATTTAAAATTAATTAAAAAATTATTATATAAAACTCCTATTGTCGGTATAATACTTCCACTTTTGCAGCTGTAACTCCGCTGCAGCATGCATCAGTTTTGGAATCATACCGGTAAAAACAAGACCAAAGGTTCCGATGGGATCCCAAAAATTCAATATCTGATCCAGACAATTAGGTTTTGTCTTCGCCAGGCCAAACAGCTAATCATTGAAGGACACCTGAATGAAGAGTACCAAGTATCATACCTATCTGTATGACTTCCATTAACATTGCCTGCAGAAAACCCAATCCAAATACGAAATAGTGTTTCCAAGCTATGATTTTTGCTCCACTTTGCATCTGTCCTTATTTCAGTACCGAACAATTTTAGGAATGAACAAATGTCTCCAATCAACCCTTCTTCTGGAATATTTTTTAACCAGTTAAGCCCAAACGTGTATCTAGAAGAAGTTCCAATACGATCCGGCCAGCGCTGTACAAGATTTGAATGAATTGCGCTTTTTGTCTTGGAGTCTGCATGTGCAAACCTCCAGAAACGAACATCCCTATTTCGAAAACGTCACGCTCAGGAGAGGAATGCTCTCCGTGGCCATGTCTGTAAATGCATTCTCATGGTGTGTTCAAGTATGGTTTTATTGTGCAGGTGTCCTTTAAGAAATCCAAGCTCAGATGTGGATTCAGCATGTGCGTTTACCTCTATAAGCCGATCGAAACGATCCTAGCTTACTTCTGTGAATTTTGTGGTTTTGGCGAACTTCAAGAACTACTTGTCCGGCGAAAAACTAAAGCTCAAAAACGGATTCAGCGTATCTCCTTACCCCTATATACAACATCTAATCAACTTCAAATAAAAATTTAACTTCTAACAAATTTTCCGGTTTCAGCCGGATTCCGGACGAACTATATGTCCGGGTAAGGAGTGATTGTCATATACGGATTCTGCATCTCTTCTTACCCCTAAATCTATCATCTAATCAACTTCAAATAAAGCTTTTACTTTTAACAAATTTTCCGGTTTTGGCCGGATTCCGGGCGAACTACTTGTCCGGCGATAAAATGGTTTTTGTATTCGTGTTCAGCATGTCTTCTTACCCCTACATCAAACATCTAATCAACTTCAGATAAAACTTTAACTTCTAACAAACTTTCCGGTTTTGGCCGGATTCCGGGCGAACTACTTGTCCGGCGAGAAAATGGTTTTCATATTCGTGTTCAGCATTGCTTCTTACCTCAAAATCAAACATCTAATCCACTTCAAATAAAACTTTTACTTTTAACAAACTTTCCGGTTTTGGCCGGATTCCGGGCGAACTATACGTCCGGGTAAAGAGTGATTGTCATATACGGATTCTGCATCTCTTCTTACCCCTAAATCTATCATCTAATCAGCTTCAAATAAAACTTTTACTTTTAACAAATTTTCCGGTTTTGGCCGGATTCCGGGCGAACTACTTGTCCGGCGATAAAATGGTTTTCGTATTCGTGTTCAGCATGTCTTCTTACCCCTACATCAAACATCTAATCAACTTCAGATAAAACTTTAACTTCTAACAAACTTTCCGGTTTTGGCCGGATTCCGGGTGAACTGCTTGTCCGGCGAGAAAATGGTTTTCATATTCGTGTTCCGCAGGGCTTCTTACCTCAAATCAAACATCTAATCCACTTCAAATAAAACTTTTACTTTTAACAAACTTTCTGGTTTTGGCCGGATTCCGGGCGAACTACTTGTCCGGCGCGAAAATGGTATTCATATTCTTGTTCAGCATGTCTTCTTACTCCATAATCGACTATCATATTAGCTGTTTCAAAATATTTTGCTTGTCCCTTGATTTGAACCCCCTCCCCCACCCCTAAATATAGGGCTACAGGGCCCATCTACGAACCCGACCTTACTCTTGGGTTCTGAGGAGAGTTATCGTGCTCACAGACAGACGGACGGACGGACGGACAGACAGACAACTTTTGCGATGTCAAAGGTATCCGTCACTAACGTTTTGGGATCCCAAAAACGGTAAAAAAATGTTGACAGAAAGTGTCGTGTCGGCGAGGTTGAAAACAACTAATCAGGAAGCGTAGAAACCAAGATAGCCTATGTTGAATTGACATCATCATCATCATCATTTTATTTATAACCCGTCACTGAACAAAACTGGGCGAGGCCCAGAAAAGACGGAGTAAAAAAACAAGAAAAAACGAAAAGAAAACAACGGAAAGGAAAAACATACTTCGATAACTACGAACTCGGAACAAACAGGAATGACCAAAGATGGAAAGACTCCTGGCATTCAGTAGAAAAATCACTAATACGCTTCTCAATAACTCCCGCTGGGTTTACCAATCGGTACTTTCTCTGCAGAAAAGAATTGCTTGTCCACGCTGGCAGTCCCGTCAGATACTTTGCAAATTTAAAATAAAGGCGGTGAACTTGCTTCCTCTTACCACAATTAAAGAAAGACCAGACAGGAGCAAGAGCGAGTAGGTGAGGAACTGTTAGGCTATTATATAACTGACATCGGTGTGCTCTACTCAGATACGAAACGTTTGAAGCCAGGGATGCATATGCGGCCCGGATCTTTCGAGCATAATTTTTCAGTGCTAGGTTTGCAGTTTCTTTCAGATTCGCTCCAATAGGCATACCCAGGTAAGTAAGACTGCTGGCGAAAGGTACTTCAGGGCCGGATAGACTTATTGAACGTCTGTTTCCTTTATAGTTAAACGGTAGAACAACTGTCTTATCAGTGTTAAAGCTCAAACCGATATGCTTATACTCTTCTTGGAGACGCTCAAAAGTCGAAGAACATCCTTGGAAGGTGCAAGAGAGGTTGACACGGAAATAAAGTGTTATACACTTTTCCTAAAACTGTCCGAAAGCTGTCGTACAACCGAAAACGCTGGGGAACCTGGGAAAACGTTAATAGAAACTGTTGAATGAGCAAAGACTGTTATGCCAAATCTGTTGAATCGCAAAAACGGAAATAAAGTGCTATACGCTTCCTAAAACTGTCGGAAAATTATAAAAATGCTGGGGGCTGAGGGAAAACGTTAACGGAAAATGTTGGATGAGCAAGAAGTGCTTTGCCACAACTGTTGAAACGTAAAAATATTTATTTACCACGGAAATAAAGTGTCTGCGCCAAATGGTGATAACGAATGGGATAAAAGTGTTGAATTTAGAGGAAAGTGTCGTAAAACTTTTTACAGTGATATTAGTTACTATTTCCGTTCCAACCTCACGAAAAGTTACTAGCCTACGCTGACCGTTCTAGCCTTGTCGAAATAGTAACTAATGGTAACTATTTGCTTACCATGCTCAGGAGCGTAGTAAGCGTGGTAACTAGGGATCCCTGTAACGTGATTGGCTGGATTACCCCTGGAGTAGTGTAATACCGAAAATTTAGTTCGTGACGTCATGCGTAGTAACTACGGTAAGTGGGGACGAACACTTGCTGTACACTAAAATCGAGAGTGGACAACCCCTCGATAGTAACTAATAGTTACTATTGTTAGAAGGATTGAACACGCTCCGAGTAAGCTTAAACATCCTCTCGTGATCCAGATTCGAAATGTTTTTTACCCTCTTAAACCAGCGTTCAACTGTCTCTGAAACCAGATGCCCAGCCTAAGATGAACGGGCGTCCAGATTCCGGGACCAATGCCTTGTCCCTATCTCTCCTTCGAAAGCGGCACTCTCTTCACATGCCCTTGTTATTTTCCGGGCTGTCTCCTGTTTCCTGTTTTGTCAACTGATCTCGCACGCCATCTGTTATTTTGCAAGGTAGTTGTAGGATTTGTTTTGCTTCATCACGATCAGTAATTGACCTGAGTTTGGAATGTGGATAAACTTGGATGCAAAGAATGCAATCTTTGGTCTTTGGTGGAGTTTGTGATAGTGTTTGTGTGCCTAGTGTAGAGAAATATTGAAGATAGTGCATTTTACGTTGATAACAATATGGAGGAAATTGATGCTCAGGTCAGTGAACCACCTTCTTACATTTTCAACTAACTTAGCCTATTATTATTAGTATTGTTTGGTTTTGGCTAAATTCCAGTCGATTACCCTGGGCTTGTGATGCAGTGTTTCCACTTCTCATGATTTCACATGAGATGTCATCTGTTTTTCCAGTCTCATTATTTTTTTCCAATCTCATAGTCATGCATGATAAACTCATAAATTTTCAAGATTTCTCATCTTTTTCTACTCTCAGCAGCAGTCTAGTACTCTAGTACAGTAGAGGTAGGCTATGCTTATGTGAACAGTTACTTTAATGTGAACACTGCAGTTTTGGACTTTTGGGCTGAATGGTAGACTGAAGATAAAAAATAACTGTACAGGAGCCACAGGAGGGGTACCTGACCTCGTTTTCACGCAACCTCGAATTTTGCCGCGAAAATGTTAAAATTAAACTTTCATGCTATCCTGACAGTCAAGAAGCAAAATCTGATTTTTTTTTCAACAATTATGTCCCAGAATATTATTACAGTTATTTGTCTTTTCTCTGTTTTGAACCTGGTTTAAAAAGGGATTTTCTGGTTTTTTGCTTTATTACCTCTATCTTTTTCACCTCTTTGCAAGCAATCTGACCTCATGCAAAAATGGGTGAAACTGTTTGAAAATCAAAAATATTCAACTAGAAATATTGAAGTAAAGGTTATTTACCCAACACGTAAACCATTCTATTAGCTTCACTCTAGTATTTTTGTCATGTTTTTTGGTTCCTTTTCAAGCCAGATAGATTTCACTAAAAAAAAAAAATTCTCTGGAAATTTGAAATCTTGTCTGAGGTTGGGTACCTCTCCTGTACAGGTGTTTTCAGATGCCTACAATGGCTAACTGGTAGTTAGCTTTAGACACAGGAAGTGGATGAAAATCGCAAAGTCCGAAGTCAACGAACGTTCACATAAGCATACCTCTACTGTACTCTAGCCCCTTTTCAGGCACGGTGCTTGAACATCTAGCACCATGCCTGGGTGCTAGACGTTCAAGCACTGTACCTTGGATTTCATGTATGGTGCATGGATTTCAGCAGTATAAGTAGCCGACAGACAGGTAACAGACAGTGCATACATGAAAACACACAGTTTCTGTCATCACACCTGAGCGGGACACCACCATTCAGCTATTTTAAGTTTGATCAGTTTATATATACATGAAATGTATGTAGCTGATCACATTATACTACCAAAAGTCTGTAGCCAATTAGTTGGCTACTCAGGGTGTGCCCTATACAAACACTCTCAGTAGCCAACTAGTTGACTACACTTGTTCCCCCAGAAACACTCTCAGTAGCCAACTAGTCGGCTACACTTGTTCCCCCAGAAACACTCTCAGTAGCCAACTAGTCGGCTACACTTGTTCCCCCAGAAACGAGTTGGCTACACATGTTCCCCCAGAAACATTCTCAGTAGCCAACTAGTTGGCTACATTGTTCCCCCAGAAAAACTCTCAGTAGCCAACTAGTTGGCTACACTTGTTCCCCGAGAAACACTCTCAGTAGCCAACTAGTCGGCTACACTTGTTCCCCCAGAACTCAGTAGCCAAATAACTGGCTACACTTGTTCCCCCAGAAACACTCATAGAAGCCAGTTAGTTGGCTACACTTGTTCTCCCAGAAACACTCATAGAAGCCAGTTAGTTGGCTACATTAGTTCCCCCAGAAACACTCATAGAAGCCAGTTAGGTGGCTGCAGTCATTCCTATACAAACCTTTTTGGAGCCAGTTATTTCGCTACAACGATGTTTCTGGGAAAATTCTTCTTCTTCAGCACATGTTCTTGTTGAACATAGGCGACGTTAGATGTCGCCGGAGTTGTTTTAGCTTAAAGTTTAACTGAAAAGCCAACTTATTTGTCTGTCATTTAATTGGATACGCTGAATTATTTGGATTCTGCAAAGGGATTTTTTGATTTTCCACTATCTGCTCTAGTTATGAGGCTCAGAATATCTCTGGCCGTCCCCACAGCATGAATTCTACTATGACACGGGACTACTATAATGACTACTATGACTACTATAATCAAGATAATTTAACAATCAACAATAAATTTCGAATTTGCGCAGAGAAATCGAGAATTCAAAGAGTTTCAGGATATTTAAATGCACTCCAGAGACATCTAGGGTAGGCTATATTCAACAAGAACACTTGCTGAAGAAGGAGAAGTTTCCCAGAAACAGCTTCGTAGTGAATTAACTCGCTCCAAAAAGGTTTGTATGGGAATGTCTGCAACCAACTAACTGGCTTCTATGAGTGTTTCTGGGGGAACTAATGTAGCCAACTAACTGGCTTCTATGAGTGTTTCTGGGGGAACAAGTGTAGCCAGTTAGTTGGCTACTGAGAGTGTTTCTGGGAGAACAAGTGTAGCCAACTAACTGGCTCTATGAGTGTTTCTGGGGGAACAAGTGTAGCCAGTTAGTTGGCTACTGAGAGTGTTTCTGGGAGAACAAGTGTAGCCAACTAACTGGCTTCTATGAGTGTTTCTGGGGGAACAACTGTAGCCAGTTAGTTGGCTACTGAGAGTGTTTCTGGGAGAACAAGTGTAGCCAACTAACTGGCTTCTATGAGTGTTTCTGGGGAAACAAGTGTAGCCAGTTAGTTGGCTACTGAGAGTGTTTCTGGGGGAACAAGTGTAGCCGACTAGTTGGCTACTGAGTGTTTCTAGGGGAACAAGTGTAGCCAGTTAGTTGGCTACTGAGAGGGTTTCTGGGGGAACATGTGTAGCCAACTAACTGGCTACAAAGATTGTCTGTATAGGGCACACCCTCAGTAGCCAACTAACTGGCTACGAACTTTTGGTAGTATAATGTGATCAGCTACATACATTTCTTTTAATTATAAACGACTAAATTTTACAGTAGCTGAATGGTGGATATCCCACCTGAGCACCAGCTTGGACAGGGCTGAAATTACTACCATGAATTAGATTTTATAGATCAAAGACAATCCTTTATGTATTTTTCACAAAAAAAACAAAAGGTACAGTTGAAAAGGGCTCGGCTTATGACAGACGTGAAAAACCTCACTTCCTTTTCTACATAGTCAAGGGTTTTGCATGCAAAGTGTCCTGTGCCTCAGCTTTTTCTACCTAGCAGCCAACCAGAATATTGACTCTTGGGGCACTCTACATGGAATATAGATAGGTTAGGTTTTTCATCTCCATCATCAGTCGAGCCCTTTTGTTTTTGTTGTGAAAAATATATAAAGGATTGTCTTTGATTTCTCTAATTCGTGGTAGTAATTTCAGCCCTGTCCGAGCTGGTGCTCAGTTGTGATGACAGAAACTGTGTTTTTCATGTATGCACTGTATACTGAAATCCATGCACCCTACATGAAATCCAAGGTACAGTGATTGAACGTCTAGCACCCAGGCATGGTGCTAGACAATTAAAGCTCTGATCACAGATGCTTAGGAAATTTTTTGCCTGCAGCGCCTTTGGTAGTAGTCTACATTTTACGGAAGTGCTATATATAAGCGGAGGACCAAGGCATGTTGTGCCTTAGGTTCGACTAGGCTATCTAGCGACATAAAAAGCTACAATTTATATAGGAGGAAATCATGATTTGCCAGAAAAAGAGGTATATAAAAAAAGCCTACAGCGCGCTCAGGATAACTTTGTTTTGAGGGCAGTGATTTCAGCCTGCTGTTACCAGGGCAGGCTTAACTGATGGACCTGCTCGCAGTGCTGTTGCATACTGCCCTTACTTTACCTGCCCTTAAAAATTTCGCCTGCGGCGCTTTTCGTGATAGTATTTATTTACCTGAATGGCGTGTCATTTAAATAAAGTTTTAGGCTTGGAACCTTAGGGTTTTAGCCAAATTAAGAGCTAAATTTGTATTGAAAAGTAGAAAATTTTGCCATAAAGAAAACTTACTTTAAAAAATCTAGCTTGCGGCGCTCAGTTTCATTTTGTCCTGGGTGCAGTCTCTAGAAGCTACTGCTGAGGCTTCGCCTCCAGCGAGAGGAGCCATGGAAACTTCTTTCTTCTTTCTCGTGAATCTATATCATATTCTGGTCAGAAGATATTAAAGAGTTACTATTCCAAACTAGTCTGACAAGTTGCTAAAATCCACACGACTTTTCAAAAATATCACTCGTTTTCTCGTCTATTTTTGCCACAAAATCCCATGCTTTTTCTCATGATTTTCGAGGACAAATCTTATATGTAACTCATTATTTTTGGACTGTTGCTCATGAATTTGAAAATTTCCGAGTGGAAACCCTGTTGTGACGTCACACGTGAAGTCAGTATTTTCCATTTGGTAACAGAATTGATTGTCCCTAGAATGGTTTATAAATGTAAATGTGTGTCTAGTTAAAAAAATATTCGCTCTCCTCTAATTGTATACAAACAAAAACAGTTCTTTTGCAGGCTACGTAAGCCAATTATCAGTATTTGAAGTCACTATTTTACTTATGTGAAAGCTATTCAAGGAAAACAACCAAATCCAGTTGCCTATTCAAAAAAAAGTTAGGAATTGACAGGCTAGAGCTTGAAATGATAGCACTTATGTTTTCCGATTGTATTTTCAGCAGAATTGTCTCTGATCTTGGTATCATCCTTTGGCAGTACAGAGTTTGATGGTTCGGTGTAAAATGGGAAAAGGCTGATAAACCTAATTTGCAAGTTTACCCCACTAAATACTCCATTCCTTCGGATTGCCGAAAACCTGGGGTGTTCTCCAGTAGATGGTATTTTCCTTCAGTAACTTTTGCCAGCCTTAAATCTGGAAATTCATAGTGCCAGTGTGCCAAGCAGCCGTAAGGTATTGTGCCCTTGTGCTGTGCCTCTACCGGCTGGTTGGTTCAGATGGATAAGTCAGTTGAGATTTATTCCGTTCCAGCTGGAATCAGCTGGTTCACCCTTTTAGAGCCATTGACAGTGTGCTTGCGGTGGCTATTTAGCTTCCGACAGTTCAACTTTTTGGATCCCTAAACGTAAGTGGAGAGATACCTACGACATCGCAAAAGTTGTCCGTCTGTCCATTCGTCCGCCCGTCTGTGAGCACGATAACTCTCGAAGGGAATGAGATGTTTTGATGAAACTTGGTGGGAGGATCCTTTGGGCTAATGGAAAGGTCGAGTTCGTAGATGGGCTCTGTAGCCCTACATTTAGGGTGGAGGAGGGGGTTCAAATTAAGGGACACACAAAATATTTTTAAACAGCTAATGAGAAAGTCAATTATGGGGTAAGAAGACTTGCTGAGCACGAATATGAGACTCATTTTCTCGCCGGACAAAAAGTTCGCCGGGAATCCTGCCAAAACCGGAAAGTTTTTTAAAAGTAAAAGTTTTATTTGAAGTTGATTAGATGTTCGATTTAGAGGTAAGAAGGCATGCTGAACACATGTGTGACAATCTTTTTCTACCCGGACAAGTACTTCGACCAGAATCTGGGCGAAACCGGAAAATTTGTTAAAAGCAAAAGTTGTATTTGTAGTTAATTAGGTGTCCGGTTTAGGGGTAAGAAGAGGTGCTGAATCCGTATGTGACAATCAATTTTTAGCCGGACATATAGTTCGTCCAGAATCCAGCTGAAACCGGAAAATTTGTTATAAGTTAAATTTTTATTTGAAGTTGATTAGATGTTGGATATGGGTAAGGAGATACGATGAATTCGTTTTTGAGCTTTATTTTTTCGCTGGACAAGTAGCCTAGTTCCGGAATTTCGCCGAAACCGGAAAAAGTAGGTAAGGCAGGATCGTTTCGATCGGCTGATAGGGGTAAACACACATGCTGAATCCATATCTTCTTGGATGATTAGCTATTTGGCCTTAATCTCTTTCTGAATTTTAAGAGTAAAAATAATCAAGGAGTCTGGCGAAGATTGGATCTGGCTACGACAAACCTAGGCTAATTGTCTGGATCAAATATTGGATTTTTGGGATCCCGTCGGAACTTTTGGTCTGGTTTTGGTAGAAGACCAACAACCCAATGGGTCTTCAGATTCAGCACTGACCTTGGCAATTTAGTGTGTGAAAAGAACTTTATAATTTGATCACACTTGGTCTAGAAACATCACCAGACATATCTTTCTGATTATTTTATTTTCTAGGTGTTAATGCGAAAAGGGATGCGGGGATGTGCAAGCTACATACAGACCCAGTGCAGCCTTTCATCTGATGCCAAGCAGTTGAATCTTCTTCTGAGTAGTCTATTGAGTCCACTAAAGCCCATCGATGATACTGAAAACATTACGTGGATCAAATGGATTATAGCTGGGGGGAAGATACCTAGCGAGTTTGCAAAGACTGGTAAGTTTAATCCTTATCCACGAGGCTGCGCTGAGAGATTTTATCATCTGGAGCAAGAGTGTGAGCATTCAATATCGTAGCCGCTGCAAAGTTTATCTGGCGTGAAATCACGGGGGTGTACTCTATATGACCAGGGACCCATAAATTTCCTTTACAGGGGGCTCGTCAATAAGAGATTTCTGATGCGATGTTGACCGCACGGAAGATAGTTCGAGAAATACCCACGGTCCAGTCACGTTCAAGACCAGGTAGACAAAATTTGGGATTGGCTGCTGGCGCTTTGAGGGAGGAGTCTCTTTGGCGCGCTCGTCCAATAAGGCAAACAAGAATGCAGATTCGACCCAAGTGGGATTCTTGGAAAGTAGGACTGGTTCGGTCAACATAGCAACATAGAACCATAGGAAATGACAAGCCCCCTGTAAAGGAAATTTATGGGTCCCTGATATGACTAAGTTCGAAACACGCGAGTGAACCTCGGGAAGAACGAGAAACTTCACCCCAACGAATCCTCCAGTTGATTCAGAACCTCTCTGAACCAGTCAAAAAACGTTTGGTGCGGACAGATGCGGTGACGTTTCTGGCCCTTCGCTAGGCACATGGTGATTCTTCATCAGCATGAAGAGTCAGTCATCAAGAGTATTGTAGAGAGGTAGAGAGCTTTCAGTTGGACTGTGCCAAGGGTTTGCATATGGTGTCCTTGCAGTTTGTTCAGAGTGAATCTGGGTGCTTCGCGCATCCCAGGTTCCTTTCTTAGTCCGCTTGTTTGGAAGCCTCAGAACCCAGCTAGAAGTAGAGAAGCTTTAGGGTATTCTCGTTACCGTAGGATGTATAACGCTTTAGGGTATTCTCGTTACCGTAGGATGTATAACAGAGATTCCCCCCACCGCTGGCTACTTTATACTCAATTCAACGATAGGCTCTATCCCTCTTTCGGCGATAATTTACTTGATTCGCATATGTATCAGGAAACTGCCCAGAACCGTTTCTTAAGGGCAGTTGCCAGCCAGTGGGACCAATCTTATGTTGCAGGCGGCAGTTATAGCCAATAGGATTATTCCAGATTCGCAGTCGGTAGGTGAGATGTTGTGTCGATGAAGCGTTGATTAAATTAGTGTTCCTACACTAACGCCTGTCACGTCGTGTTCGCAGTATAAGCACATAGCTCTTATGCAACCTATTACACAAATTTGAACAATGCTTAAAGATGATATATAAACTTTCAGTTTACCTTTCCAAAGTGATCGCGACCCCACAACTCAAGTACGACTGCCTTTTTCTTTATTGTTGCTGTTTCGGTTCGAGAGAAAAACCGCGCAGAAACCTAACGTCCATCCCTCAGAGGATGCGTCGGCAATTAGAAAAGATAAAAATATGCTATGTAACTGCTAATTTTTTTCACAATTACAGTTGTTGCTTCTACTCTTTCTTTTTTTATTTTAAAGAAAATTGGATTAGTTAGCTTGTTTTTTAGGGAATTTTCTTTTCCCTCTCCCCGCTTCCAAGAGGACTAGTTTCTGTTAGCCTCACCGTCAGCACTTGGATCAGACATGCTAAAATAGATCCACAGGCTAGTAGTGGAAAACCTGTCATTTGCGTCCCGGGTAATTGAGATTTTACATATGTCTCAGCAGCAGAAAGTGAAAGTCACCCATACCCTATGGAACCGACTTTTTACTATGTCTACACAAGTGTTGAGCCTGAGGAAATAGGGGACTGTTACTCCACTTGGAGCGCTGAACTGTAAATAAGGCCAAACTGAAACCTGGCGTGTCTCTTTGGATTTTCTTGTTGTTTTCTTGTCTTTTTCGTGTGTTGGAAGAATCAGAAAGGCTGTAGGGATGGTAAGCACTGTATCTCTTGCAGAAATAGCATTTTTATATTTCTGCTTTAACACACGAGTTCACAACACGTTGGTCGTTTTCAACTTTCGTTCTCGCCTTACCCCGTTATTCAGACTGTTGCGATTTCGCGACAACACAAACTATGTGACAAGCAACGCAGAACGGTACATTTTGTCGCAGTGCCCGCCTGTTTCGTCCTGTGAAAACGGCATTTTGCAATCTTTCATGGGGAATATGATGTCAGTGTTGCCACTCACTACAAAGCTGCGGCGCTTCCCGTTGATTAGTTTCAGTGTCTAAACATAGTCAGTTTTAATCACCCTTTTACTTTCTACAGTTCAGAAGTATGATACTGCAACTACGTGTGGCCTTGTGTGGACAGCAAATTTTGTGGCCTATAGATGCCGCACTTGTGGAATATCACCATGCATGTCACTGTGTTCCGACTGCTTTCAAAGAGGTGATCACGCCGGACATGACTTCAACATGTTCCGAAGTCAAGCTGGAGGGGCGTGTGACTGCGGAGACGCATCTGTCATGAAAGAATCGGGGTAAGAGCTTCTCTGATTTCGGCTTTGGACATGTTTAGAGTCTGGTTAGTTAAATTGCTTCTGACTAGAAAGCCGATTTGAAGCAGAACTTTTACTAGAACTGATCTTTTCACGATAAAGTGGTTAAGATCGTTTCAGAAATATTCAGTAATTGACCCGCGAAATTGGTGAATTTCTTGTGAGTGCTTATCGACTCTGTCCAGGCTTCCCGCTCGACGAAGCGGAGTTGCGTCGCAAAATGTTTGAAAACTGTGAGCGCGTAGTTAGAAAGTGGGGAATTCAAGCAAACGAAAAGGAGTCCGAGGCACAAGATAAGCCAGTTGGCCTACCAAGTCTTCCAGAAAGGTAAAACAAAATTTGAAGCTTCTCATGCCCTTATTTTTGAAATAGCAGTCGGCGGACTTGAAGCTTTCCGCAAAGTTAACGCTGCTTGACTGACAATCTTATCTCGGCCGAAAAAGCCCTAAAACTCGTAGGTGCAAAAAGAAACGATGGCGAATGGAGGGGATTTCTGAAGCTATAATTCCATAGGAGAGAGCGCTAGGAACGATATAAAAGAAAGAAGACGCACGGTGCTCCTTTAGAAAAGTCGCTACATTGGGGAATGGGAGTAAATAGCCTACGAATCAAATGGCGCTAAATGGTTAAGTCAGCTTATGAGCGTTTTCGACCCTACTTACGGTAGTTACTACGCATGACGTCACGAATTCTGGCTTCTTGGCGTCAAGGCTGGAAGGCATTTTTCTATTTTCAGCAAAATATCGTGCCAGGGACTGATCCGGCCAGTCACGTCAGAGATATTCGTAGTTACCACGCTTACTACGCTCCCGAGCGTGGTGAGCAAATAGTCACTATTAGTTACTAGTTCGAAAAGGTTGGAACGGTCGGCGTAGTAACTTTTCACGAGGCTGGAACTAAAATAGTAACTAATAGTTACTATTGTTAGAAGGGTGGAACACACATTTGTTCTAGCGATATTTCGTCCATTATTGGCTGATATTAGATGGTGCTCAGCCGCCTTGTCCATGTAATGCCACTAAACATGATTCGCATTCAGCTCAGGCTGAAGGCGTATTTACAGCCTACGTGTACAGCGCCCTATCCTAAGGGAACATTGAAGGCTGGCTATGCCCCTGAGGTAACACAACTGCGATTGAAAACGAAGTCGACACATTTATCAGTTCTGCAGTTGACGGGACTCGGAAAATTGTGTCTTACGTCGAAAGCTTTATTAAAATCCTACAATTTGGTTTCAGGTTTTGTGAACGACACCGACCGAAACCCCATCTAAAGAAGAAGACCCCTCCGAGAGAATTGCTTTGCATTGCCGAAATCGCGATGCCACGACTCTACCTGAGACTACTCCAACACTTACGACAACACAGGTACTGTCACCGGTTTGAATCCAAGTATTATGGATTAGGTCGCGTTTAAGATACGTTTCTTTTCGTTCGTTCGTGTTCTCAGTCGTCGAGAAGAGGTTTCCGTCGCCGATACAGAGCGTTTTTTTTATTCGAGTTAAAATGCGTTAGTGGCTGCAAGGGCTCATTCTAGTGCCGGCTTATCAAGACGAAATACACAAAAGCTTGCTGGGAGAAATAAATAGTAGTTGCGTTTTTGCAGATACCATAGTATCTGATACCACGGTCCTTTTTGCAGTTACCATGGGATCTGATTTTCAGATACCGCGGTCCCGACCGTAGGCGGTATTTTAAAAAGCCATCTCATTTTCATCATCACCAACGCAAGAGCCTAGGTTTTTGTCAAACTGGTGGGAGAGTAATTCTCCAAACGCGAATGTCGTTTTTGCAAAGCAACCGTAGTATCAGATGCGATGAAAGCTGCAAAACACGACAAAATCCAACTAATAAAGTTAAATTGCTACACAGCACTCTTTTCTGACCCTGAGGCCATGATCGAGCTCTAAAATTCGAAAACCCCGCTTACAATCCGCAATTTCTTATTCACAGTTTCCAAGCTGTGTTTCGTTCAGAGTGAAAATCAGGATTGTTGGTTGTCTCCAACGCCCGTAACTGCAGTTGACACATTCCTAGGGCGACAATCGGGAGCTTTTAAGAGCACATCTGGGAGCATCTTTGGGCTCATCAAGCGCTGCACACTGACGTGTAGGATTGTTTTCACGCACTGTGCAAGAGCGTTCAAGACTTTCACCTTTTGCGTGATACATATTGGGTGTCCGGTGGGAGGCTAGTTCTGTCTTCAAGTTCATGCGTAAGCGTTTCTCTCTGAGCTAAGGAAATATTTTGGTGCGTTTACGAAAACGCTCGGCAACGTTGGGAAACGTTGCCGCAAACGTTTGGCAACTTGGCTGAAGGAACATTTAACGTTGGGAGGGTGAGCTGGAGGGGGAGTCCTGGATTCTTTTGCACGCCTATAGATCAAACAAGTGGAGCGATTTGAATGAAACTAGGTACAAAACTCATTTTCCCAAGATGATCCATTTTGGGGTCTCGACCGGATTTGGCCTCGGAAGTTTTCCAGAAATGGTCAGATTCGTATGGAACTGGATGGGTTGTAAATTTGTAAGAAAAGAGTCCGTGTACGTATTATTTATGTCTCCGAACCGTTCGGTCATAGAACGCATCATTCTCTGTCGTTTAAAGCATCCGGAATCGCCCTAACAATGTCTTTACTCAAATTGTGCCCAATAATAGTGTAGGCGTGCTTTGCCTGATTAGACGTCCGTTTAAATACTCGGCAGGTTAGCAGTTAAAATTCTGTTCCTAAAAGTACCAGCTTTCTCCCAGACGTACACGCTCTCCGGCACCTTAGTTTGAATTGGTTGTTTTCCGTTTAGCACATAATAAATAATTTCTTATCTTTTCAGCGAAATCGCGAGTAGTGATGACCCGTTGATACCCGTCTCGAAAGCCGACTCACTGGTGACGCTTCTTCATGAATACAGTAGCTTCGGGGCGGCTATGCGTCAAGTAATGACATCTACAATTTGCAATGCGCAGGTAAGCACTCTTTTCTGCCCAATAAGTTGTAAAGCAGCGACGTAAAAGCTTAGTTTCGATATGGACCTTCTGGGAAGGCGTTCCGGATGAAACGCAAGATCTGGCCGCGTGGCAGTACATTTGCCCTGGTGACGTGTAAAACGCCTTTGTACGACTTCTGTTCATGTCACCTTTTCCAAATCGGTCAGAATTGATGAGCAATAAGAATTGAGAAGCTTGCCGCTATTATAAATAGTAACAAATAAGGATCACGACAGCACTGAAGAAAAGATAAATTAATGACATAATTAAAAACAGTTACAACAAAACACTATAGAACGGGTCTATATTTAGTCAACAGATGCCTGATTTTGACATTTTGTCGTATCTGCTTGAAAGTGAAGTTTTAAATGTATTCACATTGTATGTTTCTAAGGTTATGGTGGCAGACGATTCCATCGTTTCCGAACGCGGCTGTAAAATGAATTTTGGCCAGTTCTGCTGCTGAAAGAGTTTATTTCAGATTTATGCCGAGTTGACCGAAGTGCCGATTGGGGAGGAGTTAAACGAGCGTCTCATTTTTATGAAACAAGCGGATCAGCTGTACAAGAAAGCAGTTGAGGGATTACCCGGCCCCGAGCCACCGGAAGAGTATCGTGAATTTCCTGCACTCAGTGACAAGATCTATCACCGAACGTTTCTGGAAGAATTTGTGTTCTGGACTGTCAAGTACGAGTTCCCACAGAAGATTGTCTGCTGGTTGTTGAATATGCTTCCGGACCCAAAGTATAAGGTGAGCCATTTGTTTGAAGTGATGCCGACAAAGTGTAAGCGAAAGCCATACAGTGAATTATTGTCAGGTTCTGGCCTCCCTGGTCGTTGCATTGAAGTACGTGGGCTCTGGGTTCGAGACTCAGAATGGGCACCTCGGTTCCTGATGTGATGTTTTCTTCTGTTGGGATACTTCGGATGGTCATGATAGTGATGCATATTGTTGCAATTCTTCGGACGCTGTATCCTGTCCGTTAGATGGTGAAAAGCAACTGAGCAAAAACAGACAACGTATTCAGAACAAAATATGGCTTTAATTTGACATAATTTTACCTAAACTTTTCTTTGTGCTCAGTACTGTGCGTCTTTCCTTGTCACCGTTCAGAGTTAGTTGACTTGAGAAGTAACATGCCTCTGCTTTACAGTCAATTGTTAAAGCACATCTCTTACTGGAAATGGCTTTTTCGTGAGAAAATATTGTTTTTCAAAAATGTTGATAATTGCTTCGTGAAAATTGGGGTTATCATATTAGTGGTTGCCGACTCTGGCCGGACTTGACTTCGCGCGAAAATAGGTTTTTCTGGCGAAAATTTTAAAAGGAATGGGCGCCGCGGTTAAATGCTTAGGACCGTGCGTTGAAACTGAGACATCAGGGTTGGTAAGGCCTGTTCGATGACGTACGTCTCAGGAAAAACTAAATTAATTGTCTTGCAATCCCGGAAAATCTCGGCTAGCACTGAAAAGCAGAAATTTTCAAAAAAGTGACTCGCACGGATTTTGTAGAGAGCGATATTTCGTAGGTTAGCAGACTACGTACGTCGCCACTGGGGATGAGAAAACAGTGCAGTGCAAGAGGGGTCCTTAAGTTTTTGTTTTCCTTAGGAAGAGCTGACGAAGGCTTTTGTTCTTCATTATGGAAGAATCTCGAAGATGTTGAACAAAACCGCCGATTCGGATACCCTGTCAAACAGAGTCGTTCATGTGAGCGTACAGTTATTCTCTAATGAGGAGCTGGCATTCAAGATGGTAGACACAATGCATCTACTACAGGTGATGGCTGTCTCGCTGAGGGATATGGCCATTCAGGTTCTGACGCCTTGTCTGTTGCATCGTAAGTATTCTTTTTTATGAACGGCTCAACCTTATGGCATTTGTACCGAATTAGCGTTTTTCCGTGCTCCCACAAACATGTTGTGTGTCGATGGTGGCTCAAAAAGAGCGTGTCCGCGGCCTTTCGTGCGGGCCACAAGTGGGTTTCCGCGACCAATAAGATATTCATGGCTCGCTTTGTGGCTCAAATTCGACAAACAACTGCCGAGGTGATTGTCGATTTTGGTGGAAATCCAAATTAGCAGCAAATAACGTCAAAACAGTAAAATTAAATTTTTTCTCAAGTATATGTAGACATAGGTCTACGAGAAATTCTTCCCCCTGAATATCAACCTATTAGGCCGAGACCGGCACGAGCTGCTGCCCAGCCTGTTCCTAAGTTGCAGCCAGTATCCTGTTCCCACGACCGATATAGAAAAAGTTTTGTTCCGTCATTCACGGATCTTTTAACGGGCATTCCGGAACACCTCCTTAATTTTACCGTATTCCTGTGTGTTTATTGTTATTGAATTGTAAATATTATAATTGTAGATAATATTTAGTGTTTGTTTGGGGTTATTTTTGACCAAATAAGAAAAAAGATGTTTGCTTGGTAGATGTTATTTATGATATAAGGTTTATTGCGAGTTTTATTGTGCGACACATGTAATTTGACCAAATGAAGATTATTTGTAATGTGGCTGTTGTTTTTAATTGTTTAGTTGTGATGATACTGTATACGACGAAAAAATTCAGTGTTCGGCTTTGTCCGTGAAGGAATTTTTGAAAATAAATTGAATTGAATTGAAATTGAATTGAAATTGATAAAACTGAAGATCCTTTTTGTACGGAATGGTAAGGACGAAAGCCTAGAGTTTTGTTTATTGAGATTTTTACATGATTATTGTTTATATATTCAAGCATTTGAATATACCGCCCAAAAAATAGACAAAACGGCATTTCCGCGAGTTTCAACTTGTGGCTCGACTGTGTGGCACACATTTGTGTTTCCGCGAAAAACACCCAGAAGTGTGTGCCTCACAATTGTGTCACAGAGAACGCCTTTAGGCGTGGCTACAGGTGGTCGGTGGCGGTTAGCGCGTCGGACAGATCAGCATGAATTCGTTGAAGGAGTCCTGTTTCCGTGGTAATTACATCCAACCTTTGAGCGTATATGTAAAAACTCCTTGAGCACAAACTGGCTGGGAAACGTATGTTGAGCAATGACTCAAAACGGATAAGTCAGCTAAGATGTTCTTCAGCGATAATTTGATCCGTATTGGCAAGGGACCTCGTCAGGGGGTCTAGGCGAAAACCTCAGGGACATAACCCCCCGGTACCACCCCTCCTCCCGATGCCAAAAACCACAAGGTGAAAACCCCCCGGATACCAAAACCCACCCGGTCAGACCCCTCCGAATGCAAATATATAGGAAATCAGAAAATCTTACTAATTGTCTTATTGTTTGTTTGTTGTAGTGTTTGTTTATGGCTTCTGGCTAGAATAAAAGTCTTGAATTGAATTGAAAAACAGCAGTTTGGACCGCAAGCACTTAAGGATTTTCCCTAGACACGCGAGATAAATGTAAACGCGTGACGGCAGCTTCCTCGCCAATCGCCTCTAAGTATACTTTTCATAAAAATATGTTGCATTTTATTAACGCTGTGTATGGGGGGGAGGGGGCAGTTGGTGGGGTTGATACCCGGGGGGGGGGTAGGGTTTCGCCGGGGGTGTGTGGCACGGGGGAGTTTTTGACGGGGGGTTATGTCGGGGGGGGGGGGTCGTGGGAGTAGTGTTGTAAATGGTAAAATTGGTCACGGTAAAATTCGGTAGTTTACCGTAATTTTACGGACCCCCGTAAAATTGGTATTTTACATATTTTACCAGTTTTACTATTTTACGTAATTTACGTATTTTACCGGTATTTTACGTATTTTACCGGTATTTTACGTAATTTAACCGTATTATACTGTCATTTTTACACATGATGACAGGCAAACCACCCAGGGCCTCCAGGGAGGACTAGGAAACCGGTTTTCAAACATCATTTTACGAATTTACCCGTATCCCACTGACGTCTTTACATTTGGTGTCAAAGCAAAACTACCCAGGGACTCCAGGGACCAGGGCGGCATCAGAAAGCAAAGCATGAGTATGACATCTGATTTTTAAAGGGAGAACACCATGAATGGAAGGGCGGAATTTGTAAGAAAGGGACAGTAGTGCCAATTGTGCAGGTCTGCTATGACATGTTTTATGGGCAAGAAGTGCTATGTTGTATTTTAACTTAGTGTAGCCTAATTAGTGTTTAGTCATGTTTTATTGTGTTGCTACCTGTAGTATGCAGGCATTGCCATGAAGCCCATGTCCAGAGAAAAGGAAATAATGCACAGAGATTAGGCTAATATACCTTAGACTACGACTGAAAGTCCTGGACACACAATATTATAGGATCAACTGGTTGATGTGGTTACCGATTCCATGACAGCAAGATTTTTTTTTAGCTCGATAGGGGGTAATAAGAAGATAACAGAACAGTTAGGCATTTCTTCCAGTTACTCAAGTCACCTTGAGCTATTTTATTACTTTATTACTTTGATCAAAGTGTTAATGTCACTTTTCCTATTTGTACTTTGGAAATAGGCTAAACGGAACAGTAAATTCTGTGAAGTTGCTCAAAATCAGTTTTGCCAGCTGCAAATAATGCAATTGCACAACCATACCAATTGCACCAGATGCAAATAATTATTTAACTTGTCTCAATCCAGGCCTGAATCCTGCGAGCTACTCTAAAACATCAATTTTACCCTATATTTCGTATGGAATACCTTATTTTACCTTATTTTACCAGTTTTACCAATTTTACTTACCGAGTTTTTATTTTACGGTAATTTTACAACACTACGTGGGAGGGCAGCCGGAACCCCTCATCAGGCTGTTGCTAGACAACAAGAACCTGCAATTGACACAACGTCTCGAGCCTTATGTGAGCGTTAATGTGATCAGGGGTAACCGTAGGCCTTAAAATAAAAAAAAGAAGCCAATGTGTTTGCTGAAGCTCTAAAACTTTTGTATTTGGTAGATACGGAGAAGAATACCCACATGGTCGTCGACTGTTCTAATCACACCATGAAGGACCATTGCTACTGGCCAATAGTCAGTGACATGAACAACGTTCTTTCACACAAGAACATCGCACTAAGGTTCATGCAGGATGAAACTTTGCTGAAGATGTGGTTTTCATTCCTAGCAATGTTCCAGGGTAAGCTGAATCTCCTTTCTCTTATCCGGTAGGTTAGGGTGGTACCGTACAACCAAGAACTTATGTTACTTGTAGTAGAACCTCGTCTCCCAATGTCTCTACTGGAATCGTGCTTGATCGATAGAAAGACGCCTGGGCCCCGAAGATACTGAGTGGAGGAGCAGCTTACGCAGAGAACTCTTTATGGCCCCACCACAAGGCCTAATTCAAATCTGTTACTTCGTTAAACGAGACTAGTAAGCCTGTTGAGACGGGGCGGAAAAAGTGGCCGACTGTTCAGATGTCGGGTCGAGCTTTTGCGGGTTGCTGGAACAGTTCAGACAAAAACTAGTTCCAAATATTATTTTTGTGAAAAAAATAAAAACAGTTTAAAACAAAACAGAGCTTGTAAATTTCTTAAAGTACTGGTTTTGTAATGTTAAAACTGAAAAACTAGGCAAACTCATTATTTTTAACTAGAAAGAGGGGAACAAGTTGGGGGAAAAGAGGGGGAAAAGCTTTATGCATCCAAGCGGAGTGTGTGGCTCACCCTCCCTCAAAGGTTGTAAGCTAATATTCCTTTCCCCCCTTTTTCTAGTTAAAGATATAAGTAGGGGGATATTTAGATCAAAAGGGCATGAATTTCATTCCAAATGTTTCTGCGATTGTCTTAAGAGATCAAACTAAATCAAAGAGAGTTCAGTTATCTCAGAGTAAAATACAGCGTTCTTTTTTAAGGACAGGCTAACTGGAAATGAGATGAATCAGTTCAGACCAGAGACTTTTTCAGGAAGATAGAAATGGAGGAAGAGCGGTCAGTGGCTGCGCCAATCAGCCGCTGATCTGAAATTAACCGCCGTTTCCGTTCCGGGTACGTCAGCTGAATTTTGAGCTGACGTATCCGTTTTGCACTGTCAAATGTAATTCGTAGTCAGCTTCGGCTGAAAGAATATTTACCCGTGTGAACAGCCATCCTGCTACACTCTTGTCTTGAGACTCAAATGGGTAATCGCAAAGAACAAGAGTATACGGGTGTCAACTCGGAGCACAACGAGGCACCATGTCGACTCCGCCTCCGCTCAGTTTTGACGGAATATTCATAGTCGATGCATGGGCGGAAGACAAAGGTTCTACCACAATTATTTATAAGTTCCTGGTATAACTGACTACTTCGTACAAGTAGCACTTCATAAGCTTTCCGAATGGGCTTATATGGATATTAAGGATAGGAATCTTATAGGACATTACAAAGTTTGATATGAGTTGCGCGTTCACACGAGATTTTTAGACGAATTCGAAAGACTCCTTTTTTGCTTTTAAACTTATTTATTTCATTTTCTCCATTATACCCTAGTAGGCAAGCCCACTGGGACCCTTTCAGTCAACCTGAACAGGGCTTCTTCCCCCTCCTCGCGTTCCTCAAAAGATACCTCCTCTCGTTTGTAAGTAATTTAGATGTTTGCTGGTCTGACGAGAAGGACTGGGTCGAGTCCCAAGATTCCTGCCGTCCGCCAGGCGGCAGTGATGGGGAATGTCAAAACTTGCGAAATGTTTTCTAAATTCGCAGCAAGAAAAGCTAGAGAAAGGGTAATTCGCCATATTCTACTTCAGTGCTTCCCAGCGGACTAGTTTCTGAAAGTCTTCCTTTGTCTCATTATCAACAGTTGTGACAGTCATTGTAAAAAAGATAAAAAAGGTGATGAGTCGAAAATATGCAATCTGCTCCCCGAGCAATGGATATTTTGCACTGTCTTTGGAGTAGAAGAGGAAAGCTATCATGTTCTGCTCATTACCTTATGCAAACATATTTTGCTGGCTCTCTGTCACAAGTGTTGTTAAATAGACAATGGGGGACTCTTCGGAACTTGTCCTCCTGGAGCACTGAACTAGAATGAGGCGAATTAATTTTCAACGAGAGAACGCTGGTGAGGACGGATTGTGGCCTACAGCTTTTGGTCGACGTGTTTGAAGAGATAGGCGAATCCAGAAAGGATTCGAATCCGAATCCAAGGCTAGGTACGAATCCGATTCCGAATCCACCATTTCATGTGAAATAATGTGAAGAGAGAGATAAGATTCAGGCTTTGGAGTCCGAGTCCGAATCCAGCCTGACAAGCAGAAGATTCGAATCCGGTCAAAAGTACGAATCTTGCACCCGAATCCGGATTCGGATTCACCCATCTCTGCTTGTTTGCCGTCACAGTTACTGGTGCGGGCGGTTGCGGACTGAATTCCTGTCGGAATGTTCGGCACTATCATGGAAAAGTTGAGGTTTCTCAACTTACTGAAGTGAAGAAAATCCGGTCGAAAAAATGATCGTCTTTTCGCATTATTAAACAGTCCGTCGTGAGATCGTCATGTACAGGACTTTCTTCCGCGTTAAGGAGACATTCAGTCCATTTCTTGATCCTATCTGTTTCGCATTTATTTCTATCTATTACGAAAAACAAAAGTATCACACAGTGTCGGTATCCAAAAGCTGATTTTTCTCGTCTCAGTGGTTGGGGCAGTTGCAGGGGTTGCAACTACAAGTTGGTCCGCAGTTACAGCCGGGCTCTGAAAGAATAATCGGTCAAGAAAACGCATTCTTATGAATAGACTTTAACGCAATGCCCCTTTCGGCTCCTTTTCCGTCACTTTTTGACGGAAAAATCTGTCCATTTTTCTTGCATAAGGTCAAGAATCAGTTTTTGTATCGGTCCCCTCAGTCGACCACAAATTTCACTACCGCTTTGGTCTAGATGCCACCAAGCATCGTTCAGAGAGCGTTCCTGCCAACGAGTATTTTAGGGCGATTCTGGCGTTCTCACGGATTCTCTTTTCGGAAAACTAAGCAAAAATCCGTCACGCGCAAGAACTCATGGAAAGCCTCGGCTTTCCATTTCCAAGTTGTATAGCCCTAGGTAATTTCTGTCGTCGTAGATCAGCTTTCAGGACAATTCGCTTCACGTCCCAGAACTAACGGAGCGCCACAATACTCTGGAAAGTGAAGTGAATTTAACCGGATTCGAGAAAAACAGCCGTCACATAAATTAGCGGAGCTTTCCAGACCGCCAGTATCGCCTGTATAATTCTTGCCGAGGATAAGGGCGATTCTGGCGATCTCTTGGATTCGCTTTCCGAAAACCAAAGCGAGAATCCGCCGAGCGCAAGAACAAGCAAAAAGTCGTTGCGCCTGTAAAACTTCTCGCTGACTTGCCGAAACCACTTTCCACTCGCGAAGTGAATTCGCTTTCCAAGTACTCGCGGAAACTAGCGGAGCGCGAGAACAGCTCTTGAAAGCGAAGCGGCTTTTAGCTGAAGTCGCAAGAACAGCCGGCGCATAAACTCGCGGAGCTTTCCAGACCGCCAGAATCGCCCTATACGCTCTTCATAAAATTACATCCAGATTAGTTCTTTTTTGGCCGCTAGATGCGCTGGCATAAAGTAAACAATGACATGTTACTTCGTGGTATACGTTTATCCGGATTTGTTTGGCCATTTCCAAATTGTCTTAGGCTAGCCATACTTGAAACTTCATAAAATGCCTCTACCTCTGTTTGTTCTCAATCCAACTCTGTTTTATCAGTCTACATCAAGTTTGTCAATTTTGGCTTCCGACATCATTGCTGACTGCTGAACCACTTTCCGACGGGGCTAATTAGCGGGTCGGTGTGAGCCGAAAGCCTAATCACTCATTCTCCATTCCGATAACTTGTCCCCCGTTCTCACGTGTGATTGTTATTGTTCCTCTAGCACATCTGGCGATAATTCGGTATTGGATTATATGAAGAGCGTATAGTGTGGAGCGCAGTGAACGACTTCAAGCGGGTTGGCGGTTACATCTGCTTAGTTTTACAGACTGAAATCCCGCTAGATGGACATCGTTGCTTCGTCAGTCCGTATTTCTTTTCTCAAAGAAATCTCCACTTTCCTTCTCAAGTTTACCTTTTTGGGATCCCAAAACGCGTAAATGGAGGGATACCTACGGCATCGCAGAAGTTGTCCGTCCGTCTGTAAGCACGATAACTCTCGAAGGGAATGAGATATTTTGATGAAACTTGGTGGGAGGATCTTTTGGGTCAAGGGAAAAGGTCGAGTTCGTAGACGGGCTCTGTAGCCCTATATTTGAGGGTGGGGGAGGGGGTTCAAATTAAGGGACAAACAAAATATTTTTAAACGGCTATGAGATAGTCGATTATGGGGTAAAAAGACATGCTGAACACGAATGTGAAAACCATTTTCTCGCCGGACAAGTAGTTCGCCCGGAATCGGGCCAAAACCAGAAAGTTTGTTAAAAGTAAAAGTTTTATTTGAAGTTGATTACATGTCCGATTTGGGGATAAGAAGAGATGCTGAATCCGTGTATGACAGTTATTTTTTAGCCGGACATATAGGTCGTCCGGAATCCGGCTGAAACTGGAAAATGTGTTATAAGTTAAATTTTATTTGAAGTTGATTATATGTTGGATATAGGGGTAAGAATATACGCTGATTTCCTTTTTGAGCTAAGAGTAAAATTGTTCAAGGAGTCTGGCGAAGACTGGATCTGGCGAAGACAAAACCTAGTCTGGATCAAATATTGAATTTTTGGGATCCCATCGTAACCTTTGGTCTTGTTTAAAAGAAGGGAAGGCAGATCAGCTCTTTTATTTAAGGTTACTTTACTTGTACAATCTTATTTTAGCTTTTTTTTTTACTCTACCGTACTTACTTTCCAGGGTATCCTAAGGGTATACAGAACATGTTGTATTAGTCGTTATTGTTATTGTTATTATTGATTTATCTGCCACAACTGTGCATTAATATTCAGTTATTACATAAAAAAAAAAGAAGAAATAAGGTAAAAGAGGAATGACATTGGAATTGCGATCTAGAATACATCACTGAAAATCACGCTATAAGGAGGATGAGCTGGGTTGAGATTGCGCTTAAATCGCTTGCGCCTTTCCAAAACGGTCACTAGTGTAGTTGGGCACTGAGAAGGGGTCTTGAGCGTGTCCGAAAGCTCGGAAACGAACGAAAATGCTGAATTAATTCAGCATTTAGCTTTCGGACCTAAATTTTCGCTCAGTTAATGCAGCATTAATTCAGCATAAAATTCATCGAGAAATTCAGCGAAGATGCTAAATTTTACGCTGAATTTTCAAGAAGAAACTGGGGAGCTGGCGATTAAGGTTAAATTTCGGAATTGGAAATGTCAGAGAAGAAATAAAGAACGTGTCCGAAAGCTTTTAGTGCTGTAAATGCTGCATTTAATGCTGCATATAAGGTAAGAGCTTTCGGAAAAAAAAATGCAGCATTAAATGAGCATTTACAGTCCTGAAAGCTTTCGGACACGCTCCTTGTGTCAGTTAGTAAATAATAGATCTTTAACAGATTGAGAAAAAGGCTTACTTGTGGTGCATGGACATCCTCCTGACTTCTCCTGGGAATGAGTCTGCGGACAGACTTTGCAGGACGGGCCACATTTGCAGTCAGCACATTTGCAGATTGTTTCTTAAAAATGGAGAGAAATTGTAACACCCTTAAAGGTTAACTGAAAAGAAAAAAAACAGTTTCTTTTCTCGTCGTCTAGGGTCCGATAAGTCTTGGTCAGTGTAGTAACATCCTCCACCTCCTCCATGGACACCCAATTAGATAACGAAAAAGTTAGAAATCGTTCAGGCCCTTGTACGGTGATGGGAAACGGTCAGGGACTGAAGTGTGCGACGCTTCGGAGTACCTCTTCCTAGTAATTCTGTACAGTCAGTTGACATTTTACAAAAATTCAGCTGTAACTTTCGTCATAGCCTGTTTAAGTTCGCAAAATCACGATGTGTAGATGGAGTTTTGGTAACACAACTGTTGATCATTGGGACAGCCTTACCAAGGATGCTGTTAATGCTGAATCAGTCAATAGTTTGAAGTGTATTACTGTATATATAATATTTCCAACTCTGTTCAGCATGCTTACTCCAGTTACTGCTTTTCCGTGCATTTCCTGTTTCCCTTAGTCCATTGCCTGGGGTATAATTTAGAACCTACGGGTCGGTGGGTCAGTGGTCTGTAGCCTAACCGAACACAAGTTTTGTAGGGCGTTTTCAGTTTCTTGAGGTTTTGGGGTGACCATGGATCCCCCTTTTCTCCAATCATAGACTAATATAGCTTAAAGGACCCCTCTTGTTTATTCTGCCTTTTATAATACATATAACTCCCATACAGAATTATAAGCTTCTAAAATCTCCACCTTTCTCCGTTGTTTCGTTTTGTGTCTACGAATTCTTAGCGCTTTTTTGGCTTTGCCGAGTTTTGCCCGTCACACAACGAAATGTTTGCCGAGATCTTCAATATCCGCTGACAATCTTTCACGTAAGAGGATCTGAGAAGTTTCTGTTTATTACTTCTTTTATTTGCATAGTTCTCCCACTTTTTAACCACGGCGCGTTCAGTTTTCAAATGTTTTGCGCCCAGCCGCCGCGTCGGATGGCAGGAAGGCTGGACATATTCGACTAGCGCTAACAAGAAAATCGCTAATTTCAGGTGGAAAGTAATGGTATTTTTGAAAAAGGTTTTTCTGACCCATTTCGCACGGAAAAGATCATTTCTAGTAAGAGTTGTGCTTTAACAGTTATCCTGTTCTCACAGTGGCTGAATACGTTTAGTCTACGTGTCTATGAAGCTCTGAAGTTAAACAGCATGTTTATTGAAGTTGCAAAAAGGGGACGAGTTAATTGATAATAGTTCTCACCTGAGCAGGAATCCATTTTCCTTTTCTACTTTCTTGCTTAGTTGTTTATCAACTCGATTGACTGAGCGAACTGAGGTGCTTTGTGTTTGCGTATTTGGCGAATGGCAACTTGCCCGAATGATTACATCCGGTTTCAAAATATGCAGGGGTGTTCATGGGGGAAGTAAGGTATTTGCGTATTCCAGTGAAATCGGATTTGCAGTTTAATAGACAGTTAATCCACTAAAACTTTTTGATTCGTCTTCCATTTATGTTCAACTGATTGATCAGAGGTGTATCGTCGAACACAGGAATGCTAGACAAATTGTCTTTATATCCTTCTGTTCTGTAGGATACAAGCCCAAACTATGTCGGCCTATACATAAAATCTCGTGATTCCGGGGTATGCGTTCAGTTAATTAGTTTGATTGTAACCCTGGACACCTGTCGAAAACGCCTCTTGAACCCTCAAATGTGTCGTGATGTAGTGCGGTTCCACTTTCTAGCATATTACAGCGCGATTTGCTGATTAACTTTTGCCTTTTTTTTTTTACAAATTTGACCCAAGATCCCCCATGGTGTAAAATTCGCCATATTCCAGCTCAACACAAACCATTTTCTGAAAGTCTCCCATTCCATTGTTTCATTATCAACACTATGACAGATGGGTGTTGATAATGAGTCAGTGGGTACTTTCAGCAATTACAGTAAAGGTATGCTTATGTGAACACTTTTTTAACCGTTACACTACCTTGGTTTTTAGTGGAGTGTTCCTTGGAACAATCCACTATTGCGAGCGCTGTATTAGTGGAGTGTTCCTTGGAACAATCCACTATTGCGAGCGCTGTAGCAGCTTTCGGCTTTCGGTTTCCGGTTTTCGGTTTTCACCGTATTTTGTGGAGCTCATAACTCGTGAACCAGTGCAAGTATCAAGTTCAAACTTGGTACACTTGTTGGTATTGGGCTCTAGTTGTGCCTTTTGGGGGTCCGACCCCCCACACCCACCCGGTTAAAGGGCAAATGGGCCCAGATTGCCCAGTGAATAATGTTCATAACTTGACCAGAGTTGGACATAAGACGATGAAATTCCTTGTACATGTAGACCCTAGGGCTGGGACATTACTTTTAAAGTTGCACCTCCCCCACCCATCACGTTCATGGGCAAATGGGCCCAGATTGCCCAGGAGTAAAGTTCGTTACCCGTGACAGGAATCAACAGGTATCAAGTTGAAACTTGGCAGGTTTGTGAGTATTGGGGTACCTTTTTCATTTTTGCGGGTCCCAAACCCCACCCCCACTTGGTTCAGGGGCAATTGGGCCCAGATTGCCCATTTTTTAATGATTTCAACTTGACAATAACTGGAGATAGGGCGATGAAATTCCTTTGTGCTTTTGGATCATAGGGTTGGGGATTTATATGTGGAGTTGAACCACCCCCTGGCCCCTACCCTCCCCGTTCATCGGCAAGTGGGCCCAATTTGCCCATGAGTCAAGTTTTTGGCCCGTGACTGGAATCAAACTCTAAGCTGGTATAGTCGAGGATATTTAGGTCTATATATGCAACTGATGCCCCCCCCCCACCCTCCCGTTCATGCGTAACTGGGCCCAGATTTTTCATGAGTTACGTTCGTCTATGACAGGTCTCAAGTTCAACTCTTGTATATTTGGGGAGATATATCTATGAATGAGGATTTTGGTGTATTGCAGCAAGAAATAAGACGACGCGACGTATCTTTAATGAACAGCTGGAAACTTTACGGTGTTGTCATATGATCGATGATATGCCGTTCTTAATGAATTGTGACAAAGGGTGTATTAGGCTGCTACGATTTGGTTATTGCACTTGTTTTATTACCTTGCTAATGGAAAAGAGGTTTAAAGGGTCGGACTGGCTGGCAGACCATTCAGATTCAGTGTTCTGATTCTCTGATCTAGTGTTAGAACTCATGCTGTTCTTGCAATATCTTCAACATTTCTTTGGATTTATACTTGCGGTTTGTTTACATTTAAAGCTTTTAAAGTGGGATGATTGCAAACTTGTTTGGTTATTGGGGATATGAAATGTCTTGGTTTTAACGCTGTTTGAATATAAAATATGATAAACATTTTACTTTCACACTCCACGTCTGAGCGCTTGCGCACTTGTTTCAATTGCATATAAAAAAGTAAAATGGAAAAGGAAAATTACAAACTTAATATCAGCTAACAGCCAAGTATTTCAGGGTTATCCTAGCACAGATTTCAAGTAGAAATTCAACTGACTTTCTTTGACTTTGAATTTTAAAAAAAATCTTCTTCCTCTTTTGAATGCATCTGTAGGTTCGGACCGCCATGTTGTTGCGTGCCATGCGTTCCATGTGGCGAAATTTCAAATATAACAAAGGAAAACAGCTGACAGTTTTATCACTTTCAGCAGTGAATAGCAAAATATTCAAACATTGCAAATGACGTGAATGGTTATTATTCAGTATTTAGGGCCTGGTTTGGATTTTAGTTTTTCTTCGGCGATTGTTCACATTTACCAGACGTTCACATAAGCATACCTCTACTGTAGTCCGCTTGAAGCGCTGAACTGGAAATGCGAATTCTGGACAGTGCGGTAGCCGGCCATCGGACGGACTTTCTTTAGGTGACTTTAGGTCACCTAAAGACCTTTAGGTACGACGAAAATTATTCACGCGCGAAATATTGCAGGAGGCCTTGCGATTTGTGCATTGCGTGAGCTACGATCATTACGGAATTAAACGAGTTGATTGATAGGGTGAAAACTTGGGACAAATTACTACCAGCCGATAGAAACGATCATTGTAAACGCAACTGTGCTTTTTCTTTCTGCACAAGCCTAGCACTAGACAGAGCAAAATGGTCAAGGAAATTGTCCAACAGATGCAGGAATTAAGATCCCACAAATCAAGCAATATAGAATTTTGAGGGAAAATCCCCATTAAAAATGTGGGGTTTTCATCAGCTGTGTTTAGAGTGAGGTTCACCATCAGTTGTATTTAGAGTGATATTCCACCATCAATTGGAAAACTCAACAGGTGCTTTTTGGCGATTTTCGGCTCTTCCTGATGGCAACTCTTGTTTATGCATAACATATTCAAACACAACAGACAGCATCCGAAGTGTTGTCTGTTACGCATTGTCTTTTTGAAACAGCGCATCCTTCTGTTTTTTGTTATGAAACTCCGACTGTGTATGAGAATGAAGGATGCTTTCGGCAGTTTGCAAAACTTGATGCAGTGAACTATATACGATTTTTGTTTTTTAGAGAGGCGCCATTGGGGGGGGGGAGGCATGCCCCCGCTCCTAGATTTCGGAGGGGCACAAACTCTTCCATCTTGGTACTGTTTTTGGTCTCTAAATAAGTTTCAGAAGGCAAGTGCAAGTCATTGACGTTACTTTAAGGTATTGGCGGAGATAACTTCAGATTTGTCTCAAAAAGGAATTGAATTTTGATCATGAGCAGGATAATAAACCTGGGATGGTGTCCAAGATTGACCCCCGCCCCCACCCCTAAGTTTAACTGAAGTTGCGCCTCTGTTTATTTAGTCCTTGATGCTTTAAAGACATTTTCCTCTTCTAGGTATGAATGTGAATGTTAGAGAAGTTGGAAATCATGTCGAATTCGAGCCAAATACCTACTATGCAGCCTTCTCCGGGGAGTTAGAAGCCAGCGCCTCAGCAATGTGGGCGCTCGCCCTTCACTTGAAGAACGAGGAAACCCTGTCACATACCCGGAGGCTTTTGGACTACTGCCTCGCAGCCGTCAAAACATGGTTTGAAACGGTCGGCTTCACAGATCCAGATAACGTGAGTTTCGTGTATGATATGCTATCATCAGCTTTATTAAAGTTTAACCGAAAGTGGGCTAGGATAGGACAATATAGTTACCCATGACTTATCACTTAAATTGGCTTGAAGACCCGCTGAAACTGAGTTACTTTGTTGTTCCGCTATTCACCAATAATCGATTTTCAAATAGTGAAATTTCGGTGTGATTTGTGGTGCATCTATGCGCTTGTATTTTTGCTGCATGCCTTACGAGAAAGATTTATCATTTTTTTTTGTTCAGGCACTAAGCAATCTCACCAATATCACCACTGCCCACTGAAAAGCCGCATTTGTGTTAAGATTAAAATTTCCCGCGTCATAGTAGAATTCACGCTGTGAGGGCGGCCGGAGATATTCTGAGCCTCATAACTAGAGCAGATAGTGGAAAATAAAAAAATCCCTTTGCAGGATCCAAATAATTCAGTGTATCCAATTAAATGACACACCAGTAAGTTGGCTTTTCAGTTGAACTTTAAGAATTTCGGTGGTTTCGTAGCTGAAAGGCATAGCGATACATAAACGCATTTTTCAACCAAAAATCCTCCTCACAATCCATCATGGAGCCGAAATTTGGGGATTATAAGCAAATCGATTGAGCTGCTTCACTGCAAGAGACTGGAAATTCAGTCTTGAAATCGAAAATATAGGCTACCTCGTAACGTTAAACTAGTTGCGTTTTTGGTCGAAGTTTAAAGTTACCTTCAAACTCAAAGGTCTCTATTTAAATACCGTTTTTGGTCTCCGGTCACAGTTCCTTTGTCCTTCAAACTCCAACCGTCGAACTTCGTGAGCTAGCAAGTTCGAAGTTTGCTTGAATCGTCGAAGAAACGTCGACCGGGCAAGGATCGCCGGAGTTGAAAAAACGCTAATTAAGCGACCGGCGAACTGAGACGGCGTTTCAAAACTGAAAATAAGCAACCGGCCAAGCCAACGGTGAAACAAAACTTCGATCAAAAACGCAACTACTCTTTTTTTCCCTTTTATTCGATGATGGTGTTGAAATACAATTGTTTGTTTTGGTAGCCATCGTCTAGGACCTTTTTCGTTCCCTATTTTGTTTTGTTATGAAGAAATTCACTGGAATTTAGGAAAGATCTGCTAGAAGAGTCGCAAGCTGACTGAAGAGGGGGTTCCGGCTAAAACCCCCCCGGCGAACCCCCCCCCGGACAAAACCCCCCCGCCAAAACCCCCCCGGCGAAAACCCCCCCCGGTACCAAAACCCCCCCGGCTAAAACCCCCCCGTGACCAAAACCCCCCCGGCGAAAACCCCCCCGTGACCAAAACCCCCCCGGCGAAAACCCCCCGGTACCAAAACCCCCCCGGCGAAAACCCCCCCGTGACCAAAACCCCCCGGCTAAACCCCCCTCGGTACCAAAACCCCCCGGCTAAACCCCCCCCCCCGGTACCAAAACCCCCCCGATACCAAAACCCCACGGGTACCAAAACACCCCGGTACCAGAACCCCCCGGGGAAAATAATCTTACAAAAAAATCTTAAAAAAAGTATTAAAAAAAAAATCTTGAAAAAAAATCTAGACATAACTATAATCGGAAAAAAGTGCCTTATTATTGTACCTAGCCTTAATTGGACCGAAGTAATAGCCTAGTTGTTAAACTTGTAAAAAAAATGTTTTCCCTTGGAACCAAAAAAAAAAAAAAAAAAATGCCCCTTAATGGTATGAATTGCAACTTTCACTGCTGCAACTCGTACAATTTTCCCAGTGAGCGCGTCCTCGTCGCAAGGGGCGGACTAATTCCAGTGGAAGTACAACTGAGAACTGACTAAGCTTCACTGTCTTGTTGTACCAGAATTCCGTTTGAATTAGAACAAGATCACGGGAAGTCAAGTGAAATTTTTTGGATTCGTGTTAAATGTAAATGAATCGAGCTTTTGGTACCGGGGGGGTTTCGCCGGGGGGGGGGGGGGGTTTGTTACCGGGGGGGGTTTCGCCGGGGGGGTTTTGGTCACGGGGGGTTTTCGCCGGGGGGGTTTTGGTACCGGGGGGGTTTTCGCCGGGGGGGTTTTGTTCACGGGGGGGTTTTCGCCGGGGGGGTTTTGGTCACGGGGGGGTTTTCGCCGGGGGGGTTTTGGCGGGGGGGTTTTCGCCGGGGGGGTTTTCGCCGGGGGGGTTTTAGCCTAGACCCCTGAAGAGGAGATATTTCTATTTTCACACGACCTATGTGTTTTTCATTCTGTATTAACTTTCAGCCTTCAGCCCAGCCCCAAGTATTAACTTTCAGCCTTCAGCCCAGTCCACCACAAATCCCTGATTTTGGGAAAGCCTATGCCAAACGCTGGGTATATCTAGCGTTTAGTATACCCTATGCCAAACGTACTAGTTGGATACACTATGCCAAATGCTGGATACTGGGACCAAATAAAATATTGATGATTTGAGTGAAGCTAAAAAATCAACTAATCAGAATTCATCTATAGTGAGGTAGGTCAGGGGTAAGGTGCCAACAGCTATCCGGCGTTTGGCATAGGGTATCCAAAAATCAGGGGTTTGTGGTTGACTGCTTCAGCCCAAGTTGACTGCGAATCATATTTGACAGTTCAAAACGGATACGTCATCCACAAGTTTGTTTTTGGGATCCCAAAACGTTAGTGACGGATACCTATGACATCGCAAAAGTTGTCCGTCCGTCTGTCCGTCCGTCCGTCCGTCCGTCCGTCTGTACGCACGATAACTCTCGAAGGAATTGAGATATTTTGATGAAACTTGGTGGGAGGATCCTTTGGGTCAAAGTACAAGTCAAGTTCGAAGATGGGCTCTGTAGCTCTATATTTGAGGGTGGGGGAGGGGTTTCAAATTAAGGGGCAAACAAAATATTTTGAAACAGCTAATGTGATAGTCGATTGTGGGGTAAGAAGACATGCTGAACACGATGGTGAAAACCATTTTCTCGCCGGACAAGTAGTTCGCCCGGAATCCGGCCAAAACCGGAAAGTTTGTTAAAACTAAAAGTTTTATTTGAATTTGATTAGATGTTCGATTTGGGGGTAAGAAGACATGTGAACACGATGGTGAAAGCCATTTTCTTGCCGGACAAGTAGTTCACCCGGAATCCGGCCAAAACCGGACACAAAATGTGTCGACCAATTTTCGGCTACCCCTTTTCTTCAAAATAGTATATAAGCTCTGCATAGTAGTATAGCTCTGCGCAGAGCGCGTGTTCAGTGAACCTAAGAGCTAGTTGTTTTCGAAGGTCGAAGGGGTTGGTATGTGGGGTTGCTAAAAGAGAAGGTGGTTGTGGGCTATATAACAGTCGGAAAGTTTAGAAGGATTGACAACTTCAGTAGAAGGGTGAACACTGAAACCAAAAATAGACCGATCCCAATTGTGAGACAAGTAGGGGATTTCTAATGGTTTCATGGTCTAATAATAGGCTGTTAGACCATAATCATCTTCGGCAATGAGGGGTTAGCAGTTTTGTCTACTTGGTGTACCTACAATTTGTTTCCTGTGCTTTATATGGTACGAACAAATTGGTACCACGTCTATCACGAGGACATGGACTCGTAAGTAAGAATCGGTTGCTAGAATTTTTGGTGATCTGTTTTTAAATAAGTTTTGATCTATCAACATCATATATTAGATTTTTGGGATCCCATCGACACCTTTGGTCTTGTTCCAACTTGAGTGGTTTTGAGCCTGAAGAGGACCCTTGCAAGAAGGGCTGAAATATAGCTGTAATAAAATTTAGCTGACGTATCCGTTTTGCACTGTCAAATGTGTCTTGTTTTCCGACCTCGCTCGTCAGTAGTGAAAATAATCAGAAATCTTTTTTTCAAGATGGACCCTTACCAACTGACGTTTCACATCCCTTTGCACCGGAATATCGCCGCCTTTATGTGCCAAGCACTCAAGTACCAAGGGGCCAGGATGGCTGACGTCGTCCCTGACCCTCGCTTCATGCACCTTCTGATGATGCACCCCCTTCGAGTCCAGGTTAGTCTTCCTATTCTGTTCCTATTTGGCTATTTCCATTCTTCCTATTCTGCATTGCTCGTTGGTAATCGCTGTGGTAGTTGGAAGGTCATATTCCTCCCGTGGCTGCAGTGTAGCCTACTCACTGCGATATTCCACTCCTTATGTTGTACTTCCTGCCTTACGCCGTCAGTTTACGGCCGTCGGCGTGTCGGCTGGGTCGCTTAAGACGGTGTTTTTCATCAGTCGTGTCTCCGTATTCGCCTTGCTGATCTGAGCGCCTTGCTGAACAAGGGTCAAGGAGACTCTCCAGTGCTAAATAGCAGTGCCCACATCTCATCTCCAGATCATTTTGCGAAACAATGGATATACTTACACAGTCATTCGGAAGAAATGTAGTTTTGCACCCAACGTAGTTACGCGAAAACCGTACAAAAAAAAGAAAATAAGATTTTTTTTTTTCACGAAGTATTCTGAACTCGCAGATAAAAGGTTTGAGACAACATTTTCGTTCCGTGGCCTTGTTAGTGCGCAAGAACAAAGTAAAAATTTCAAACAACTAAGCAGACCTAGAATATTATCTTCCTAAAGTGCTATTTAATAAATGATGCAGTGCGGAAATTTCAACGTTCTGAGATAACAAATTTAAAGTCAACGCGTTCTTTTTGCACCGTTACGGGAGGTATAAAAGAATAATACGTGTTAGATCTGACAAAAATGGTACACAAGTTGTGGAGCGCGACAGTCCAACCAAACTAGCCATATCCAAACCGTCTCTGGTGTCTACAATTTAAATAGATTGTCGACCCCTAGCGGTGTTCTCCTCTTGATCAAATAAATTGGAAGTGAATAGTGAACTGGCGGGATGTTGGTCTGCATAAAAGCGAAGTTTCTCAGTTAGTCCTCATCGAATACCCATCGGCCCCTTCTAAATCCGCCAACAAGGGAAAAAATTCTCAGTAGTTGCGTTTTTTGTCTCTGGTTCCTGTTCCGTGTTCTGTGTTCACAGTTGCCTGTTTTGAATAAAAAATGGTGTTTTTGCTTACGCTGTTCAATGTTTCGTGTTTTGTCTCTGTTCTGACGAAAACGCAAATTTAGGTTCCTGAGCATGTCTTAGGCGGGAAATTTGTTAAACTGCAAATTAAATTCCAAAACAACCATACTTTAGGGTCCACGCTTATTCTCTTAATTTCTGCAATTTTTTCTTTTCTATCTGCGAATCTCCCTGCAATTTTCTATCTGAACAGTGATAGAACATGCTAGGAGAGCAAGTTCCGTGTTTTGCAAAACAGAAAGCGGAACATGGAACACGGAACAGCGTAAAAAAACGGGAAAACGAGAAACAGCGTGTTCCGTGTTTTGGCAAAAACGGGAAAAATACAAAACAGAGAGAAAACAGCGAACAGAACAGAGACAAAAAACGCAACTAGTGAAAATATCAGGAATACTAAATTAATAACAATTTATTACTATCTGTGATAAAAGGTCATTCTGGGGTCTTGACGTCGATAATGTTTTCTGACGTGTCATCAGCTGTTACAATCTGGGTGGCAGATGGGACTAGGATATGCTTCGTCATGTTATATGTCGCTACTTTGAGGCTCAGGAAACCGCCGTACCCGAAGTTCCCTTTATGAACAAGGCCGACGCCAGTAAGCCACACTGGTGGTTGAGGAGATACTTCTTGAGCATCAAGGAAAGGAATGGTCGTCTGTCCGATGTCCTTTTCAATTGAGGTCGCCTAGAAAGAGTAGGCTTAAGATTTAAACAACAAAGTTTCCTAACTCCCGAAACCGTGACTGTACCCGAGAAACCGTGTCTCCTAAAGGGTAAATGAAAGTTTAATGTCTGACAGCTCCATAAACCCTCAGAAGTCACATAAATCTGTTTCTTGTATTTTCTGTTGTCGGTTAAGTCGCTGCTGGAAACTTTGTGGGACCTTAAACTTATTTTCTCGCCGGACAATTAGTTCGTCCGGAATATAGCCAAAAGCGGAAAATTTGTCAAAAGTAAAACTTTTATTTGAAGCTGATTAAATATTCGATTTAGGGGTAAGAAGACATGCTGAATCCGGTATATGAAAATTATTTTCTCGCGGAACCCGACCAAAACCCGAAAATTTGTGAAAAGTTAAAGTTTGTCTGAAGTTGATTAGAGGTTTGACATAGGGTTAAGGAAACATGCTGGATTCGTTTTGAGCTTTAGTTTTTCGCCGGAAAAGTAGTTCACCCGGTATCCGGCCGAAACCGGAAATTTCGCAGAAGTAAGGCAGGAAGTTTCAATCAGTTTCGTCAAAGTAGGTATAATGTATACGGGTAAACACACATGCTGAATGCATATCTGAACTTGGTTAACTCAGATGATTAGCCATTGGCCTAAACCTCTTTCTAAATTTTAATAGTAAAAATGTTGAAGGAGTCTGGCGAAGACCGGATTTCTACAAGACGCAGTTGTCTGGATCAAATATTATATTTTTGGGATCCCGTTGAAACCTTTGATCTTGTTGTATATGACCGTGTTTCGAAAAAGAATGCCAAAATGTCGGATTATATCGCGTGACGCATCTGCGTCACGGTCGGTTTGTATCCCATAATACCCGAACGGGAGGGGAAATGAAAAGACGGTCTGGGGACAAAGAAGGGGGTTGACAGATCAAAGAAAGCGATGGGTTAGGCCTTCAGTTGCAGCATGCACTTTTTTGGCTTCTTAGACAAAACTGGATACTTAGACGCAGATTTGTGCTGTCCAGTGAATTCTCCCACATCTCTCGAAAGCAGCCAATCATGGAGTAGAATGTTGTGTACCAGTATACTGGGTTTTCTTAGTTAAGGTCAAATTTTCAAATTTATTATATTCTCCAAATATTCTTTTACAACGAATAGCATAGGACGTCAACGAAAATAATAAAACTTTTTGATTTATCAATGACTTTTGGCGGTTACGACAACAAGTATAAAAAAAAAGTCATCAATTCATAAAATATAAAAATAATCGGTAAATATATATCTACGATCAGTCTACAGTTTGAGAATATATACAATTAGCCTAGGTCAACAACCTCGAAATATTTACAGTTAAAAGTCATTTTGTTGTATTGAATTAAAATGTTTCACGAAATACGGCACGAAAGACTTGAGAAAACGATCCGACGAAGCAACTGGAGGCATTTCTAATAGTTGTTGTTTGAGATTGTTGAGATCCTCGGGTTATTTCCTCTTGTCTACTGTTTTGAAAACTTGAAAGTATTTCCCGATGATGATCGGAATTCAACATAGACATCCCAAAATTCATCAAGTCCATTTTTACTCTTTATTCTGCGTGGGTATAATGGAGAGTTTAGGAAATTGTTTTTTGAGGCAATAGCATGATGTTGAGGGAATGGAAACCAGTAGATAAGGGTAATCATGGAAGGTTTTATCTGGTGCGGCTATTGCAGGGGTCGACTAATACCCATGTGCCTTCTGTTTGTTTGAGGATGGGAGGATGGAGCCAGACCCCGCCTCACGCTTATTTCATTTTTTTTTTTCGAATTCTTCTATTTTTCCAGCTTTTCCAACACGGTAGTAAGAAAAAACAGAAATCTACCTGAAATTTTATGTATTGGTTGTCACCAGCTCCCTGCAAGGGGTGAGTGGTTGCTCTCGTTGGTATGTCCGCGTTCCTCAGTTTAATCATTTCTCTTGGCTGTTCACTGGCTGGAGTCGCGTTGTTAGCAAGCCAGTGCGCGCCTGCTACGTCGATCCATCCGGTCGCGAACTGAACTGGTGCGACTTGGATCTCGAGATTGATGTGACCTCCCAGGCGCCTGAATCGGAGTCCTGTCACGACATGACCATCTGGGGCGTTGAGGTGGTCTAGGTCCATTGCCCTTTCTTCCCAAGAGAGGACGGCGTAGTCAGTGTTATTGTTAATTAGTGCAGATGCGCTTTCGTCGGGGGTGATTGGCTCGACAGGCAGCCAGTTTAGCGTCTTGGAGTTGATAGCTCCACGTGGAAGTGCTTTCCCTTCTTGTATCTGGAATGACAATGTTTACATCATTTTTTGTAGGACAGACAGGCATTTCGGGTGGCACTGGAGCAAAGCTGTAGTCAGTTTGAATTAATTTATTACGTGATTTAGCCTTTCGGCATTTCACAACTAACAAAGAACAAAACTAAACATCTAAAATAAACCACAAATCCCATAATTGTGTACAAACAATTCTAAAGCACTTATCACAAGAAAACAACCAAGAAACCAACGAAAATGGGGTTTAAAAGGCCAACGAATGTACTGAAATAAACAGCGAATATTTCGGGAGGACAACCGCCTCCCTTCTTCAGCGCAGACAGAAAATTTTGATGAAAAATGCCAAAACGAGGACGCCGATCAAAAACCACAAAACCGAAACAAAGCAGAAAACCAACAAGAAACAAAAAATAAAACCAAGAGCCGAAAATAAAAACAGCGAGCCACTCACCAATACCTGGGAATAATAATTAAGACTGTTCTCGCTCGGTACTAGCGAGCGAGTGACGTCACTCGCTAGTACCATGATCTGACCATCGTGGGGGGAGTGGAGGGACGGAGAATCCGGAATCTAGTGGCTAGATTCGAGAAAAGCTTTTTGGGTGATAAGAACTAATGACCTAACATGCAAAACATGTCTCCGAACCACATGCGGCAATGGTTGGAGGAGTTGGAGCGAAAGCCTGGAAACTTTGTGACATGCACAAAAACTACACGAATGGGCCGAATCGGATGCAAGTTGGACAGTACCAATTTTATGCGGCCCAGTTTTTTTTATTCACGGTTTGGACCGGATCCGGCCAGGGTAGGAGGAGGATAATCGGAAACCGATTTGCAGATATGCTCCGGTTGGAGTCAAACTTGAAGGACGAGAAGAGGAGATGTCAGACATACGACGTCTATGTGTCCTAGTCCTATTTGACCACAGTTGGGGGAGTTGGAAGGGGAGTCCAAGACATTTTTTTTTGTCTCGGATAGGGGTCAAACGAGTGGAGTGATCTGAACGAAACTTAGAAAATCGAGAGACGTTGTGCCCTAGATGACTTATTTTAGGGTTCGGACCAGACACGGTGGGGGGGGGGGAGGAGTTGAAGTTTTGCGAAAAATGCTCAGACTCGAGCGAAACTTGATGTGTCTGAACCAGGTTCGGCCGAGGTAGGGGAAGTTTGAGGGGGAGGAGTACCGGAAATAGTGTGCTCCTAGGGATCAAATTAGTGGGATGAACCTTTTGCGCTAGATGACCCGATGTGATGTCAGACTCGAGTGAAACCAGATATCCTATTTCTAGGTCCGATCTTAGGGGGTTGAAGGGGGTGGGGTATTTTGTGACATTCTCATCTGTTTTCTCGTACTACCTACTAGTATCAAGTGTCATATGAGCTCGTAGCTCTTGTTGAAGTAAGAGGCGTAAAAGCCTTCCTTGGTATTTATTTGTTTCATCGGCTTGATTCCAATCGCCTTTTTGCATTTGTTTCTTTTGTTGGAGCACAGTGTAGCGCCTTTGTCACTGATTGCAATGTAAGCCAGGAATGTATTCTAAGACAAGGAAAGTTTATGGTTGAGAATGTACAAAGCGACTAGAGAAACGGAATCATTCTAATTGCTGTTCGAAAATTACGGTACCTGCAAGTAGACGACTCGTCCTTTCTTCAAGAATCGAACTCCAGTGACCACATTCCCGCCTAGGATATCTGCAGTGGAAGGTTTCAAGCTGATGTAGCGGTCGGAGCGGGGTCCGGGTTGATCGCAAAGGCATATGCAGTTGGAACAACGGTAAAAGAATCGCCACCAGCTGTTTGCATTTATCCATAGCCTTTCTGAAAACCGAGGGTTTGTGATAGATTGGAGGAGATGTTACGTATGTATTCTGTCTGGCAGCTGGATTTTAACAAGAGATGAAGGCTCATATGGTACTTGCAGAGAAGATAGTGCGCATGGACATAGCTAAAGTTCGCGCTGTGAAGGGCTCTTCCGAGACCACCGTCGAACTCCTTCGCATGGCCGGATACCTGGATTTACAAATTCCAAGTTTCATCGTCAAGTTTTGTCTTGTGTGGAAGTGTCCCAACTAGCAAAATCGGGACATTACGACTACTACATGGGGCCTCTGTCAAAGGCTGCAAGCGCGATACGAAAACCGTTCAAGTCAAGATGTCCGTTGTTACTAGTTGTTCTAGCGGTCGCAGGTCCACTCCTAAGGGCTAAGTTTGGTGCTCTAGAATCCAAACTTGCGGGTTGTTGACCTTACCGCTATGGCAGCTTGTCATCATTCCAATAACTTTTCCACTTTTGTACTCGATCCAGTCGTATCTTCTGTTCTCGTCGTTAGAGATGCAGACATGCGAATCTGCCTCAAAGAATGTGCAGCTGTGCAGCCTGCCCTTGTCGCAGCGTTTTTCCGAGTTACAGAACTTTTTACTGTAGCATCCCTGTTCCTGAGCAGTCGTGTAGGTCTTGCATTCTTTTTTGCAGGTGTTTTCTTTGTTGAGGTCGACTTCGTTCACCATGTAACCCTACAAGAGGAATTCCAATTACAGTTGGATGGCTCGATCCGTTCTTGGGTGTGGCGGATGTATATTGGAGTCGCTAGCTAGCTGGCTGGTAGTGATACCTCCAGTACTTGTAAAGAGATAGTTAGCAAAACCAAAGAAGACTGATATACTTTCCATCAAAAGAAAAGGAAATACCCACCCCTCTAAAAAACATAAAAATAAGATACAAGCAGCCCTACCACTTAGTCAGATAGAGAGGTTTAATTTTGCGTGTTACGGTAGAGGCATTGCTTATTTGAACGTCACCTAATAGTAAACGGTTGCCAACAAAAACACTAATTCCCACACCAGGCAATTTTTAATGCAAAAAATTTGCCAAATACGCTTATTTTATGTTCAGTTCAACAGCATACTTACAAAAAATCAAAACAGTTTTCTACTGTTTGTTTTTTTCAGGTTTTGTACGGTGCAAATCATGGCATCTATCGGTTTGAAACACTTTTGTCAAAAGCTGACGTCGCCCGGGAACTTAATCGGAATTTTATCGTTCATGGAGAGATAGCGTTCAGATCAACAGAAATCTATGCGCAGATATCTTTACCTCGCTGCTCGATCATTAAAGGACACCTGAATAAAGATTACCAAGTATCATCCCTATCTGTATGACTTCCGTTAACATTGCCTGCAGAAAACCCAATCCAAATACGAAATAGTGTTTCCAAGCTATGATTTTTGCTCCATGTTGCATCTGTCCTTATTTCAGTACCGAACAATTTTAGAAATGAACAAATGTCTCCAATCAACCCTAAATCTGGAATATTTTTTAACCAGGTAAGCCCAAACGTATATCTAGAAGAAATTCCAATACGATCGGGCCAGCGCTGTACAAGATTTGAATGGACTGCGCTTTTTGTCTTGGAGTCTGCATGTGCAAACCTCCAGAAACGAATATCCCTATTTTGAAAACGTCACGCTCAGGAGAATAGTGCTCTCCGTGGCCATGTCTGTAAATGCATTCTCCATGGTGTGTTCAAATATGGTTTCATTGTTCAGGTGTCCTTTAAAATCAACGATTAGGAAGAAGAAGAATTTTCAAATTTCTAGGAAATTTAAAAAAAAACATCATTTTTTAAATAATTTGTATGCCAGAAGATGGGTGGAAAAGTTGACGTTAACTGGTCTCGGGTTTGTTATTTTTCCTTTCCATTTGACTATTCTGTAAGCAAGAACCAAAACCAAGGTAGAGAAAATTGAGAGAGGTGTTTAAATAAGCACACGTCTACTGTTACTAACACCTGGCCTACTCCCAGTTACTTTTCAGACTAATCTAAATGGTCATAGATTATGAAACAAATATGACGGTGCGGCTTATTCTTATTTTATTGGGCTAAATGCACTCATGCATTCGTTGGCATTGTATGAGCTTTTTATCGGGAAATCCAGCTAGTGAGAGCTGGAAAGCGGAGAAGTTTTCTAAAGAGGGTGATCCAGGACCTCAAAGCATTTGAAATTTTTTATGGCACTTGTAGCCTCTGGTTCAAGTGCCATATACCGATCGCAATTCCGTCCGTCTGTCGGTCGGTCGGTCGGTCTGTCTGTCCGAATTTTTTTGTCCCACATGTTCGAGTTAGGGTACTTCCAGATGTGTTAGGACGATGAAACTTGGCAGGAAAATCAGGGACCCGACCAAACTAACCTGGAAATAATCAGTTTCCCGATCCGACCATCTGAGGGGGAGTGGTGGGCCGGGGAATTCTGAGAATTAAGTAGTTTTTGTCACACTGTTTCGAGTTGGGATACTTCCAGATGTGCTAGGACGATGAAACTTGGCAGGAGCATCAGGGACCCGACCGGACTAGCCTGGAAATAATCAGTTTCCCAATCCGACCACCTGGGGGGAGTGGAGGGCTGGGGAATCCGGAAAACTGGAGTAGTGTGTAACTTTCGAACGGATGATCGGATTGGAATGAAACTTAATAACTGAATAAATGGCATACCTCTGATGTCCCATTTGAAGTCCGGACCGGATTCGACAGCTATGGGGGAGTTGGGGGGGGAGACCGGAAATCTCGAGAAACGGCTAGAATGGAGGGATCGGAGTGAAACTTGCTGGGAAGAACAAGCATCTGCTCCAGATAAATCCGTTATACATTTGGACTGGATCCGGACACTAGGGGGGGGGGAGGTGGAGGGGAGTTTCCCGGAATTCCGGTAATGGCGGTTTTGGGGATTTTCACGACGAAACTTGGGAGGCGAATCAGGGACCCGATCAAACTGACTTTTAAATAAAAATTTACATGATCCGATAGTCGTGGGGGGAGTAACGGGAGGGGGAATCCGGAAAACTGAGTCATGCGTAACTTTGGAACGGTTGATCGGATTTGAGTGAAATTTGATAATTGATCAGAGGACATGTCTCTGGTGACCTTTGTCATGTCCGGACCGGATTCGACAACAATGGGGGGGGGGGCAGAAAATACGTGACCGGCTCAGACTGGGGAGATCGGGATCGAACTTTGTGGGAATAATAAAGAGATGCTCTGGATAAATCACTTACAGAACCGGATTGGCTCCGGCGACTGTGGGGGAGTTTGAGGGGGGGGGTCCGGAATTCCGGTGATCGCGATTTAAGGTACTTCCAGATGTGCTAGGACGATCGAACTGGGCTGGAATATTAGAGATTCGACAAGATTGGCTCAGAAATCGCCACTTTCCAAATCCGACATTGCTTAAAGTACCAATCTTGACCGCAAATTTCGAAAAATACTTTTAAGCAAATTATACATTTTCATGATCCCCATGAGCACATTATCATTTTTGCCTCAAGGGTTTTGCTTACAAATGAAGTTTTAGCTCCCTGAAAGTGCGCATCTGAACCGCAAGGTCGAAAACTACTTTTTTTCATCAAACGATACATCTCAACCCATGATCATTTGTTCCGCAAGGGTTTTGCTTAAAAATTTATTTTATTACCCTTAAAGTGCACATTTTAACCGATAGTGAAAAAAATACTTTTTACCAAACGGTATATATCAATGATCCATAAGGGCCTGTGATCGTTTTGTCTCAGTAGTTTTTCTTACAGATGAATTTCTAGCGCCTATAAAGTGCGGATCATTTCAGCCAAGTTCTAAAACAAAATACTTTTTCTCTAGCTCCCTAAAAGTGCGCATCTGAACCGCAAAGGTAACCTTAAAAGTACGTTTGATCAAACACTACATCTCAACACATGCAAGTGCCATATGAGCTTACAGCTCTTGTTATGATTTCATACCTGAAGAAGCTCGGTGAACTGAATAAAGGTCTCGTTTTCAACGTGTTGGCTTGGAATGCATCGGTCGTACCATGTCGAGAGCTTGCTGATGACCCGCCGTGCGGCTTCGGCTTTCTCGATGACCCGCTTTTCGAAGACGACGCGCGCAAGATCCGCTTCACGGCTGAAGTTTCCTGACAAAAACAAACTCTTAGCAGCTATGATAGTGGACACTCTCTAATCAGTAGTGTTGATGGAGGGTATTGGAGTAATTGCAGCTACCACGGGGAAGGGAACTTTCTAGAGAGGGGTATCTGGGGCTTATTCTTAGGAATGAATGAATTTTATTTATAACCCGTCACACAATCACGAGGACACAAGACGGAGTATTAAGAACAAAGGAAGGAAAAAGAAAAATAACAAACATAAACACACAAAATCTGTGAAAATTGACAAATACACTTTCAGAAGAATACACCCTTCCAACTGTGATTGTTAGGGCGTTGCAACAATTCAGTGAATTGCTTGTCGGCTGCGATTATTGGCTCCACAATGCCATATCGATTTGCCACAAACCCGTTTCTTTTCCACCGCGGGACCTGTAGAAGGTATTTTGCAAACTTAAAATACAGCCTTCTAAGTTCAGTTTTATCAGCCGCAGACAAAATATCCCAAAAAGGGGTTAGGTATAGGATGCGTGGTAACGAAATGGCAGTAGGATGTTAAGGTGAAGGCAGAGTGGTCTTGCATACCTTTGTTAGCGAGGCCGAGGAGCATCCATGAAAACTGCATCATTGCATGTCCCTTAGCGTCGGTCAGTGCCAGAATGTTGTAAAGATCAAACACGAGTTGCTGTGGGGATTTCGTAAGGGTACATATTTCGCCATGGTACGCCTAAGGAAAGCAAACTATTTTAAAGCACTGAATGTTGTATGTTAGCGATGACGCGGAAAATCGACACTGCAAAGTGGGAATTATTTCCATCAGGAAATTATTCGAGTCCAATCCACCATGCGAACGTGAATCCGCCGTCTGTAGAACGAGGCGTACGGAAGTTATTTTGAACGTAGTACGACTAGGTGGGGATATCAAGGATTTTGAGTCGTAGATAACAGCCGTAGACGACAGTTGGACTTTGCATCTGTCGAGAAAACACCGAGCTCTCATCAGCATGAATGTCGAAGGCCAAGGTCAATCAAGACTGCGGAAGTGGCAGTAAACTACACACAACTTATGGTTCTGGAACGATCACGATCCTTGGGTAGTAATTTTTTATTGGGGGGAGGAGGACTGTGTGATCAAACAATCGTAGGCTTGCATTATTTGTACCTTGGTTGAAAGAAGGACAGCTAGGGTTTCAAAGGCGGTGTCTTCACATTCGACCTTGAACTGCTCCTCATCTGAAGCTGATTCGTGTTTGGTCTCTTCTTCCAGGATTTCGTCTTCAAGGCCTTCTAGCAAACTTTTCACCTCCGTATTGACAGGCCTAACCAGATCTGACTCCCCTGCTTCGGTTGCTGATTCGGAATTGGCTGTTGCTTTCTTGTCGATGACGCAGTCCCCACACGTGTTGGCATGTAGGGCGGCAAGCATTGAAGAGAACGCTGAGCCGTGGTCGCTATGAATGTTTCCTGCATAGTCGCTAAGAGTTTTCTCGTTCACTAAAGCCATGTTGTGTTGATACTTGGTGAACCATTGGTGGAGGGAAGAAACGCTCACGATGTCGGCTTCCATATCAGCCCAGACTTTGGCAAATTTTGAATCTGGTAGCCACTCGCTCAAGAATTCGAAAACTGATATAGCTTCTGTAGTCTGCGCCTCCAGGATCTCAAAACGATTGCTGATGGCGGCGTAGCGCTCGAGGATCTCCTCGGGTCCGAGTGTTCGATTCATGCCAGCCCAGTTAGTAGTGTCAAGGTCATGAAGGAGGGTGTTGGTGACGTTCGTGAGGGCGAACTGCAACCATAAAGCTGTCCCGGGGGCAAATTCGAGCATGTCTGTTGGTGTGAGCGCGGCCCACGGTGGAGAGTATTCATTGATGTCGTATAGCTTCTGACTTTGCAGTCTTAGAGCAGACTTAGCTTGAAGATCGTCTTTGGGGGTTTCCTCGACTGGCTGTGGTAGCTCGGATAGCGGCCTGTCGGGTTTAAGATTTCGGAAATCGGCAATAATCCCCTCGATTAAAGTCTTAGCACCTCCAGCTTTGCCTCTGAGGCGGCCGCAGATGTCAGCAAAGCTTTCCAGCGGTTCAGCTATGCTCTTGAACTTGTTACCCAGCTTCTCTTTGGCGCCACCAAAGCTGTTCGTTACAGAGTCGCTGAGTTCGTTAAGCTTTTCCTTCGCATTATCAAGCTTACCGGCCATCGAGTCTCCTGTCTCAACAAGATTATCTTCCACATGATCACTAATCTCTGATTCCAAGTCTTTGAAAATGTCATCGTCTTCACACGCATCGTCCATAATTTCCTTAAGTATTTTGTTCAAAGCTTCAATTCTCTCAAATATCGAAGGAATACATAAGGCACGTGATACGCATAAAAGACACAGGAGGGTCGTTTTTGGCAGCATCTTTCACAATCTGATTCCTAACAACAACTGAAATCTGTTGTGGCTTTTGACACATGTTGGAAGATTAAGAGATGCTTCCTGTTTCTCTAATTGGAGCCACCTAGCAGGCCTCCTTTGGATATCGGAATACTTGGCAAAATACAAATCTCAGGAGTCGTTAAGGACCCACGCTGGGAATTATGCCCATTCACACGTCTGTTCTGACTACATGTTTTAGCGCCACCGCGATTTTTTGCCACTGGGTATTTTTCGCCACTGCAGGTAACAAAACAGGAAAATAAGGATAACAAGACCAAAGGTTTCGTTGGGATTCCAAAAATGTAGTATTTGTTGGACTTTCTGATCCAGACAATCAGACCCCTTAAACATTCTACTATTTATCGTTGATCAGCCGTTTAAAAATAAGCTCTATATGAAGGCGTAAACACGCCAGTGGACTTGGGAAGAACGAGAAACGTCACCCAAGTGAATCCTCAAATTTGAGTCGTATCCTATGTCAACCAATCAACAACTCTTGTTTCGTGTCACGTCAGTAACATTTCTGTCTCTTCGCGATGTAACGGCGGTTCTTCGTCGAAACGAAGAGTTGGTCATTAAGAGTGTAGACTCATCCGAACGTTCTCTGGCGGTGTATACAGTTTAAATAAATTGCCTACCCGTAATTAACGGTGTTCACCTCTTTATCAAATATTAGAATTGAAAAGTGCAAATAGATGAATGTTGGTCTGTATAAATGCTAAAAAAGAACTGTCTCAGCTAGAGCCCTCCTGTTATCTTCATACTGCTACTTCCAATACCTGCCCACTCTCAAATCTGCCAGTAAGGCAAAACCCCTAAACCAGCCCAGCGACAGGGCATTGTATTGTAAATGTGAACGAAGAAATAAACAATCTTAATAATAATTAAATCACTAACAAAAACAATAAAGGTCATTCTGGGAGTTATACATCGATAATATTCTCTGACGTGTCTTCGGCTGTTACAATCCGGGTGGCTGATGGGACTAGGATATGCTCCGTCATGTTGTAAATCGCTACTTTGAGGCTCAGGAAACCGCCGGATTCGGAGTTTCCTTTGTGAACAAGGCCGACGCCAGTAAGCCACACTGGTGGTTGAGGAGATACTTCTTGGACATCAAGGAAGGGAATGGTGGTCTGTCCGACGTCCTTGTCGATGGATGTCGCCTGGAAAGTGCAACCATAAAGCACAAGTGACAAGGTTTCCTAGCTTAAACTCCCATCAGTTGATAAACCACTTATTGTTTCATTCTAAAGGTCGCATTGATTTCAGATGGCTTACAGATACATTTTCTGCTACGCTCAGGTGGTTCGTTCCGAACATAAAGTAGTTTCCAAGCTTTTCTGACACGGTAGCAAGAAAAAGAGAGATCTACCTGGAATTCGATGTATTGGTTGTCTCCCGAGTCCTGTAGGGGCCGAGTGGTTGCTCTTGTAGGTACGTCGGCGTTCTTCAGTGAAATGATTTTTCTCGGATTTTCGCTGTTTGGAGTCGTGTCGCTAGCAAGCCAGTGTGCCCCTGCAAAATCGATCCATCCGGTCGCGAACTGAACTGGTGCGACTTGGATCTCGAGATTGATGTGACGTCCCAGGCGCCTAAATCGGAGTCCTGTCAGGACGTGACCTTCTGGGGCGTTGAGGTGGTCCAGGTCGATTGCCCTTTCTTCCCAAGAGAGGATGGCGTAGTCACTGTATTTGTTAATTAGTGCAGATGCGCTTTCGTCAGGGGTGATTGGCTCGACAGGCCGCCAGTTTAGCGAGGTAGAATTGATAGCTCCGCGTGAAAGTGCTTTGCCTTCTTGTATCTGGAATGAAACGTTCAAATAAAATTTGGTAAAAGGCACAGGTGACTAGCGTAAAAGTTACATAGGCACAAACTACTTGCCTTTTGTTTTGTATTGTAGCAATACTGTGGTCCAGTACTATAGGGCACGAGAAGTACAACTGTGGCTTCATTGCGTTTGTACAAAATTATTTCAATTGCACTTTCTTTCAAGTTAAGGATGGTGTTCGACGAATATGTTTATTGTTCTTGTGCATCTGATCCGTCAACATATCTGTTATTGCCATTTATTGGAACACGTTGTTTTGTGTTTCGTGTAAAGCATATATGACGACCTGTTTTAATTTTGCTTGCTTTTTATGGCACTTGCAGCCTCTGGCTCAAGTGCCATATACCGATCGCAATTCCGTCCGTCGGTCGGTCTGTCGGTCGGTCGGTCGGTCGGTCGGTCGGTCGGTCGGTCGGTCGGTCGGTCTGTCCGAATTTTTTTGTCCCACATGTTCGAGTTAGGGTACTTCCAGATGTGTTAGGACGATGAAACTTGGCAGTAAAATCAGGGACCCGACCAAACTAACCTGGAAATAATCAGTTTCCCGATCCGACCATCTGGGGGGGAGTGGTGGGCCGGGGAATTCTGAGAATTAAGTAGTTTTTGTCACACTTTTTCGAGTTGGGGTACTTCCAGATGTGCTAGGACGATGAAACTTGGCAGGAGCATCAGGGACCCGACCGGACTAACCTGGAAATAATCAGTATTCCAATCCGACCACCTGGGGGGGAGTGGAGGGCTGGGGAATCCGGAAAACTGGAGTAGTGTGTAACTTTCGAACGGATGATCGGATTGGAATGAAACTTAATAACTGAATAAATGGCATACCTCTGATGTCCCATCTGAAGTCCGGACCGGATTCGACAGCTATGGGGGAGTTGGGGGGGGGAGACCGGAAATCTCGAGAAACGGTTAGAATGGAGGGATCGGAGTGAAACTTGCTGGGAAGAACAAGCATCTGCTCCAGATAAATCGTTTATACATTTGGACTGGATCCGGACACCAGGGGGGGGGGGGGGGGGCTGGAGGGGAGTTCCCCGGAATTCCGGTAATGGCGGTTTTGGGGATTTTCACGACGAAACTTGGGAGGCGAATCAGGGACCCGATCAAACTGACTTATAAATAAAAATTTACATGATTCGATAGTCGTGGGGGGAGTAGCGGGATGGGGAATCCGGAATACTGAGTCATGCGTAACTTTGGAACGGTTGATCGGATTTGAGTGAAATTTGATAATTGATCAGAGGACATGTCTCTGGTGACCTTTGTCATTTCCGGACCGGATTCGACAACAATGGGGGGGTGTGTGAATACGTGACCGGCTCAGATTGGGGAGATCGGGATCGAACTTTGTGGGAATAATAAAGAGATGCTCTGGATAAATCACTTACAGAACCGGTTTGGCTTCGGCGACTGTGGGGGAGTTTGTGGGGGGGGGGCCGGAATTCCGGTGATCGCGATTTAAGGTACTTCCAGATGTGCTAGGACGATCGAACTGGGCTGGAATATTAGAGATTCGACAAGATTGGCTCAGAAATCGCCACTTTCCAAATCCGACATTCCTTAAAGTACCAATCTTGACCGCAAATTTAGAAAAATACTTTTAAGCAAATTATACATTTTCATGATCCCCATAAGCCCATTATCATTTTTGCCTCAAGGGTTTTGCTTACAAATGAAGTTCTAGCACCCTGAAAGTGTGCATTTGAACCGCAAGGTCTTTTTTTCAACAAACGATACATCTCAACCCATGATCATTTGTGCCACAAGGGTTTTGCTTAAAAATCTATTTCATCACCCTTAAAGTGCACATTTTAACCGAAAAGTGAAAAAAAATACTTTTTACCAAACGGTATATATCAATGTTCCCTCAGGGCCTGTGATCGTTTTGTCTCAATAGTTTTTCTTACAGATGAATTTCTAGCGCCTATAAAGTGCGTATCATTACAGCCAAGTTCTAAAACAAAATACTTTTTCTCTAGCTCCCTTAAAGTGCGCATCTGAACCGCAAAGGTAACCTTAAAAGTACGTTTGATCAAACACTACATCTCAACCCATACAAGTGCCATATGAGCTTACAGCTCTTGTTCGGAAGCCTCACTTAATTGCTGAAGTAACCCACATAGATGACTCTGATGATGCAGACTTCGAGTCATTGTGGCTCCAGTTTAAAGATCAGTTTATGCTTCATGTACCGGATGTACCCACATTTGATGCTCTTTATCTGCCGTCATAAACCTAAACTCTCGACATGTCACCAGCTCAATCCTAGGTACCTTTTTCATTTGTTTCTTTTGCTGTAGTACAGGAGTAATTTTATTGTATGTAATATTGAAGGTCAATTTTGTTTGTTAAGTGCGAGAATGAATGCTGATGTATGGCCCTTTGTTGGTTTTAATAAATTATTATTAATTATTATATAGCGGCTTGGTCGCTGAGAGGAAGGATATTTTAAGACTAGGAAAGCTTAGTGGTTGAGAGTACCTATACAAAGCGACCAGCTAAAATGAAGAAGTGTAAGTGTTTTTTTGAAAATTACCTGCAAGTAGACGACACGTCCTTTCTTCAAGAAGCGAACTCCAGTTACCACGTTTCCGCCAAGAATGTTTGCAGTCGAAGGCTTCAAGCTGATGTAACGGTCGGAGCGGGGTCCGGGTTGATCGCAGAGGCATATGCAGTTGGAACAATGGTACCAGAATCGCCACCAGCTGTCCGCTTTCAGTGTCTTTCCTGTCATGAGAGAACATTTTGTTAAAGCACAACTTTTACTAGAAACGATCTTTTCACGATATAACAGCTCAGAAATTTTGTTTTCAAAAATACTGTCACTTTCCATGAGAAATTCGCGATTTTCTTGTTAGCACTTGTCCACTCTGTACAGCCTTTACTTTCTCCGACGCTGCAGCCGGACGCAAAATATTTGAAAACTAAACGTGCCTTGGTTAAAAAGTGGGGGAAAACATGCAAAACAGAACATGTGAACCTTGAAGCTTTCAGCGAAGTTTGCGTTGCGTGACTGTCAAAACTTGGCTAGGCTGGGAAAGCGCTAAAACTTCATACAGTTGTGAAAATGCGTGGATTTCAGAATCTTATAATCCTATAAGGGAGCTAGGGATTATAGGAAAGGCAGCGTAAGCAAGATAGGTCCTTTATTTGAAATGTAGACCATTTTGGGGCTGTATGCTTTCTCTGACGTTTGCATCAAACGCTGATGTCTAATTCCTAATTTCCCGGAGAGAGAAATAGGGATTTAACGACTGGGTAGCCCTATTCCAGCGATGGGTAGAGCCACTTTCGGGAAACCGAGTATTTGTGATGAGACCTGCATATTAGTTATGTCTTGCAGCCGGACTGTACGTTATGCAGTGTAAAAAAGCCGGTTCAGTGAAGGTGTTTGCTGTTGTTCTCACAGCGTTAGTTCTCGCATTCGCAGCCTACGGGCTAAGTTTGGTGTTCTTTTGCGGGTTGTCGGACTTACCGCTATGGCACTTAGTTTTCTGTCCAATAACTCTTCCGCTTTTGTACTCGATCCAGTCGTATCTTCTGCTCTTGTCTTTAGAGATGCATACAGTGGAATCTGATTCAAAGAACGTGCAGTCGTGCAGCTTGCCCTTGCCGCAGGTTTTTTCCAAGTTACAGAGCCCTTCACCGGAGCATCCTTGTTCCTGGGCAGTCGTGTAGGCCTTGCATTCTTCTTTGCAAGTGTTTGCTTTGTTAAGATCGACTTCGTTCACCATGTAACCCTAAAACAAGGACCCGCTTTACAGGTACCCGGGACAGTCCTTAGAAGTCTGGCATTGCAGTCATTACACATAAGGGTATGCATGCTACTGATGCTACTTGTTCGCTCTCTAGCGGAACTTAGATTATCTTTCTGATGTCGATTTGCGGGGGCTATTAATTTCCGGTGCTACCTCTTTTGTAAAATGGCTCCTCGTTGCTGCGTGTGGCGAATGTATATTGGGTTCCTGAGCTAGGTGGCAGGTGGTGATACCTCCTGACTTGTAAAGATCAGCAAAATAAAACTAGTTTCTGCTCCCAAATAAATTTTTTTTTTTTTTTTTCAATCAGCCCACTAGCATTAACAATTATTAGTAATTTAGAAAGCTTTTATTTGCTAAGTTTGTATGATTTTTTAAGGAATTTTTAAGGAATATTGAAAAAAGAAAGAAAGATTTTATTTTTTATTAACCGATATAGGCTACTATAAAGACTCCATAATTACAGCGAGCAGACTATTCCAGATATAAGGTCCTAGATTATGAGCCAAGACTGAAGATTTGACGGGTGTACTTATTGAATGGGTTAAACTGCATCCTTGGCATTATAGGGGCTATTTACCGGGACATCAGCTAGTGGGAGCTATCATTTCCTACCTGAAGAAGCTCGGTGAACTGAATATACGTCTCGTTTTCAACGTGTTGGCTTGGAGTGCATCGGTTGTACCATGTCGAGAGCTCGCTGATGACCCGCCGTGCTACTTCGGCTTTCTCGATGACCCGCTTTTCGAAGTCGACGCGCGCAAGATCCGCTTCACGGCTGAAGTTTCCTGTAGAAAACAAATCCTTAACGTCTATGGTAGTATCAAGAACAGATAATCGGAAGAACTACTGTGTTCAGTCACATGCAGCGACTATGAATACCAGTGCTTCCACTCGACCCTCTCTGAAAAAAAGTAGCAGACCTCCAAAATAAAGTAGAAAAAAGTAGATTTGTTCTGAATCAATGTTAAACAAAAAAGTAGTTTTATATCGAAAGACGGAGTAATGCAATCACCAGGACCGTCATTTCATATGTGAATGCTTAATTAGCTGATTCATTTTCAACGTTCCCCTTCATGAATAGTTTTTGAAAGCAAACAAAAACTTTCTTTTTGTTCTATACAAAAAATTTTGTTTAAACTGTGCGCCGCAGGAAATTACAAAAAAAAAATCATCCTGTTTTCCCAACAAATTCAGATGTTTTTGTTCAAACCAGATTGTCTTAAAACTGCGACACAGGCAAGAATTCAGAAAAAAATTCCTGTTTCCTACTAAAATACAGAAACTTTGGTACAGAACGAAGTTCTATGCAAATTATTCACAACAGGCAAAAACTTCAAAAATCAGACTGTTTTGTGCTAAAATACAGATCTTTTGGTTCAAAACCAGTTTGTGTTCAAATGTGCGCCGCAGGCAAAATTTTTTCCTTTTAAGTGCTAAAGTACCGAGATTTGGGCAGAAAAACAAAATGTGCGCTGACTGTAACAACAGGGGGAATCAGCATGTTTTCTGTTTAATTAAATATATTTAGTACAGAACCAGATGAAGTTAAAACTGTGCGCCGCAGGCAAAAATTTCGAAAATTAGCCTATTTCATGGTAAAATTGAGAGAACTTTAAACGAAGCCAGATTGTTTTCCAAACTGCAGTGTGTCACAGACAAAAAAGAGTAGAAATAAAGTAGTACAGTAGATTACAAAATTAAAAAGTAGAATGGTCCGAAATAAAGTATTCTACTTTGAAATAAAGTAGAAGTGGAAGCACTGAAATGAATACCCCGACAAAAATGAGCGGAGATAGAGGTATATACTCTAGCTGTGAGTTGATGCTGATACCCGTTTACTCCTCTTCGTCTTCGCCGTTGAATCTTGCAGAAAAAATAGTGACAGATTGCTTGCAGGAGGCGTACTCCTCGCGCTGACCTACTCCGGAGCACTCCTTAGAGCCAATCAGGTTTGAATGCTACTTTTCCTCATCGGGCGGTTCAGAGCGATTTGGCAGATTGGCTATTTGTAGAGGTAACGAAACGTGATGTCGCACGAAGCTAGTCAACTCGGTTCATCTGCGTCGGGAGTCGGCCGTATTTTACTCGACTCAGCATGTTTGTATGACCGATATAGGGAGACAGCAGTTCTGACTCGTTATTTGTTCTTGGTAGTATGCACTCAGTCGGTAGTGTTGATGGAGGGTGTTGGGGTACTGTAGCTACCATGGGAAGGGGACTTACCAGAGAAGTGTATCTGAGGCTTATTCCCAGGATTTCAGGGGAGAGACATAATGGAGATTTTTGCATACCTCTGTCAGCGAGGCGGAGAAGCATCCATGAAAACTGCATCATTGCATATCCCTTGGCGTCGGTAAGTGCCAGGATGTTGTAAAGATCAAACACGAGTTGCTGTGGGGATTTAGTAAGGGTGCAGATCTCGCCTTGGTACACCTAAAACAAACGGTTTTAAAGCACAGAATATGGAAAGTTTTAGCTAGGCGACACGAAAATCCGGCTTCTGTAGAACAAGGCTGACTGAAGTGATTCTGCACGCGATTGGAAATACGATGTCGAGGTTTCGAGTCGTGCATACAGCCTACGGACGTGGCACTTGAATGTTTTATCTGTTGCGAAAACAGGAGTTATGATCCGTTAAAAATCGAAGGCCAAGCTCAAACGAGACTGGGGAAGAGGTAGTAAAATAAATATCCTCGGTAGTAATCTGTTTTGTTTGAAGGGAGGGGGAAGGAGGTGTGGCCATGGGAGCGGGACCAGAGGCGTCACTACGGGGGCGGGGGGACGCCCCCCCAATGTTGTCGGCCAGTCAGTAAAAAATAGCCGAGTCGGCGCGAAGCGCGGCGATTTTTAGTAAAAACAGTCAGTTTTTTACTTACGATACGATACGAATTTATTAGGTCAAATAACATAATAGTTAAATAAGACCCTATCAATAATTTATAAAACAAAATAGTTCTTAGAAATAGAAACTTAGAAATAGTTCTTAAAAACAATGGATTTTTCTTAAAAACTGTCGGTTTTTCGTAAAAATAGTCGTTTTTTTCTTAAAAGTAGCCGATTTCTCGTCAACACAGTCGTTCTTTCTCAATAATGCTCGTTTTTATCCGCAAAAACAGTCGGTAAAAATGACCAGCCAGTCGGTAAATACCTTGTCCCCCCCAAACATTTTGGCTAGTAACCTCGCTAGTAACGCCTCTGAGCGGGACTGCTACGACTACTGTATTTGTATTTGAAGACTGCATGCTCAACCTGATGTTGTGGCGAGGGCTGTAGTAAGCCGGACAAAAGATGGTACATGTCCAAAATGGTATACAGTCATTGATGGCTTCGGGCGTCAGAATGCCGTTCACAAAGCAAATACAGTCGTCGCAACAGGTCAGTGTATTCGTACCTTGGTTGAGAGCAGGGCATTTAGGCTTTCGAAGGCGGTTTCTTCACATTCGACCTTGAACTGCTCCTCCTCTGGAACTGGTTCGTGTTCGGAGGGAGTCTGTTTCACGGCTTCCAGGATTTGCTCTTCAAGGTCTTTTACCAAGTTCGTCACCTCTATGTTGACAAACTTGACAAGATCTGACTCCCCTGCTTCGTTTGCTGTTTCGGGATTTGCTGTTGCTTTCTTGTTGATGACGCAGTCCCCACACGTGTTGGCATGGAGTGTGGCAAGCATTGGAGAGAGAGCTGAGCCCTGGTCGCCGTGAATGGTTTCTGCGTAGTCGCTAAGATTTCTCTCGTTCACGATAGTCATGTTGTTTTGATACTTGGCGAACCATTGATAGAGCGAAGAAATAGTCACGATGCCAGCTTTCATGTCAGCCCAGACTTTGGCAAATTTTGAATCTGGTAGCCGCTCGCTCAAGGATTTGAAAACTGACATAGTTTCTGTGGTCTGCGCCTCCAGGATCTCGAAACGATTGCCGATAGCGGCGTAGCGCTGCAGGATCTCCTTCTCGGGTTTGAGTGCTCGAAGCGTGCCAGTCCAGTTAGTAGTGTCAAGGTCACGAAGGAGTGTGTTAGTGACGTTCGTAAGGGCGAACTGCAACCATAAAGCTGTCACGGGGGCAAGTTCAGGCATGTCTATTGGGGTTATTGAGGCCCACGATGGGGAGTACTCATCGACATCGGATGGTTCCTGATGCACTTGATCACTACTCTCTTTTTCCATGGAATCGAAAATGTAATCGTGGTCACCCATGTTCTCTAGACTTTCTGTCACTTTTTCGGCATTCGACACGTATAAAAGACACAGGAGGATCGTTTTTTGCATCATCTTTCACAATCTGATTCCTAACAACGACTGGAATCTGTTGTGGCGTTTGACACATGTTGGGCGATTAAGAGATGCTTCCTGTTTGTCTAATGGAGCCACCTAGCAGGCCTCTTTTATATATCAAGATACTTTGTAAATTAAAATGTCAAAGTTGTTAAAGGACCCACGCTATTAATTACGCTCATGCACTCGTCTATTACTATTCTGAGTGCCACCGCTATTTTCTGCCACTGGGTATGTTTCGCCACCGCATGTAAAAGAACAAAGGAGGATAAAAACAAGATCATAGACAAGTTGAGAGAAGAGAGAAAGATTTTCAAAGGGATTTTTTCCCACCCTTAGGTGGCACTATAGTAATATAGGATTAATAATAGAGGCTGATTACTGATGGGCAAACAAGTATGTTGACTTGCGGTAATATATAATTATTTTTTCTTCAACGATAGAGATGGATATAAATGAAACTACGAGCTATCGAGAAAATGCAGTTCACATCTTCCAAATAACAAGTCGAAGCATAGGGAGTGATCAGGATTATGCCTATCCCAAGATTATCTTCTGGTTCTGTCAAGAACGTATCTAGGGCTTATGCTTGTTCTCCCCACCGAAGTCCAGCCCGATACCTCAACGCTATGCGCGTCAAGAAAGTTCCGATGCCCCCCTCCAACTCCCCCTCAAGTATCGGATACGGTCCGGACTTGACATGGAACATCTGAGACAACAGCTCTTTCCAGTAGCTAAGTTTCAATTAATTCTGATCGGTCGTTCAAAAAGTATGAATGAAACTAGATTCCGGACTCCCCATGCCTCCACTCCCCCACGATGGTCGGATCATGCAAACGACTATTCTCAAGTCATTCTTTCGAGTTCCTGATGCCAGCCGAGTTTCATAGTCCTAGTACATCAGGAAGTGAACTCGTGGGATCACCGGAATTCCGGACCCCGCCCTAACTCCCCCTCACACAGTGCCCGAGTCTGTCGGGTTACGTCAATGATATATCTAGGACCAGGAAACAATAGATGGCAGCACTTTCGGACCCGTGAGAAAATGCTACTTTTTTGTTTCTGTAAATTTTTCTATTTATCACTCAAAGAAGATATATTGACTGTGGGGCCGGGGAACTGCCGCACATGTTTAGCATCTATAGGTTTTAGTCCATCTTCAGTTTGAAACTGGTGTCTGCCTGCTTGCCTGCTAGAACGGAGCTTTCCACTCGAAATCAGAAACATAGTTTGATGAAACGAAAGCTTGGCCAATGGCTGTACAACTTCTGACAGTACTCTCTGACATAGGCTGTGCTACTCCACGTCACTTCACACACCGTAGTCACTGGCTCGAGGACAAGCAAAATCCATCCTTTTTCGCCCCAGGCAAGAGTTCTACGGAGCTTGCCAGAATGTAATATCACATTCATCAATCAATCCGGCCTAAGGTCCACACTTTCCGTAAAACCGCAGAGGTTAGACCCTTTCCAGTTTCTAGCAATAAGCTGAAATCGGGGGGGCTAGGGAAAAGAAAAGAACCGGGACAAAACCAAAGTGTTGATGTCGCAACACAAATAGTCACTTCCCCGATACAACTTTACATCTTAACGAAACTTGATACGTAGAAAGAAATCGGGTCTCAGGCGAGGGGGTGGGGAACCGGAAATATTGGGAATGATCGCGAGTTAGTATAATTCCAGATGTGCTAAGGACGATGAAACTTTGAAGGCATATTAGTGACCCGACCAGTTTGACTTCAGAACCCACACAATGCCGTACTAATTTCGTTCCTGGATCCGACCATTTTTGGGGGAGCGAGGGAAGGGGAATCCGTAAGCTGCGAACGGATGGTCCGATTTGATTGAAACCTTATGGTCATCCTTTATTTTTTTGTACCGCCTACTCGTAAGATGTGCCAAATGAGCTTGTAGCTCTTGTTTTGGGCCCCTCTGTAAGTTTCCGATGACATTATCCTCTAAAAGAGCTATTGAACAAATTATGCAGTTTGGAAATTTCGATGTTCTGAGCACATTGAAGGACAACTCTTACTAGAAATGATCTTCTCCCTACAAACCCGTCCCGAAGAAACGCTTTTCGAAAATGTCGTAACTTTCCACCTCAAATAAGCCATTTTCTTGTTAGCGCTTGTCGATTCTATCCAGCTCTCCTGCTCTCCGACGCGGCGGCTGGGCGCAAAACGTTTGAAAACTGAACGCGCTGTGGTTAAAAAGTTGGAAAAACCAAGCAAATAAAAGAAGTCAAAACAGAAGACTCTCATATCCTTATAAATGAAAGAGTTGTCAGCGGACACTGAGATTCTGTCACACTTTGCGTTGTGTGACGTTTAAAACTCGGCACGGCAGAAAAAGCGCCAAAAATTCGTGAGCACGAAACGAAACAACGGAGAAAGGTGGGGATTTTAGAAGCTTATAATTCCACAAGGGAGCTAGGTATATTATAAAAGGCAGAATAAGCAAGAGAGGTCCTTTAAGAATTTAAAGCAACGCGTTCTTTTTTTTGTAACGTAATGGGTGGTATAACAGAAATCTGTAGTATTAGAGACAAGGAGCATTTGTTCAGTAGCCTACGTGTTAAAGTTGTACCAGCTAGTTGGTGAGCGCAGCGCTTCAGTCCAACCAAAATGGACACATCCGAATCGTCTATGGCGATGTATACAGTTTAATTAAATTGCATACTCGTAATGATGGTCTATTTATCAAATATTTTGGAATTGAATAATGGAATTGGAGGAATGGTGGTCTTAAAAAAAGTGTCGTAGCTAGAGCCCTCCCGTTGTCTTCGCTACTTCCAGTACCGTCCCCCTCTAAAATCTGCCAGTAAGGAAAACGCCCTAAACCAGCACAGCGACAGGGCATTTGTAAGTGTGAACGTAGAAATAACGACGAAAACAATCTTAATAATAATTAAATCATTAATAATAATCCATTACAATTTGTGAGTAAAGGTCATTCTGGGGTTTGTACATCAATAATATTCTCTGACGTGTCTTCGGCTGTCACAATCCGGGTGGCAGATGGGGCTAGGATATGCCTCGTCATGTCATATGTAGCTACTTTGAGGCTCAGGAAACCGCCGGATCCGGAGTTTCCTTTGTGAACAAGACCGACGCCAGTAAGCCACACTGGTGGTTGAGGAGATACTTCTTGGGCATCAAGGAAGGGAATGGTGGTCTGTCCGACGTCCTTGTCGATGGATGTCGCCTGGAAAGAGCAACCATAAAGCATAAGTGACAAGGTTTCCTAATTTAAACTCTATCTGCTGATAAACTATCCTTTCATCATAAAGGTCGTATTGACTTCAGGTGGGCTATAGACAGATTTTTCTACAACGTTCAGTTGGTTCATTCCGAAGAGAAAATAGTTTTCCAGCTTTTCCAACACGACAGTAAGAAACGAGACCAAAGGTTTCGATGGGATCCCAAAAATTTAATATTTGACCCAGACAACTAGGTCTGGTCTTCGCCAAATCCAGTCTTCGACAGGCTAATCATCTGAGAAAATTAAGTTCAGATATAGGCTTCTGTCTAAGCCATATCTATTTTAACGATAGTGTACTGATCGAAACTTCCTGCTTTACTTCTGCCAAATTTCCGGTTTCGGCCGAATCCCGAGAGATCTGCTTGTCCAGCCAAAAAAAGATAATTCAGAAATGAATTCAGCGTATCTCCTTATCCCTATAAAGAACATCTGATCAACTTCAAATAAAACTTTAACTTAAAAAAAATCCGGTTTCAACCGGATTCCGGACGAACTATATGTCCGGGTAAAAAATGAATGTCATATAGGCCTACAGATTCAGCGTCTCTTCTTACCCTTAAATCTGTCATCTAATCAACAAATCTGTCATCTAATCAACTTCAAATAAAATTTTTACTTTTAACAAATTTTCCGGTTTCGGCCGGATTCCGGGCGAACTACTTGTCCGGCGCGAAAATGGTTTTCACCATCGTGTTCGGCATGTCTTCTTACTATTGAATCGAACATCTAATCAACTTCAAATAAAACTTTTGCTTTTAACAAATTTTCCGGTTTCGGCCGGATTCCGGGCTAACTACTTGCCCGGCGAAAAAATGGTTTTCACCATCGTGTTCAGCATGTCTTCTTACCCCTCAATCGAACATCTAATCAACTTCAAATAAAACTTTTACTTTTAACAAACTTTCCGGTTTTGGCCGGATTCCGGCGAGAAAATGGTTTTCACCATCGTGTACAGAGCCCATCTACGAACTCGACCTTACTCTTGACCCAAGGAATCCTCACACCAAGTTTCATTAAAATATCTTATTCCCTTCGAGAGTTATCGTGCTCACAGACGGACGGACGGACAGACAGACGGACAACTTTTGCGATGTCATAGGTATCCGTCACTAACGTTTTGGAATCCCAAAAAGATCTACCTGGAATTCGATGTACTGGTTGTCTCCCGAGTCCTGCAGGGGGCGTGTGGTTGCTCTCGTTGGTACGTCGGCGTTCTTCAGCGAAACGATTTTTCTTGGCTTTTCGCTGGCTGGTGTCGTGTCGCTAGCAAGCCAGTGTGCCCCTGCATAATCGATCCATCCGGTCGCGAACTGAACTGGTGCGACTTGGATCTCGAGATTGATATGACCCCCCAGGCGCCTAAATCGGAGTCCTGTCAGGACGTGACCTTCTGGGGCGTTGAGGTGGTCCAGGTCGATTGCCCTTTCTTCCCAAGAGAGGACTGCGTAGTCACTGTATTTGTTAATTAGTGCAGAGGCGCTTTCGTCGGGAGTGATTGGCTCGACAGGCCGCCAGTTTAGCGACGTAGAATTGATGGCTCCGCGTGGAAGTGCTTTTCCTTCTTGTATCTGGAATTAAAATATTTATATGAAATTTGGTAAAAGGCACACGTGACTTTCGTAAAAGTTACATAGGCACAAATTACTTTTGTTTGGCACTGTAGCAAGACTGTGGTCGATGTATTAAAGGGTACGAAAAGTACGACTGTGGCTTCATAGCGTTTGTACAAAATTATTTAAATTGCACTTTCTTTCAAGTTATAGATGGTGTTTGACGAATATGTTTATTGTTCGTATGCAGGTGATCCATGAGCATATCTGTTATTGCCATTTCTTGGAACACATTGGTTTGTGTTTCCCTGTAAAGCATAGGTGACGATTTTTTCGGAAGCATCAATGAATATAAAGATGACTCCATTGTTGCTCCCGTATTTGATAGTATTTATCTTCCGTCATAACCTGAACTCTCGGAATGTCACCAGCTCAGTCATTTATTCTGCTGTAGTACAGTAGCCTATAGCGGCTTGTCCCTGAGAGCGATGTGAGTTAGGAACGATATTGTAAGACAAGGATAGCTTAGTGGTTGAGAATATACAAAGCGACCAGAGAAAATGAAGCAGCGTAATTGTTCTTTGGAAATTACCTGCAAGTAGACGACTCGTCCTTTCTTCAAGAAGCGAACTCCAGTTACCACATTTCCGCCAAGAATGTTTGCAGTTGATGGTTTCAGGCTGATGTAACGGTCGGAGCGAGGTCCGGGTTGATCGCAGAGGCATATGCAGTTGGAACAATGGTACAGGAATCTCCACCAGCTGTCAGCTTTCAATGTCTTTCCTGTCATGAGAGAAAATCTTGTTACACAACTCTTACTAGAAATGATCTTTTCACGATAAAACAGCTCAAAAGTATTGTTTTCAGAAAAACCTTTATTTTTCATGAGAAAATAGCGATTTTGTTGTTAGCGCTTGTCCACTCTGTCCAGCCTTTCTTTTCTCCGACGCGGCGGCCGGACGCAAAACAACCGAACCCTCGCCTTGGTTAAAAAGTGGGGAAAACATGTAAAACAGAACATGTCGAAAACAAAAGGTAGACGTGATGGTCTACCATGACATCAGACATGCGTATCAGTTATGTCTTGCAGACGGGCTGTACGTTATTCAGTGTAAAAAAGCCTGTCCAGTGAAGATGTTCGCTGTTGTTCTCGCAGTGTTAGGGTCCACTCCCACGGGGTAAGTTTGGTGATCTTTCCAAACTTGCTGGTTGTCAAACTTACCGCCATCACACTTTGTTTTCTGTCCAATAACTCTTCCGCTTTTGTACTCGATCCAGTCGTATCTTCTGCTCTTGTCTTTAGAGACGCATACAGTCGAATCCGCTTCAAAGAACGTGCAGCTGTGCAGCTTTCCCTTGTCGCAACGTTTTTCCGAGTTACAGAAAGTTTTCTTGTAGCATCCCTTTTCTTGGGCAGCCGTGTAGTCCTTGCATTCTTCTTTGCAGGTGTTGTCTTTGTTGAGGTCGACTTCGTTCACCATGTAACCCTACAAGAAGGATACAAGTAGAGCCATGTATTGCTATCATTGCGCAGAAGGGTGACCACTGCCCATCCTACTCGTTCGCTCTCTAACGAATTTTTTGGTCATCTTTATGATATTATTTGACGGACGATATTAAATTCCAGTGATCCTCTACTTTAATTTGGCTGCCCGTTGTTGCATGTGGCGACTCTGCGTTTGGGTCGCGTCCTAGCTTGCTGGTAGGACGAATTGAAGCTCCCAGCTTCAAATGGGTACCTGGAGAAATCCGGGGAAGGTGGCAGGAAGGGTGTGCGAAAGCACAGGATGGCTGGCCTCCAACCCCCCATTGCACTTCCTGGCTGAGGGCCGAGAATCGGAGATCAGCATCGCCAGCTTGGCCTGTCAAGGCTGGTAGCTGACACCTTTACCTTTTTTTCTAGCTTGCTGGTAGTGTTACCTCGTGTCTTGTAAAGAGCAGTAAAATAAAAGGAGTCCCAGCTCCCGCCTCTCATAAAAAAAACAAACAAGATATGATTAACATCCTACCACTCTTAACATATTTAGAAACATTTATTATTTTAAAATCTTGAAGGTTAAAGTTAATTTTGTGTGATTGTTTTTGCTTTGAAAAGGGAAAGTGACGTTTAAGAACTTGAGAGAATATGAAAAAAAGGAAAAGAATGTCTTATTCATTTCTTAAACCGATGTACTGTAACTGAGTCCTCAATTGCAGCCGGCAGACTTTCCAAATACCAAGTCCTAAGTTATGAGCCAAGAACTGACGACTTGACTGTTGTTCTTATGCATGGGTTAAAATGCATTCTTTGGCATTCTAAGAGCTACTTGCACCGGGACATCAACTAGTGGGAGGTGAGAACAGTCATTTCCTACCTGAAGAAGCTCGGTGAACTGAATATACGTCTCGTTTTCAACGTGTTGGCTTGGAATGCATCGGTCGTACCATGTCGGGAGCTCGCTGATGACCCGCCGTGCTACTTCGGCTTTCTCGATGACCCGCTTTTCAAAGTCGATGCGCGCAAGATCCGCCTCACGGCTAAAGTTTCCTGTGGAAAACAAACCCTTAGTATGATAGTATGCACTCCCTAGTCGGTAGTGCTGATGGAGGGTGTTCGGGTATTGTAGCTTCCATGGGAGGGGACTTACCAGAGAAGTGTCTCTGAGGCTTATTCGCAGGATTTCAGGAGAGAGACATAACGGATAATTTGTGCATACCTTTGTCAGCGAGGCGGAGAAGCATCCATGAAAACTGCATCATTGCATATCCCTTGGCGTCGGTCAGTGCCAGGATGTTGTAAAGATCAAACACGAGTTGCTGTGGGGATTTAGTAAGGGTGCAGATCTCGCCTTGGTACACCTAAAACAAACGGTTTGAAAACACAGGACATGGAAAATGTTAGCTAGGTGACACGGAAAATTCGCCTTCTGCAGAACAAGGCTGACTGAAGTGATTCTGCACGTGACTGGAAATACGATGTCGAGGTTTCGAGTCGTGCATACAGCCTACGGACGTGGCACTTTAATGTTTCATCTGTTGCGAAAACAGGAGTTATGATCCGTTAAAAATCGAAGGCCAAGGTCAAACGAGACTGGGGAAGAGGTAGTAAAATACATATCCTCTGTAGTAATCTGTTTTGTTTGAAGGGAGGGGGAAGGAGGCGTGGCCATGGGAGCGGGACCACAGGCGTCACTACGGGGGGGAAGGGGGGACGCCCCCCAATGTTGTCGAAGGCCAAGGTCAAACAAGACTGGGGAAGAGGTAGTAAAATACATATCCTCGGTAGTAATTTGTTTTGTTTGAGGGTAGGGGGAAGGACGGGTGACGTTGCAGCGGGACTGCTATGACTACTGTATTTGTATGTGGAGACTGCATTCTCAAACTGATGTTATTGCGAGGGCTGCAGTAAGCTGGACAAAAGATGGTAGATGTCCAAGATGCTATACAGTCATTGATGTCAGGATGGCTGAGGGCGTCAGGATGCCGTTCGCACAGCAAATACATCCGTCGCAACAGATCTCCAAAATTATCGTAGGCTTAGTTTATTCGTACCTTGGTTGAGAGCAGGGCATCTAGGCTTTCAAAAGCGGTTTCTTCACATTTGACCTTGAACTGCTCCTCCTGTGGAACTGGTTCATTTTCGGTGGGAGTCTCTTTCACGGCTTCCAAGATTTGGTCTTCAAGGCCTTCTAGCAAGCTCTTCACCTCCATGTTGACAGACTTAACCAGATCTGACTCCCCTGCTTTGTTTGCTGATTCGGAATTGGCTGTTTCTTTCTTGTTGATGACGCAGTCCCCACACGTGTTGGCATGGAGGGCGGCAAGCATTGAAGAGAGCGCCGAGCCCTGGTCGCCGTGAACGGTTTCTGCGTAGTCACTAAGAGTTCTCTCGTTCACGATAGCCATGTTGTTTTGATACTTGGCGAACCATTGGTAGAGTGAAGAAACGCTCACGATGTCAGCTTCCATGTCAGCCCAGACTTTGGCAAATGTTGAATTTGGTAGCCGCTCGCTCAGAGATTCGAAAACTGCCATAGCTTCTGTAGTCTGCGCCTCTAGGATCTGGAAACGATTGCCGATGGCAGCGTAGCGCTTTAAGATCTCCTTCTCGGGTCCGAGTGCTCGAAACATGCCAGACCAGTTAGTAGTGTTGAGGTCACGAAGGAGGGTGTTGGTGACGTTCGTGAGTGCGAACTGTAGCCATAAAGCTGTCCCAGGGGACAGTTCGAGCATGTCTGTTTGGCTAAGTGAGGCCCATGGGGGAGAGTATTCATTTATGTCGTATAGTTTCTGAGCTTGTAGTCTGTTTCTCCGTGCAGATCTAGCTTGAAGATCGTCTTCGGGGGTTTCTTCGACTGGTTCTGGTAGCTCGGATAGCGGTCCGTCTGGTTTAAGGTTTCCGAGATCAGCAATAACCCCCTCGATTGATGTCTTGGCATCTCGAGCTTTACTTCCGACAGTGCCGGAAATGTCAGCAAAGCTTTCGCCCAACTTTTCAGTTAAGCCCTTGAACTTGTTGCCTAACTTCTCTTTGGCCCCGCCAAAGCTGTTGGTTACAGAGTCGCTGATTTCGTTAAGCTTTTCCTTTGCATTGTCAAGCTTACCGGTCACCGATTGTTCTATCTCGGGAAAATTCACTTGATCACTAATTTCTTTTTCCATATAATTGAAATCGTATTCGTGATCACCCTTGTCCTTCATTTCTTCTATCGCTTTCTTAAGTGTCTTGTCCAAGTCTTTCATGCTCTCAAATATCGATGGATTACACAAGGCATTGCCCACGCATAGAAGACACAGGAGAATTGTTTTTGGCAGCATCTTTCACAATCTGATTCTCACCAACAACTAAAATCTGTTGTGGCGTTTAACACATGTTGGAAGATTAAGAGATGCTTCCTGTGTTTATTATTCATGTGTCGAAATCGAAGACCTCATTTGTCCAGATTACTTAGCAGGGGATCTGCTAAGAACATTACCTGTGGGAAACCCAAATAGCGTTCCGGGTTGTTAATTGAAGTCTTTGGGGAGCTATCAATCGGCCTTGTTTGAAGTTTGTGCAGCTGAGTCAAGAAATTGAGTTTTTCCATCAGTTTTGTTTACATGGGAGCCACTGAGTAATCCACCTTTACATACCAAAATACAAATTTTAAAGTGAAAGTACCCATTATAGAAACTATACGCTTATTCACTCGTTTATTTCCAGACTTGAATCGAAGGCTTGTTTTGTTATTTTTGTTTGAGCAAAACGCATCAAAACTTAAGAGGCACCTGGGACCGACCATTCGAATAATTTTTGGTGCTGAAACTTTCGGATTGTAAGCCCCTCTGTAATTGCCGTTTTCCGTAGACAGGGTTGAGACAATTTGGGAGAATATCCGCAAGTCTTACCTCTAGATAATTTCGAAACTGGTCGAAAATCCCCTCCAGTAGAAATCGTTTATTTCTTAGTTTACGGCTTTTCCGGAACTGTGAAATATTCTTGCTTCCGGTCCACTCCAGCGAGAAGGGGCCTGGCATGACGGAATCGTGTAGCTGCCAGAGGAGGCTTCGAACCCCACTGGTTGAATGCGAAACGACGGTGTGCGAGAAGTCTTCTAGTGTGAGTCTCTCGATCTTCTCTCTTTCGTCCTGGTACACCCTAGAAAGGCAGGATAGTAAGCCCGATAGGTCTCAAATCAAGGTAAAAACTGACTAACTTGCCAATTGACGTTATGAGGGAATGATAAAGTATGCTTCATGCCTTGACAGTTACCATCATTTTGGACTCGTCAGCCCATAATGTCCTCTGTACATCGGGGAGGCTACTGTCTGGGGTGACCCGACAGTTAATGCTAGATTAACAAGACCAAAGGTTTCGATGGGATCCCAAAAATCTAACATTTGATTCAAATAATTGGGTCTTGTCTTCGCCATTCAGTCTTCGTCAGATTCCTTGAAGATTTTTACTGTTAGAATAAAGTTCAAAAAATGGATTCAGCATGTCTCCTTGCCCCGATACCGAATCTCTAATCGATTTCAGAAAAACTTTTTGCTTCAACCAAATTTCCAGTTTCGGTCGAATTCGTGATGAACCATTTGTCCAGGAAGAAAACTAAGTTCAGATGTGGATTCAGCGGACCTCCTTACCCCCTCAGTGAATATCTTATTAGCTCATAAAACATGCATGTTTTTACACCGTAAATTCGAAACCCCTCCTCTGCCTGTAAAGATAGGACTAATGGACCCATCTACGAACTTGACCTGTACTTTACCAGTGAATCCTCATTGAACAACTTCCTCGCTTGAACAACATATTTCCTCGTTTGAACAATATATATCAACCCTTTCGACCTTCGATTACACTAGATCTCCGACGTCCATGGAATAAACAAAGAATGTCGTCATCCACGCGCAGAGCTATACTGGTTTAAGAATAAAGGGCCAGGGACTACTATAGCCGAAAATTGTTCGACAAATTTTTTGTCTTGTTTTCGCCGGATTCCGGGTGAACTACTTGTCCGGCGAGAAATAACTTTCATATTCGGATTCAGCATGTCTCCTTAACCCCTAAACCAACTATACAAAATATTTGTTTTGCCCCTAATTTGAAACCCCTCCCCCATCCTTACATATAGCGCTACAGATGAGCCCGTCTACGAACTTGACCCAAAGGTTCCGCCCGCCAAGTTTTATCAAAATATCTCATTCCCTTTGAGAGCTGTCGTGCTTACAGACGGACGGACAACTTTTGCGATGTCATAGGTATCCCTCCACTTACGTTTTGGGATCCCAAAATTCGGCGAAGGGCGGGAGTTTCTAAAGCTCGTAATTCCATAAGGGAGCCAGGGATAATGTAAAAGGCAGAACAAGTAAGAGATAACAAGTAAATCATACTAACCGTAGCCCTTTACCTGAAAGAGTCATACAACGAATGTATCGGTCGTAGCAAAGTGAATAGTCTATCGAGTCCGATTTCAAACCGCACAGCTACCGGCAGCTGTTTCGCGATACGAGACACTGTTGATTCCACGTTAGATAATTTCTGGTTCATTCCGTCAAGGCGGGCGGAAATGGCTGCGAATTGCGATAGAACTCCGCGGTCTGTCTTTTGCTGCAACAGCTGCACAAAATCCATCGTATTGTTCGTCATTTCGAAGTCGCCCAAAATACTTCCAAGATCGGGGAATGGGCCGGGAATCCCAAAAGCTCCGGTAAGGTCCTGTTTCTCGTTGAACATGACCTTCCACATATCAGAGACACATTTCACCAGCGCAATGCTTGCCGTTATGATTTGAACTAATGAGGCTGGGTCCAGCTGCGCCCGTACTACGCTAAATAAAATAAAAGCGATAAAAATAGCACTTCGCATTTCACAACCGAATTGAGATCACACAAGTAAAGTAATTGACAGAGGTGTACTGAATCGCTAGAAGTTCTCTATTGTCTGTTTTTACGAGGACTGCCAAATTTCATTAACGCTAGTTTTCGATGCAGCGGTTGACGCTGTGGTGAGTCATTCGTACCGTGTCGGGCGTGACTATACCTCTGGACCGTGCGCGCTGTGGTTTCTTTCGGGTTTCGTCAACGGGTCTATCCATTACACTATACGGATTAAAAAAAAAAATACAAGGAGGAAGGCGACGTAAGCCTTTTCCTACCGGAAAGTTGGATCTTCTGACAAGCGAATTGTCAGAAATAAACATGCAAATGTATGATGTGTTTTTCCTCGGTTCTTGCCTCGCTTCTTCGTTCGGATAACAAATCGCAGCATCTGTATCCGACATTGAACAATGTCGGCACTAGGCGAGGGAGCATCCAATACAGAAGATAAATTACATATCACTTTCAGTTTGTTGCTGTGAAAACGAAGCCTACCCGATAAGCACATAGAAAATGTTTCACTTATTCCCGATTATTTGTATCCTCCAAAACTACAGAGTGTAAAAAATTGAGGATCTCGCTCCTCAACTTCTCAGCCCGAAAAATCAGAAATTCAGTTCGTTCAGAAAATAAGAAACGGCCCTGAAACTGGAATGCAATCCAACCCTCGTAACGTAATAAACTACTTAAGATGAAGGTTATGACAGGCAGTGGGCAGTTTTGACGTAAAAGTTTGTTTTTTTACTTCACTGGGGTAGGCTACTTTATATTATACATCAATCATCATTTGAAGTAAGATGAAACTTTGAAAATGTGTATAAATAAATACCTTAGAGTACTTGGAAAACAGTTATAGTAGATTTTCAGTGCTTATAGAGTAAACAGGGTCGCAAGATTTCGCAGGTTTGTTTATACTCTACGTTAGTTGTACTATGCGTCAGCCAGGGGGCGAAGAGAAGTACCGCTAAGTTCTGCGCCCGACCGCTAACCAGAGTGAGAAATATACCGACCGGGTATAACCTGATTGCCTTTAGGGAAAAAAGAGGCAGAAAGAAATATGTGTTCTTCGAAAAGACATAACGTGATCTTCGTTGTTTTATTCTTCATATCCATTAAAGTCATAGCACTGTTGGCGTTGGGAATAAGCGTTAATGAAAATAATAATATTTAAATGATTTAAATTTTTGCTTGGCTTTTTCCCTGTTCTATTTCCTTATCATTTTTCACTAGTTCTCATGGAGTGCAGTGGGTCAGTAAAATTCAGTCATTCATTCATTCTTTACTGGTAAGCTTCCGTAGATGATTCATTCATTAGTTCATGGAAAGAATTTACTATTCCCGGCTCAGACCAGAGTAGTGACATGCGATCAGCAAAGGGGTTAGAAACTCTCGAATTGTCGACTGGATGGAAGTGAATGCACGTGTATTTTTGCAATACTTTTCGACACTTTAGTACAAGGATATGTTAGAGTTATGAGGAATCGGGAGTAGAGTTTGCTTAAATCAGAAGCGGCATATTTTGAGCCAGTCTTCAAAGACGGACACATCCATCATGTTGGTAATTTCGGAATCCCCAGACCCTTTGTGACTGTCAGTCTAGTTTCGTGGCGCGTCTGTAGTATTCTGAAAACCCTTCAGACACATAACCGTCTTTAACTTGTCCTTTGGTGAAGCTGGCAACTTGCTTAATGATATAACTGGTCTAACGCCAACTTGCCAAAAAATTGTCAAGGGATTGACTTATCTGATGAAAACTTGTCAAATGAAACGTGGCCTAAAAAAGCGAAATTGTATACAAGTTCAGTCTTGAATATGTATTGAAAAAATAAGAGAATTTTGAAGTATAGGTTTGATAGAATAATGGAAAACTAGATGTCACTCGTGTGTCACTGAGGAGGAGGAGATATATCGCTATAACCAGAGAGTCCGTCGCATACTTGAAAAAAAAAAAAAAAAACTCGTCTAACTAGCTACAAAATCCTCTCTCGGGAGTTCACCCTAGCTGCAAGTACATTCCAAGTAGCCTAACCCCAAACAAACTTGTCACCCCAAAAGTTTGCTCTCCAAATATTCAACCCTCAACCATTCAACTTCACACGTGTATACTGGTATCTTATAAAACATCACATTGCAGGTCGGCTTCTACGAAATCCTCGCTGGCATGTGGGTTAGGAACGGATTGCAAATCAAAGGTCAGGCCATGACTTACCTTCAGTGCCATTTTGGAAACTCAATGGTAGACGCAGATATTTACCTGTTACAGCTCTGCGCAACCCAAGTGAAACCGTCGATCTTTCTCATGACAGTCATTGAAAAGTAAGTTACCTTCTCACGTGCTGTATATGATATGATATATATTGTGGTTTCACGATATTCATCATCATCATCATCATCATTTTATTTATAACCCGTCACTGAACAAAACTGGGCGGGGCCCAGAAAAGACGGAGTAAAAAACAAGAAAAACGAAAAGAAAACAACGGAAAGGAAAAACATACTTCGATAACTACGAGCTCGGAACAAACAGAAATGACCAAAGATCGAAAGACTCCTGGCATTCAGTAGAAAAATCACTAATACGCTTCTCAATAACTCCCGCTGGGTTTACCAATCGATACTTTCTCTGCAGAAAAGAATTGCTTGTCCACGCTGGCAGTCCCGTCAGATACTTTGCAAAATTAAAATAAAGGCGGTGAACTTGCTTCCTCTTACCACAGTTAAAAAAACCATCGTGGTTTCACGATATTCATCGTGGTTTCAAAGTGCGTTCCCTCTAAAATAGCGTTCCTGGCAGCATTTTCATAAACGTCGTCAAATTCGTACGGTAAATTTTTAGTTTTTTTTCGATTTTGTGATCAACGTGCAGGAGTTAGTACTGGAGCGCCGTTAGTACGCGAGGTATAATTTTTCTTGTCGGGAATACCTGGTCGCACTGTTCGGACCATTAGCATGGTAGGGTGAAGTCTTGTGCAAGTCAGGATCCTAAGAGTTGGCGCCTTTTTGCTGGGTATGGCAAAGTCTACCAAAAGCTACAATGTAAAAAGAGACAAACCTATACACCAGATAAAGATAATTTGTCTGAGTACACATTATCGATGTCTAATTGGAAACGATTTCCGGACAAGACCAAAGGTTTCGATGGGATCCCAAAGGTTTGGACGTCTTCATCAACTCCTTTTTGCCGAGTATGGCATAGTCTACCATATGCTACAATGTAAAAAGAGACAAACCAATACACCGATAATTTGCCTAAGTACACATTATCGATGTCTAAATGGAAACGATTTCCGGAACAAGACTAAAGGTTTCGATGGGATCCCAAAGGTTTGGACGTCTTCATCAAAACAGTCGGGTCTTATAAATTTTCTCTCTCCACCTTGCTGTAAAACAGGTTCCTTGAGAAATACGAGCAAAGTCATGGGATGTGAAATTACGGGCATCGCCGCACAAGGCATTCCTGGACGAGAGCAAGCTGATAGATAGATAGCTGGGATCTGTAGGCACTACCTAAGCTTTTAAAGAGTTATCCCCTCTTATCAGGTGAGAAGATCTCGAAGCGTTTTATGCGCCCTTTCCTTAATCGTTGCCAGCAACTTCAATGAACACTTTGAATACCTTGAAGTGGAGTAACATCGGTATAGGGAAACTGGTTAGGCTTTCGGCCGGGGTGACTCACCAACATACCCCCGTGCTTTTGAAACCCGATGCGAGTCAGTTAGCTCTTAATGCTGCTTTCACATTGACGCGTTTATCTTGCGTAATCTGATGCGTACGCGTCGACGCAACGCAAGAATAGAGCCGCTTTCACATTGGCGCGTTTATCTTGCGTAATTTGATGCGTACGCGTCGACGCAATAATAGCGTTGCATCGACGCTTACGCATCAGATTACGCAAGATAAACGCTTCAATGTGAAAGCGGCTTAACTCCTTCACTTTTCCAGGTTCCATGTATTGGAGTGCATGAGTCTCTCCCCGAATTCGCGCTATGCTCTTCTTGAACCGGATCAAGAAGTCTTCATGATCGAGTCCTGCCTGACTTTCCTGGCCTCCCTGATGAGCATCAGAACATATATCGGTAAGTTGGATGCGATGTTTGTCGGCCAGCCAGCTTGTGTCAGTCAAGTACACTAAGCCCATGTTTGATAACCATGCTCAAATGCTGGGGTATGCTTGCAGGGAAAAAAGTGGGGTGTTTGAGACTTGAGTGCTCGCACTTAAACACCAACATTTTAAATATTGACCTGCCTAGTTGATTGATAGTGCTAGAAGTGTCCTTATTTGCACTGACATATCCAAAGCTATTTTTATACATTTAAAGATATTACGGATTAAATCATCATTCATTCATTCATTCATTTATGTTCACCCCCATTCCCAGGGGGTACCATTATGCAACAAGTTGGTAATTATCCGAAGTTTGAGAATTTATTTGGATTAGAATTTTATTTTAAGCTAGGTCTACCCGCAGAAATATTAAAGATGTGGTTCCAGCTCCGGGCGAACTTCTCCCGTTACGAAGTACGAAAAAGGATTTTGAAAAGAATAGGTCTTTGCCGGTGGCCGAGTGTGCTTGCCGATTTTGTGGTGAGGTAGAAGAGAGTTTATGCCATCTGCTGACGGATTGTCGGGGGGGGGGGGAAGGAAATTAGAGAAAGATTTTTTGGTGGGGTACCCATACTATTTCCTGGTATTATGGAGTCGACGAATCGTCAGGTAATTCGGTCTGTTTGTGAATATATTAAGTGTATACTGGAAGTTTAGATTGGAGGTAATTTGGTTAATAGTAGAAGGGTAAAAAGGAGTAATTTTATTGTATGTAATGTTGAAGGTCAGTTTTGTTCGTTAAGTTCGACAATGAATGCTGATGTATGGCCCTTTGTTGGCTTTAGTAAATTATTAAATTATTATAGTGACTTTTCATGTTTAGGGACCAAATCTTTTTACTGATATTTCTCTGGGGACTAAAGGGTAGCCTACAAATACCAGCGTTTGAGCATGGATGTAAAAAGCAGGGCTTAGTCTACTAGACTGGCCTGTATGACCAAATTATTTCATAGGGGTTCTTATAGACGCCATGTGATGAACTCTTTCAAGTTGTGGGGCGGAAGCGAAAACTATGACCTACAGAGCAAATAACTAAAAAGTAATCGCCTCTTTACCTCCTCTCTTCCAGCTTCTTTTTGGGATCCCAAAACGTAAGTGAAGGGATACCTATGACATCGCAAAAGTTGTCCGTCCGTCTGTCCGCACGATAACTCTAGAAGGGATTGAGATAATTTTTGATGAAATTTGGTGGGAGGACCCTTTGGGTCAAAGTACAGGTCAAGTTCGAAGATGAGCTCAGTAGCCCTATCTTTGAAGATGGGGGAGGGGTTTCAGATTAAGGGGCAAAAAAAAATGTTTTTGAAAGCTTTTGATATAGTTGATTTAGGGGTAAGTATATAGACCTGCTGAATCCCAATATGAAAGTTATTTTCTCACTGGACAAGTAGTTCACCCGGAATCCGGCAATCACCGGACACAAAATTTGTCGACCAGTTTTTGGCCCTACTCCTTCTTTTCACTAGTACAGCTCTGCGCGTTATCCAGGCGCAGAGCGCGTAATCTATGAACGTTAGACAGAGCTAGTGTAATCGAAGGTCGAAGTGGTTGGTATATGTTGTTCAAGCTTAGTAGGGGTTGATACAGATTGTTCAAGCTTATAGTATGAGGATTCATTGCAAAGTACAAGTCAAGTTCGCAGATGGGTTAATCCTATATTTAGAGGCAGAGGAGGGGTTTCGAATTTACGGTAAAGACGTGTATGTTTTATAAGCTAATAAGACATTCATTGAAGGGGTAAGGAGGTCTGCTGAATCCATATCTGAACTTAGTTTTCTTGCTGGACAAATGATTCATCACGAAGTCCGCCGAAACTGGAAATCTGATTGAAGCTCAAGGTTGTTTCTGAAGTCGATTAGAGATTTGGTATCGGGGCAAGGAGACATGCTGGTTAAATTTTTGAACTTTATTTTAAGAGTAAGAATCTTGAAGGAATCTGACGAAGACTGAATGGCGAAGACAAGACCGAATTGTTAGGATCAAAAATTTTTGGGAACCCATCGAAACCTTTGGTCTTGTTCCTTCTGTTTCTCGATGATTGGATAATTAATAGCCTTAGTCCTTAGAAGCCTATTTTCTTCCTTATTACTTTAACGTTTAGGGGATAAAAAGAGAATAGTTGCAATGCTTTAATCACAGTAGTAACCGATTCGATGCAACACGTATGTCTATACAATCAGTCAATAATTTATCCTTTAACCGAAGTCGGACGAAGCCGATTATTGGTTTTTGGTTACTTCAGAAAAAGTTAATGGAGTAAATCTTGGGTTAAATTTGCTTTATCCCAAGTATTACATTAATTATTTCAGGTGACAACGATGCGGAGGTGTTCTCTCTCGAGGTGCTGTCAATTCTGTGTATGGGCGACAAAACGCATAGCCAGTTGATGGAGCTGTTGCCTGAGAAGTGTGGTTCGCCGCAGACCAAAGATATAGATGCTGCCTTGACGGATGTAAGTTTACGTTTCATCTCCCCTCACCCATTATTGATTCTTTCTTCTGTGCCCTAATAGTCGTGCTTTCTGATGGTTTTGAACAGAAGCAGAACGTTGAGATCGAAGCCCTGTCTCTCCTCTCTAACTTCTTTGTCAGAACACTTTTTGTTGCTCCTCTCGAACAGTCGCATACTGGCAACAGATATTTAGAGACTAGGGAATCCGGATTACCGTGGAATCCATTACCGCTACATGCAACCGCAGCAAGAGTAGGAGCAAGCATAAAGCAAGGTGCCCGCAGAACGCGAGTTCGTGTTCGCTTAGATGAATTCGGCGTCACAAGCGGAACAAAATCCGCGTCGTCAGTTCACAAAATTCGCGCCGTTGAATTTATTCGTTTCGCGTATAAATCCGTAAGATGAAAATCTTAAGACTAATGACACTTTGCAACTTTGTAGAGAGAGTGCCGGGTGATGATAAGCTATGTTGAAGCGCCGCTGCACGAAACTGTCCCTTATCAAACAGCAGGCACTATCTCTAGACTCCGTACTTTTGCCTTTCCGGGAGTCGAGCGGGACGGTGAGAATAGAAGGGGTTTCGATTGATCACAGAAATTCCTTTACGAACCCTAACTTTTTTTTTTTTAAGAACGAGCTACTCCAGTGATCAGAATTTCGTTTGATCGATTATTTTATTGAAGGGCTGAATGAACAGTTTTATGGCAAAGACATAATTGCTTGCAGCATTTTAACTGGATAACCCATGAAACCCGGTCCCTTGCAACTTCTTTCGCGACGTCTCCCTACTGCGGAAAGACGCCGCTGTGCAGTGTTTAGTATGGAAAATATTGTTCAAGTTTGCCTAATAATGATGTCTGTTAAGTTGATACTTTAGGCCTATTGATCGGAAATCCTCCATTTAATTTTTCCGCTGAATTTTCGCGCGAATTTACAAGACCGGCTGCGGAAAGAAGATGGAATCCAGGCGGGACCCAAAAATGGACCCATTTTTTTTCTATTTAGTTTTTTGTTTTCCCAGGTGGCTGATTACCGTGCTCCAAACTTCGAAGCCAGCGGTACGCTCCAGCAAGGAATGTATGTCCCGAAAGCTGAGGTGTGGGAGAACCTCTACGATCCGATCTACGTTTTGCTGAGAGCCGTTCATAGAAGAGATTTCCAGTCTTCTATGGACCGCTTCACGGAATAGTAAGCGTCCCTCTTTTCTAGCGGGAGTTCCTGGTCATATTAATTTTGTTGAATAGTTCTTGGGATCCCAGAAGAGGATACATGAAAACGGAAATTGGAGTGCACCTATCAGTTCTTGTTTGTCGGATTTTAGTTGAATCTACTCCTGAGCTAGCTTGGAGTGCCAGCGCTTCATTTGTTTGTGAATTACCCGCCTTTGTCCTCGAACTAGCTGTTTGCTTCTATTGGTTTGTGATAGATTTTCCCGTTAGTCAGTTATACCGCTAGTATATCTTAAACTCTATACTGTGTATAGGGTATGTATAACTCTAAACTCTGTATACTGTGGGGCCAATGAATCTTTCCAGATCCAGGTTTCACGCTTGATGTAAAAGAGATATGTCTAGAACCATCAAGAAGTTTTTCCTTTGGAAATCAGTGTTGGACGTGACAACCTCATCCTTGCTCTCTTGACCCCCCCCCCCCCCTTGACAGCTTAAAGCGCTACTCACTGGGAGGCATTGTTTACACCTCATTGTCTAGGATATTCTGCTCAACTCATCAAACATACTAGTCCCTTTGGTTTTCGGAGCGTTGGCTTGTAGGATTCGCCTTTGAAACCGGATCCACTACCGATTATTTCTTGCGTATAATTGTGTATTGGGTATGTATAACTCTAAACTCTGTATACTATGGGCCAATGAATCTTTCCAGATCCAGGTTTCACGCTTGATGTAAAAGAGACAGGTCTAGAACCATCAAGAAGTTTTTCCTGTGGAAATCAGTGTTGGACGTGAAAACCTCATCCTTGCTTTCTTGACCCCCCCCCCCCTTGACAGCTTAAAGCGCTCCTCACTGGGAGGCATTGTTTACACCTCATCTCATCAAACATACTAGTCCCTTTGGTTTTCGGAGCATTGGCATGTAGGATTCTGAAACCGGATCCACTACCGTTTATTTCTTGCGTTTTTGGTTTCACTAACTCCAGAACTTTCCGAATTTTTGGCTTGGGCCAATCCCCCTCCCCCGCAGGGTATCCCATCTATATATTTGTTAGCTTCAGTGTGGAATTTTTTTTTCAGCGTCTACCAGTCGAACAGATTCAGGGGGAAGACCCTGTGGCCCCCTTTCCGGCCGCCCTCGGCAGTTCACCCCTCGCACACCGACCCTCGTGTGATTTTAACTTCCAGTACGTTCGTCGCATTCAGCTTTGTCATCCTTCAAAAGTTTTTAGCAAATAACAACGCCATAAGTGAACAAGCTCTGTCGCTGTGCATTTATCTGCTGGACATGGCAGTCAGCTTCTTCAGTGCCAAACAGCTAAGTGGACAGGTACGGATCTGGCTTTTTATGTATTCCTTTTTGTTTCTGGGAAGTAGGGAAAACTTAAGAGCTCTAGTTCGTCTGGTATCTTAGTCGTCAATGATCGATGCGACTTTTCTTTGACTTTGAAAATGAGCTGAATAGACAAGCTGGTTCGAGTTCTGGATCCATGGGACATTCAAAGCAAAAAAAAAGCAAACTTTCGCATGCAAACCGGATAAGGTTCGCGTAGCGCAGGTGCCGATCTCTTGATATTGCGCCCTCGGTCGGGAGTGCGATGCGTGATTGGAGGCAAATCATCCGTCGCTTCCCGTGCTTTGCCGTAGATTTCTCTGGGTACCCATTTGAAGCTCGGTGGACTTTTGGCTTGTTTACGGGGAAGCGCCACTAACCCTTGCCCTGTACCAAACGGTCGGCACCACCGAGACTCGAACCAGCGACTCTTCGCTTGGGAGTTGAGCACGCCAATCCATTCGCCATCGGAAGGGCGGATGGACAATCGCAGCAGAAATTTTGCGAATTTGCGCGACGCTTGCTAGCAGCCGTATGCTGTTATCACGCCAACTTACTTAGACTTAGGTCTTCCCGCGCCTGGTGGCGCATACGGTGACAACTTCTGACCTCCATGTGACTCTGTCTTGGGCAGCATTCCATAGTTCAGTCATCGTGGTCCGACCTGACTTGGCTTCTTCTCGAGGTTTCTGCCAAGAGTGGAGCGCTGCCTACCCTTTGCACGCAGGCCAGAAGGTTTCCAGCACCAAGCGTCATTGGGAAGTCTGCCCTCATCCATCCGCACCATGTGACCCCAGTATCGCCGGGTATCTCAGTACTACCATCTTCATATCCGTTCTCGTGAGATTTTTGTCCGTTAGGATGTTATGTTTTTTCTTATTTTAGGAACTCATGGTAACTGGCGATGAAGAGGGCGATGAGATCATAGATATGAAGTTCAGCGACTGGTTCCACTCGGACTATCTTCCGGACAACCTCTGTAAAGTAGTTGACAAGATTACTCCTCAAGAGATTACTGCAGTCAGTTTTCAAAGCTCCGATGGTGAGTCTCGAACCCTAAAGTTGGATTATCAGTGGTCGCGACTTTTGCCAAAAGAGCTTCTATTTCTGCTGATTAACCGATTTGGTAGAATACAGTCGCGCTGTTCTCCTGAGTAGGTTGGTCAACTTACCTCGGAGTTGCCAGTTCCATTTCTTCATAGGCCTTGGGCAGAAAGGGCAAAAGGAAAAAAACGGCCAGAAGACCAGTGAAGGAGTAAGTGCCTAGTGCAAAACGGGAAAATAAACAAAGCCATGGAAGATAGGTAGGTTAGGCTGGGAAGATTGACAAATTGACCGTATTTCCTCTCTAATGTTTTGGGTGCCGGTGATTTCACCTAGAGATCTTAATACTATAGAGGGAGTTATTTGAGGATTCTTGTTTATAATTTTTTGAAAATTATTAAATTCTTGTTTGAAATTTCTCGGCATCATTTGGTGGCAAGGTGCACATCTTGCAATCCGTATCCAGGGTAGAGAGCACTTAGAAATGTCTAGTCAGTTTTTCAGATCAAACTGGGGGAAACTGGGGGGGGGGGTTGAGGGGGCTTGAATAATGGCTCAAATTGGGTTTTCAAGTTCGATATTTTTAATTATCAAACGAATGAGAAGAATTCGTGCCATGGTTTTGGGCCTGTCTTAGATATTGTTCGAGAAAGTTATTAAGGGGTCGCGATTCCCAACTGCTGTTTGAGGCGTCTTCGACTGAATTTTCGATGCCAGTCTTAATGGCAATTCCACGTTTCTTTAGCTTTTGTTATGTGTGGTCTCAGTCGAAAGTTAATATTCAGTCCTCACTCAATTCGAAAGGCTTCATCGTGGTTAACTATCAGTGGTAGCGCTTAAGGTTACCCCTACCATCACTCAAGACTGCCCCCCCCCTCCCCGTGCTCTTTAGGTCCAGAATTTACTGGGGTTTTTGTTCAGGGGAATACACAAAGTTTCTAATTATGACGAAGTATAACGTGAAGTATTGAAATTTGGGCAGCTCTAGGGTTCATAATTTCTAATTCCTTTCTCATGCTTAGGTGGCGAGATGTATGAAGAATCCTCTGATGCTGATATGGACGTGTCGGAAATCACATCAGAAGTTGCAGACCAGAGTGCAGGAAGCTCAGCCTTACCCCATTCCAGTATGTTAGCTTTAGAGGGCCAATCCACCGCTCTTGTGCAGGCGGGGACTATACATGTGTCGCATTCTTCTTCATCAAGTAATGCTTGGGCGTTCTTTCCACTCTTGGGTCTTTGTGCTTATGGGTCATGGTGCGTTTACACTCTGCGAAAATCCGAGCATTTGCTAGTGCTGCACTGTCGGAAGTTTCGTAAGAGATAGCAAAACGATGCGCGGTTTCAACAGGTAACATTCAGGACGTTAGCTGTTATGTTTTTCGGAAACGTTAGGCATACAAGATGAGCCGAAACAGTTACCTGTTATGAAACTTCTGACACTGTAGCTGCGTTCAGGCGCAAAAATGAGCATAAAATTCGCATTGATTTGAGATAAGCGTAGATTTACCCATGGTTCACTCAGACTGTTTTGCCGCACTGCTAGAAGTTTGAAAACAACAACACATGTTTGAGCAGCCTTGTTAGACATTATAATAATTGTCTGTTATAACCATTTTATATGTTACATTTTCGTGAAACAGAAAGTTTAAGAGGGTCATAACAGAAAATTTTCATTTCATTTAATAATAAAACAAAACATATCTCTCGTGGGCAGAGCCCAAATACGATGTTTTTTAGTCATAAACAAAGTTGTCAAACATAAGTTTGTCAACAAAGCAGAAAAATGCTATTCATCATTATATAGCTTACGAAGCTCGGCACAAAGCTTCTACTGTAACGGATAGTGTTACAGTAGATTGGGGTCAGTTTGGGAACCTTCTCAGCCACTTCTCGGGGGGGGGGGGGGGGGGGGGGACGAGATCTTACAGGAACAAAGGGTGGGGGAAGGAATGAACGGTACATGGGGTGCTAGAGAAGGGAGGAGCCGAAGTTGCGGCATAGTTTTTCGCGGCGGGAGAAATATCCTCGGCATCCAACATAACATTTAACATAAGGATGCACAACCATGTGTTTTCTGTTATTTAAACTTCTGACAGTGCCTCAAAGGGCGCAGACGCATAATGTGAAGTTTTGAACGCAAGTAATAGCAACGATACGCAGCGTGTTGACACATACACAGAATCGCACCGCTTTGACGCAGAAACGCAGTCTGCGTAAACCAAGAGTTACGCAAAGTTTAAATCCACCATCAGTTAATTTCGGCCGAAAGATCAATAAAGCCGCGCCGAATTTTTCGGTGCTTCGGGCGTATACGTTCATTTAGTTTTCTGCTGTCTGCGTAAACCAAGAGTTACGCAAAGTTTAAATCCACCACCAGTTAGTTTCGGCCGAAAGATCAATAAAGCCGCGCCGAATTTTTCGGTGCTTCGGGCGTATACGTTCATTTAGTTTTCTGCTGTCTGCGTAAACCAAGAGTTACGCAAAGTTTAAATCCACCACCAGTTAGTTTCGGCCGAAAGATCAATAAAGCCGCGCCGAATTTTTCGGTGCTTCGGGCGTATACGTTCATTTAGTTTTCTGCTGTCTGCGTAAACCAAGAGTTACGCAAAGTTTAAATCCACCATCAGTTAGTTTCGGCCGAAAGATCAAAAAAGCCGCGCCGAATTTTTCGGTGCTTCGGGCGTATACGTTCATTTAGTTTTCTGCTGTGTCTGTTGATGCCATTGCACTTTCGACCAAAACGACCGCCTATGGGATTCTTTGTAGAAGTAGAGCATAGATGTTTTCGCTTAACAGCAGGTGTTTCGCACTTGAATTTTGTAGTGTTTTATGGAGTGGACGTAGGCGATTTCATACTTTTTGCGGTTATAATTTTTGTTGGAGCGGCTGTGCGTAGTCAAATTGGTTAAGGAACATTGGTTAGTGGCAAATGGAAACATTGGCAAATGGTTAACTGAACATTTGTGTTACCCCCTTGACAGCCAAGGCAAATCTCCTTTACAGTCATAATTAACCGTCACTCTTTTCCGATGTCTCAGAACACCTGTAAAGCAGAGGCGCTATTTGGAGGGGGGGGGGGGGGGGGGGGACAAAACTACTTTAAATTTATTCCAACAAGAGTTGTTAAATTTTGTGTCTCTGCAAGGGCCCATTATGCCCTAAGGCTTACTGAAATGGTGCCTCTGTTGGAATTGAGAAATCCCCGGCGATGTAGTATAGTAGTAGTAGAACAGTTTTATTGAAGATAAACATTATTTTTTCCATAGCACAACAAAAGCGGTGCTTGCGAGGCTGTGCTAACTTATGAAAACAAAAACAAGAGAAAAAATGGGGAGTGGAGAATGAGACCATATACCGATACCAAAAAAAAATAAAAAAGAACAGTTAGCAAAAACATTACCTTGCGTGACCCCCGAACAACAAAAAACAACAAACGATAATTACATCAACGATACAGAACAAAACTAACCTGAAAAAAACTTATTTAATCTCTTCGAAGGTATACCTGCCGAGCAACTCCATACGTAAATCAGACTTGAACTGGTTAAAATTACGTGTTTCCTTAATATCTTTTCTAAGTTTATTCCACAGCTTGGAAGCTCTATACATATAGAGAAGGAAGACCTACTTGAAACTAGCCGAGGAACCTCAATATTTCCTCGTATCCGAGTATTGTGTTGGTGGACATCTGACCTCTCACAAAATATTCCTGCAAAACAATCCGGAAGACTCTCATTATAGTAGTTAAAAATCAACGTATAAAAATCGCGTAATCCAGCGGCAGGCATTACATTTATTTCCTTGTAAACTGACCTCATGGACTCCCGGTTCCCCTTTGCTTGGATGTATAGCAAGACGGACCGAATAAAAAAAAGAAGTGCCAGGTAGTAGGTTAAGAGCGAAGATTGGTTTTCAGTAAATCTGAGTTTCCATTCCCAGGCAGAAGACCGGATGTCGACTGTCAAGCGATTTCATTGTCATGAGTTGAGTTTTTGCAGATACCATGGTGTCTGTTACAACGGCAACTGGATCTGCAATTAGTCGCTTTTGCAGTTACAGTTTGCAGTTTGCAGTTTTTGTCCGTGGTATCAGATACCACGGTAACTGCGAAAACGACTTTAGACCGTGGTATCAGAGACCATGGTATTTGCAAAAACGCAACTATTGAGCTCATCAGAAAATCAGCAGTGATCCAGCTTAAAAGTCTGCCCGAGAGTAGGATGAGTAGGATCGTAGGAGATCCTACTCGTAGGAGAGTAGGATCATTCAGCTTCGTGACCTCTGTAGACTGAAATTTTTGAAGACACAAATGTAGGGCTGCGAGTGGGTCCTAAATATCCTATATGTCAAACATAAAAAAAAAAAAAATGGTTTTGACTATATAAAACTGTTTTTTTTTTAGTCAAAAACCCTGTGCTCTATATTGCGCTTATTTTTTAGTTCTCAAAACCTGGTCGGAATCCCAAATGACTACCAATCAACCAGTATTGTGTTCTTCGCATTATATTCTGTATTTGATCTCGGTTCATCGCCGGGTCTCCCATTGGTTCGTTAACGGCCCACGTGATTTGTTAGTCGTTACTCGTCTTCCTATGTCATTTTGTTTAGAGTAGAGGCCAATGGTCTTTTAACGCATCAGATGGTCTTATTGTAATGTTTTTTTTTGTTCTTTTTTAACACCAGACATACGGGTTTCACTGTAGCTCACTGTTCTTCTATTATAAAATGACACTTGTCGCATCAGAGCAACTTATCGCGATGCCAGCTTGACCGTACTCTCTAAGAAGTTAATAGTCCCATCTACCAGGACCTAGGAGCCTCGGGACTAAAATAAACCGAATGGTGTAGAAGAAGCCTAGGCAATTCATGGACAGAACTTGCTGATCAAAGTCTCTCGTCCTGGACTTTGTTTTCGGTTAGTTGCTAAATAGTTTCACCACTTTCACCAGAATCATCGTGCGCTACTTAAACAAAGGTTGGGTCATGAAAATTTCCTAGCCAAATACGCTTTTTTTGTCCCATAGTGTCGTGTTTTTTTTTTAATTTGAAAATCGTATATATTAGCCTGAAGACCTGCAAAATTTGTTCTGTACGTGAAAGGTTCGGAGGAAAGTGAAACCGGAAGACAGCTTGTGTTTGTATTCGTTGTCACACCCGTACATGCATGAAACTATCCAGTTTCCTCCCTCCTCCGTTACTTAATTTGATTCCCATCTTTCAGTATCAAGGCGGGCCATACTCGCAGGAAACGAGCTTGTGCCATTATCAGGGTCTTCTGGCATGGCCATGATGCGGTCGCCGGGCCATTCGCAACAGCATGGTGATTACGGCACAGGAAATAATCCGGCTCTTCCGATTGGGAATGAGGTTGTGCTCTCCGAAACAACCTCCCTTGGGTCATACGGTGCAAGCAGACATAAGGCACTACCCCCAAATGTTGGGGTAAGTAGACGTACTCTGTTCAAGTATCTATTCACTTTTTTAATTTTGTTTCTGGTCGTTCCTCATGTCTCTGAATCATCGTTATATCGGTGTGTTTTCTGATTGACGTACGTTGTTTTCTGTTATCGCCCTGGACTGAAAAAAAAACACGCTCTTTTCCGGTCCTGTTGGCGTCATGAATTGATAAACCATGCAGAATCGAAACTTTCTCAACAACGTTGGTTCTGATTTTCCAAGTTCTGTTCAACAGGAGTGGGATCCCATTTTTGAAAACTGAGCAATATAAACAGGATTAAAGCACACATCGCAACATTCACTGTTCCAACATTCTAAAATAGTTGAATACAAATCAGGCTCTGCTTTAACAAATTACCCACGGCTTTGGCTGTTTTAAACCTTTCGCCAGTCCCGTTGACTTCTATCCCCGCATGGGGCTTCCAGGAAGATCCGCCAGTCGCCTTTGATCCGAGCCGATGCCTGTACATCTTCGCATTCAGGCTGGATAGACGCACCGAATCCGGAAGCTTTAGTGGTGTCTACTGTATTCGTTTTCCCTTTTCTTTCTTACTTCATGCTTTTTGTATTTGTGTTTTATGATGGGTTATAAGATTAATAATAATAATAATATACAATACTAATAAATGCTTTTTTCCACCAAAATGAGGAAACTTTAAAGAATAGACACAAAGGTTATGCACTTACAATAATGATCCTGACATTTTCTAAAACAAATAAATCTGCAACATTAAAAACAAAATGGTAGAAACAGAATTAAAAACGACAAACGAAAACTATGAACCTTTTATGTTAGGTCTCAGAATACCCATACATAATCCCATGGTGTAGTACACGACTGCTCTTTGTATGAATTATGACTTCAGACCCTCGTCTTTATTGTACAGTAGAGGTATGCTTATGTGAACGTCTGGTAAATGTGAACGGTCGCCGAAGGAAAAACTAAAATCCAAACCAGGCCCTTTTTTCGACAAATATTGAATAATAACCCTTCACTCCCTTTGCAATTTTTGAATATTTTTGCTATTCACTGCTGAAAGTGATTAAACTGTTAGCTTTTTTCTTTTGTTATATTTGAAAATGTTGCCGCACGGAACACATCTTCTATTCAGAAGACGGCGTCCGAACCTCCAGATGCGTTCAAAAGAGGAAGATTTCTACTTCAGGTTTGTGCTAGGATAACCCTGAAATACTCGGCTGTTATCTGATATTAAGTTTGTAATCTTTCTTTTCCATTTTATTTTTTTATATGCAATTGAAAAAAAAAACAAACAAGGTAGTGTAACAGTTAGAAAAGCGTTCACATAAGCATACGTATTCTTTTTCTTTTCTTACCATCCTTCTTCGTTTCAGACTTCCCGAAGTGAAGGGACATCCTCTATGGGCCCTGCCATCTGTGAGGCATCGCAGACTGAAAAAATCGAAATCGGAGAGTCGGCTGTGTCCCTCCTGCTCAAAATTCACAGCAAGCTGTCAGGTGGCAACCATAGTTACTTAACACCTCCTGAGAGAACCTCGTCGATAGGTGGCAGTGCGACAAAGGAGAGTCTTATTGGCGATGGCCCGTTCTTCGTTGGGAAGGTAAGAGCTTACTTCACTTAAAGCATAACTCCTACTAGATCATTTCACTATAAAAATGGTAAAATGTCGCTTTTTCGAATACCAAGACATTCCCCGCCGAATTGGCGATTTCCTCGTTGATGTTAGTTGACTCGGACCAGACTTCCTGCCCTCCGAAGTGGAGGTTCGACGCAAATGAAAACTGTGCGGGCCGTGGTTAAAAAGCTGTCCATGCAAAGGAAAAGGAGTCCGAACCACAAGATGTGTTGTTGGCTTAACCTTCTCATGCTCTTAATTTTTTGAAGGAGTTGCCGGTGGACATTAATGCTCTCCGCGAAGTCTGTTTGGCTGCGGCAAACTTGGCTTGGCCAAAAAAAAGCTGAAATGTGCAAAACGAAGCAATGGCGAACGGCGGGAATTCCGAAGCTTATGATTTTATAAAGGAGCCAGGAATTATATAATAGACCTAATATGTACAAGGTGTCTTTGTTTTTTCCTTTAAGTCACATCTATGACAGATAGATAGATAAATCTTTTTATTCACCAAAACTTATCATGGCTTACACCAAATTTGTTTGGTATAGAAATGAATACAACCTATGCACACACACATAAATCATAATAGGCATATGTATATAGGGCAACAACAGTCATTAATAACGTTATAAAACCAGCAGCTCAACTTACGCTTCGTTACACAACTTTAGTAAAGAAGGGACAAAACCCTTTGCGAACCTCTGGTGGGCACATTTGATTGGCTGCAACTTTTCAACCGCAGTAGCCTCCTTGCGAGGGAGTCTTTTCGTTAGCTTTTCGGAAGGGAAAATATTTTCTGGATTGGGCGATTCAGAGATTTGACACCAAACTCCATGCAGAGTTTCAGCCTTCGTTCATGTAAAGAGCATGAACCTAAGGCCCTGGGCTCCTTCTCGAGTCGTTTGCCTTCGCCAACACATATATATACTGCATGTAGGCCTACTTCGTCTTGAGCCAGTCTGGAATGACCGAGACGATGATAAGGTGAAGGGGTCTCTCCAAGGTTCAGGAGGACGGCAGCGTTGGCGAGAACCGTGAATATTACCGTCGAATATTGCTGTTGAGTGGTTATGTGTTGGGTATGGTTGGGCCAGGGTTGCCACGCCAGACAAAATTATATCGCCTTTTCTTTAAACAAATCCCCTAAAGGAGAAATTCTGAAGGCCAGGTTCTTTTTTACGCCATTTGTATGTGAAAATCACCAAAATCAAGCGATTTTGAAAATCGAATTCTTTAAACTTCATACGAACAACAAAGTTACAAACAAATGATAGCGGAAACACTTTTTGAGCCATACATTCTTAGTTGGATCGCGGAAAAAGCCTTAAATGAGAGCACGGATATGAGTTCCTAGCTTTTGTTTTTGCTTCTTTCATTCACCAATTAATGTTTCCAGCTACTAGACAAAATCTGGAATCTCGACGACCAGTGTCGAAACTGCATCAATGAAGTGCGACGTAACATTTGGCCGAGAACCCAGGAAATGATCGATCAAGAATCCCGAGAGAAAGAAGCTCGGGAGAAAGAAGAAAGAAAACGAAAGGCGAAGGAGAGGCAGCAGAAGCTGATGGCCGAGTTTGCGACAAAGCAGCAGCAGTTTATGCAGCAACAACAAGCTATGGAAGCAGGTAGGGCCGCGTTTGTATGCGTTTACTGAATCTAGACTGCTACATTGTTACCGCTTCTTGAAGAGCGGTACACAAATGAATCGCTATTACTGCGGAAGGAAGGTTTGCGTAGCCTCGCTTGCACCTAGTTAACGATGAACTTTAGCTGCGCTAACCTTGTATCGGCTCAGGCTTGCTTAATATAAAACGGGAGAGGCACATAGTTTATTGTTTACAGAGGCGTTACTAGCCAAAATGTTTGGGGGGGGGACAAGGTATTTACCGACTGGCTTGTCCTTTTTACCGACTGTTTTTGCGGATAAAAACGACTATTATTGAGAAAAAAACGACTGTGTTGACGAAAAAACGGCTGATTTTTAAGAACAAGAGCTACGAGCTCATATGGCACTTGTTACGAGTAGAGGGTACAAGAAAGTGGATGAGAAGGTCACACAATACACCCGCCATCCAAAAATACGGTTCGGACCTACTAATAGGATAGGTTAATTCACTCAAGTCTGAACGTCCCGGCATTCCCTCCGATCACGTGGGCTAAATGACTGTCCTGACCTCCAAAGTGTTGCGAGAGCAACGCTTTGGTTTGTTTCTTCGCTATCTATTAAACGCTGAATTGTCAAACTATGTTCAAAAAAGAGGTTTTTTTTCTGAACTGATGACACAATCTATAATAACATGGCTATAGGCTACCTCAGGTTTTAAAGGAATACAGAATATCGGAAATGGGGTCTAAATTATCTTTGCAGACAGTTGAACTTTATCCTTTTCAATCGTAGACATCGACACTGATGAAAGCCTGGGACATTATCTTATATAACCTATTTGGTATTATAAAGCTGTCCGTAATGTTTCAGGACCATATTGTCATAGATGCCACACTTTACTAAGTATTGCAAAACTACGTCATTGTTGCCATACCTCAGGGATCAAAGAAAAAACAGAAAATCTCAAGTAGGGACTAAATTGACTGCAACCAGTTGAACGTTATCTTTTTCAATCGTTGACTTTGGGACTAAAGAAAACATCGAACTTTATCTTATATAACCTAGACAGTCTCACAAAGCTGTCCGTAGCTTTTCCTGGTCAGAATACCATAGATGCCACTTTACAGATAATTGTAAAACTAAGTCATTCTTTCAAAATACGATTTGTATTCGTTGCGTTACCACTTAATTCTCGGTTAAAGATAGAGATTATAAGGTAGCCTACAGTGATAGACCCAAGAGACCAGCTTTCTTACCCTCAGATTTATAGAGATAAAATAAAATGTGCATTGATTTTCACAAGTTTCTACCCCTTGTAAAGCCCCTCTAGCAACCGATTCTTACTTACAAGTCCATCTCCCCGTGATAGACGTGGTACAGTATCGTTCATGAAATACACTGGCAAAAAAAAATTATAGGTTTACCAACTAGCAAAAGCTGCCAACCCCTGATCACCAAAGATTCTAGCAACCGATTCTTACTTACAAGTCCATCTCCCCTTGATAGACGTGGTACCAAATAATATTGTTCGTACCATATTAAAGAGGAACAAATTGTAGGTACACCAAGTAGCCGAAATTGCTAACCCCTCATTGCCGAAGATGATTATGATATAACAGTCTGTTGTTGCTTACTAGTCTAGCTCGAAGTCTCCTAAATGTATCACAATTTGGAACTGCATATTTTTGGTTTCAGTGTGCACCTTCCTATTAAAGTTGTCAACCCGTGTTGCTCTCGCAAAACAATAATCTCGATTAGAGTCGGTCTTATTTCAATACTTAAACTGTACGTGTTCTGTTATCATGTCCTGCATTCGGCTTTGATTTCAAGCCTGGCTGGCGAAGCGGTTACGACACTGGTCTGACAACAAGAAGGTCCCCGGTTCGAGTCCGCTACTGGACACTTTTTGCTTTTGCACCCTTTTGCCTTGTTACTACTTTTCGGTCTCCCGTAACTCCCCCAGTGGTCACCGGATCCGGTCTGGATTTAAAATGGGACCGTGTGAGACACGAGGTCCTTGCATATATCAAGTTTCATCAAGATCCGATCACTCGTTTGTAAATTAAAAATACCTCACTTTTCCTGAATTTTTCGGATTCCGCCTCCCTCCACTCCCCCCAGGATGGTCGTATCGGGTAAGTGACTATTTCTAATTTAATCATTTAGGGTCCCTGATGTGCGTACCAAGTTTCATCGTCCTAGCTTATGTGGAGGTACCCGAACTGGGTTCCGGCTAAAACCCCCCCGGCGAAAACCCCCCCGGACAAAACCCCCCCGCCAAAAACCCCCCGTGACCAAAACCCCCCCGACCAAACCCCCCCCGACCAAAACCCCCCCGGTACCAAACCCCCCCCGACCAAAACCCCCCCGGTACCAAACCCCCCCCCGACCAAAACCCCCCCGGTACCAAAACCCCCCCGCATAAAAAAAGACGGGTATGTATGAGTAAAGTAACTGTTAGGTAGAGAGTAAGAGAAGAATAGACCCCCCCCCCCCCGGTACCCTCCCCCCGAATCCATAGACACTCACACATATTTAGACTGGCATTTACTGGGCAACAAAACGAACAACCATGTGACAGTTTTACCATTGACAAGCACGAAGGTGAAGCGCTGATAGAATATTTCTGGGACTATCTTGAAAGTGCTATCACAAAACGAGCTCAACATTTCCCTTGACCCAAAGGATCCTAGGGATCCTCCCATTAAGTCTCATCAAAATATCTCATTCCCTTCGAAAGTTATCCTGCTCACAGACGGAAAGTAGGACAACTTTTGCGGTGTCATAGGTTTTCCTCCGCTTACCGCCCATCTTTGAGTTTCTGGTATGAATCAGGGATAACTAAAGAGCAATCAGGCAAAGGGAGCTTCACATTGCACCAATGGGTGGCATCCTAACTGCAGCTTCCTTGCCAAGAAGGAGGAGGCATTGGGAAAGGATTTGTTGGGGGGATCGATACACAGAGTGGAACTGGCTTTGATTTGATCATTCACATTTAACACCTCACTGACAACAGCTTCAGTTAATGAATGCGGGTGTTTGGTGACTTCAGCAAAACCATCAACCTTCACCTTCGCCTTACACTCTCTTTGTTTATCATTGTTCTGATACCCACTGTACTTCAGACATTATTGTAGAGTCAAGTTTGTGAAAGAAGTTTATTTACTCTTACTCTCTATCTACCAGTTACTCTACTTATACCCGTCTTTTTTATGCGGGGGGGTTTTGGTCGGGGGGGTTTGGTACTGGGGGGGTATTGGTGGTGGGGGGGGGGGTTTGGTACCGGGGGGGTTTTGGTACCGGGGGGGGTTTGGTCACGGGGGGGGTTTAGCCGGGGGGGGGGGTTTGGCGGGGGGGGTTTTAGCCTAGACCCCCCGAACTAGCAAAACCCGGACCGACAGACCGACGGACGGACAGAAATTGCGATCGCTATATGGCACTTGGCCGAAGGGCAAGTGCCATAAAAAACGACTATTTTCAAGAAAAACCGACTGTTTTTAAGAAAAATCGATCGTTTTTTAAGAAAAACGACTATTTCTAAGAAAAAATTGACTGTTTTTACTAAAAATCGCGGCGCGGCTCTTTTTTACCGACTGGCCGGCAGCATTGGGGGGGGGGGGCGTCCCCCCTCCCCCCCCCCAGTAGTGACGCCTCTGATTGTTTATGAACTATATACAAAATTAAACCAGTGATTGTACTGGGATGATCAGTTTATGTCTTGGTTGTGCTTACCCTGTTTGTTGTCTTGTAATCCCAAGAGTAGAACTTACAGGCTTCGGAACCCTCTTTAAAAAAAAACAAAAAAACACACACACCGAAAGTGAATCACTGCAAAAACACCGTCTCAACAGCTGTTACACCATTTCTGTTAAAACAAGACACGACTTGTCGTGAAGTCTGCTGTTTTTCCGTTTCTGTTCTTCTGTAACCTTTTTCTGAATTCCGGTTTGAATGACAAACAGAAGAGTGCCCGAGGCTAGTACCATTGGTTAATTTCGCCCGCATCCCACCCAGTTGGCTTGTAGAAGACCCAAGGCATCAAAGGTTCACAAAAGATCCGACGGCTAACTCGGTAGTTGCTGTTGCTGATTAACCTTCATTTTAGAACCCGTCTCCGACCACGTCCGAGCTGGAGATACCGTGATGGTGCAGCGTCGAGAAGAATACGACTGTGTCATTTGTAATCAAACCTCGCCCAGCACCTACGAGCGTCCCATGTCACTAGTCATTTTAATTCAGTCCACAAGCACGGTGGGGCACCGGAGATGTCCCAGCCAGACTGCGGACCCAAATGGTCTTCAGTCTTGGAGCCTGCCTCTGAGGGACGAGGACAGGGAACTTCTCAAAAATACCACAACCCTTGCTATGGAAGCGGAGAAGAGGGTCGATTTGCTGAGGCGGCATTTTGACGAGGTAAATAAGGTCGTTGTACGTTGCGTTACTTTATGTTTAGACCCGTCATATTATCGTGGTGTTGTCATATTATCGTGATGCAAAGTTTGTTTCCATTTGTTGTAAAAAACAAAAATACATATGCAAGATACTAGAAATAGTAGTTAGTCGTTGCTACTAGGTTACCGAGGCTAGGTTAGCCAACCGAGGCTGGGCATGACGCGATTTGGACCAGACCAGTCGTTCATACACTCGTTCATTTCCTTTTTAGGTGGGAGTTACCCAGGTTGGATGCAAAGGGAGGCAACTTCAGTATGATCACTGAAGATTGAAAACGGTGAAACTTTGGAGAATAAAATATACTGAACAAATGTGTTTCCTCTCGCCAGCCTGCTAAAAAACAAACCAAAGGATCAGACATGGATGGTTTTGTAGTTTGAGTATTGCTGTCTGCAAAGTTTTTGGGCTTTGAAATATGATAGATTTGTCTTTCGTTTTTCGTGTGTGGCCACGAAGGTGCAACAGTAAGCAGACTTTTGTAACACCCTAGACTAGAAATCCGAGATTTGATACCCCATATTTTAGGAATCTTCGCTTTTATCCATCAATTGTGTTTTTATATGCTATATTTATTTTCTTTCATTTACTCCGCTTTTTGGAATGGCGGGTTACAAATAAATTACTTAACGTACTTACTTAATATCAATAAGGTGGTGTCCTTGTGCAGACATGTGGGCATCACTTCCACCTGATTGTCGTAAATAGTACGTCCAGTCGCTGAAGACCCCTAAAAAGACACCAGTCAATAGTGGCGTTTTTGATCGCCGATGAAATTTCCCCGGTAGACGAAGGAAATTTGCCGGTTCGTGCTTATTTACTGTTTTCGATAGCCGGTAGCCGATAGCGTTGGAGGCAACGTCCATCGCCTTCGGCGAGTCCTAGGCCGATAGGCGATGGACAGGAATTTAGGCGATAGACGTTAGCCGTTGAGCACAAAAACAGAAATTAGAAGAAACAGCTACGGCTATCGGCTTCCGGCGAACGTCAAAAACGCCAAAAAGTCAAACGGCTACGCTATCGCCGAACTAATCGGCAATCAAAAACGCCACTAATGACTGTTTACAAGTAGGTTTTCAGGACAACTTTAATATGGGCACTGAAGATTGAAAACGGTGAAACTTTGGAGAAAAACATAATGGACTTTTGTTTCTCGTGTGCGATCACGAAGGCACAACAGTAAGTGAACTTTTGTAACATCCTAGACTACAAATCCGAAATTTGATAATCCATATTTTTAGGAATCTTGGCTTTTATCCATCAACAACGGCTGGGAAGGTGGTGTCTTTGTGCAGACTTGTGGACACCACTTGCACTTGGATTGTCATAAATCGTACGTCCAGTCACTGAAGACCTCACAAAGACACCAGTCAATGACTGTAGACAAGTATGTTATCCATTACTTTGGTAGCCTTTTTTCAAAATGTGCCTGTCTTAATTATTTTAATTTTATTTCGGGTATCTGTAGAATATCAGGGAATTTCAGATTAAACTCATTAAGATCCCCCCCCCCCGTGATGCGAAAGCTGCGTTCGCTCAGACAATGGTCCTCTTTATAAAAATCAGTACATAGAGGGCGATGACCCTTACCGTTGTATGCCGCGAGTTTTACCACATTTTGGTTCATGCCGCTTTTTGCCGAGGCTGTTATATTATAATGGGACCTGGCTTCCAGTCGTATGATCAGGCATTGTCGGTGTTGAGAATCCGAAGTCTCTACTCCCAAAGAGAAGAACTGATATTAAACTTCAGCAAAAAGCTGCTACGAATGAGACATACCGATTCTTAATCCCCCCCTGATGCCCCGAAAAACAGCAGGACAAGACGAGAGAATAAATTAGTGCCTGTCAAAGGACGAACCTGGAGGTTGAATGACCCCTGAAGAAAGCTACGAAGTTGGTTTGTCAGTAAATGATTCTGATTCTGATGATTATATCCCAGCTATTTCTTCCACGCACTGAAAGCAGTTCAGTCGAAGCTGAAACAACAGGCGCAAGTCTTCGGTTGTATATATTACTTGAAATAAAACTATAAATACAATCGCTCGATGAACAAGTTCTATTCAGCAGCATAGAAACGAGAGCGTTCGTGGTTAGTAGTACAACACTGGAGTCACGGATGCTTTGAGTGAACTGTCTCCGTCTCTTCAGATTTAGTGCTCCGAGTTAAGTGCAGATATCGTTTGTTATATCCCATTCGAGTCTAACTAAGGTGTGAGCGGGATCTCTAGGCTGGTCGCCGATAAACACAAACTCTACTTGAACTTGGCTACCCCTTGTCAGGTTTATGCCGTGAGATTTCATGTCAATGTATATAGTCAAGGAGCCAGATTCTGCATCTCGCTTAGTTCTCTTAGTACCCGTGACGGGAGGTATAAAAATGCTGAGAAGTGCTCCTGAGATAGTCCTTTAGTGACCTCATAATCCTTTTATTTATTTTTTTGTCAGAGTTGTCCAGATCCAACATTACCTTACGCCATTCGAAAGAGCGAATCGAGGTCCATAAGAACAGGATTTTTAAAATAAAATAAAAAAATTTGTTTGTTCTCTTATCCTTTCCAAATAATGGCCTTCTGGAATTGAGCATCCGGTGTAGTAAGGAGGTCAAGCCTAGCCTGGCAGACGTAAGTTTGTACATTACATATTTTTTTTTCAGGGGGGAATATTCATGCCCCCTTTGCCGTCAGTTATCGAATGCCGCTCTGCCTTTGGCACCAGAACTGGGTGACGTGATGACCCTCGTGGCATCACAAACAGTTGCGCCATCCGTGTTAGCCAAGATGATACATAACTTCTTGATCGACGAACCTCCCATTCCGGTAAGTACTCTTTTAGCCACAGTTGCCCCTCTGGTCACACGTTTATCTGCTGTGCCAGCAACATAGAAAGGAATGAGGATGGTCAGAGCTGCTTTGAATGAAGTCGCAGCTGTATAATTTGAGTGTCGCTGAGAGGTGAAATGTAGAATTTACAGTACATTGGTAGTGCCCATTCGATTGGGGAATTGCGTAGTCGGAGCAAGGATGCACTAGTTGCGTTTTTGTTCGGCTTTTGCCTTTCCCTTTTCGGCTTTAGCTTTTAGGCCTTTTTTTTTTACACTTTCGCGTTTTTGTAAATCACCGTTACTACTAAGGACTTTTCGCTTTTCTTGGATAAAAACGCAATTTTGACAAATACCATTTTACTTGTATTTTATTTGTACTGCAAATCTGTAATCTTTAAAATCTGACAGTCTCCAAATACTGATTATCACTTTGAGTCAAATCCATCTTTTATTGGATTTTTGGGTTAAGTCACTAAAGTCGCGAGGCAAAAAGCCAAAAGGAGAGAGCAACTTGGTCACCTACCAAGTTTGCCTTTTTGCAAAAGGCCGAGGGAAAAGGCGAAAGTCGGCGTTTGGCTTTTTGACAAAAACGTGAAATTGTCAAACAGTGCTTAGTACCATTTTACAAAAACGCTAAAAAAAGTAAAAAGCCGTCGAAAAGGCGAGTGAAAAGTCGAACAAAAGCGCAACTACTGCCAAAAACGAGAGGCGGATGTTCTAGCACACAGTGGTATTATAAGTTCTTGAGAATATTAAAGGACCCCTCTTGCTTATTCTGCCTTTTGTAATTTACGTAGCTCCCTTGTGGAAGTATAAGCTTCTAAAATCCCCACCTTTCTCCATTGTTTCGTTTTGTGCCAACGGATTTTTAGCGCTTATTCGGCTGTGCCGAGTTTTGCCCACAGCCGAGTTTGTGTCCGTCATACAACGCAAAGTTTGCCAGAATCTTCAATGTCCGCTGAAAACACTCTCACATATAAGGTTATGATAATCTTCTGTTCTTGACTTCTTTTATTTGCTTATTTTCCAACTTTTTCAAACCACGGCGCGTTCAGTTTTCAAACGTTTTGCGCCCAGCCGCCGCATTGGAGAGCAGGACGGCTGGATAGAGTCGACAAGCTCTAACAAGAAAATCGCTAATTTCAGGTGGAAAGTAATGGTGTTTTCGAAAATCGTTTTTTCTGGTCCGTTTCATAGCGAAAAGATCATTTCTAGTAAGAGTTGTGCTTTAGTAGTTTTTGGGATCCCAGAACGTAAGTGGAGGGATACCTATGACATCGCAAAAGTTGTCCGACCCGTCTGTCCGTCTGTAACTCTCGAAGGGAACGAGATATCTTGATGAAACTTGGTGGGAGGATCCGTTGGGCCAAGGGAAAGGTCGAGTTCGTAGATGGGCTCTGTAGCCCTACATTTAGGGGTGGGGGTTCAAATTAAGGGACAAACAAAATATTTTTAAACAGTTAATGAGATAGTCGATTAAGGGGTAAGAAGACATGCTGAACACGAATATGACAACCATTTTCTCGCGGACAAGTAGTTTGCCCGGAAACCGGCCAGAACCGGAAAGTTTGTTAAAAGTAAAAGTTTATTTGAAGCTGATTAGATCTTCGATTTAGAGGTAAGAAGGCATGCTGAACACTTATGTGAAATTCTACCGGGCAAAGAGGTTCGCCCGGAATCCGGCTGAAACCGGAAAATTTGTTGAAAGCAAAAGTTGTAAATATTCCTTCAACCCAAGCTGACTGCGTTACGTCGACGATGGTTTTACAGCCTGGGAGGGTCAAAAGACTGACATAGTATCTTTTGTCGACGCCCTAAATCAAGTCCAACCGACAATCCAGTTCACCACCGAATATGAGAATGAGGACTTGAAGCTTCCGTATTTAGACGTGTTGATTGCCAACGGAAAAACAAATTTCATTTGCTCAGTTTACAGGAAACCCACTCACAACGACCGGTATCTACCTTACGATTCATACCAACCAGAAAACGTGAAACGCGCAGTTATCATTTCCCTAGTCGACAGAGCTATCAAAATTTCTGATGAAACCCTCCTAGACGCTGAGCTGAGTCACATTCGGGACGTGCTTTACGGCAACAAATACCCCATCCAACTAGTCGAAAAAATCATTCGAAGAAGATTGAAGATCCATCAGGCCTCCAAAAGCAACACTAGCACTCCTAGCACTGACAAACCAGAAGAAAAGAATGCCCGTGTCTACCTCCCGTACATTCAAGGGGTCACTGAAAAACTGTCCAGGAATCTAAAAAAGTGCAACATCGAAACATTTCACCGGACTCAGAACACCCTACTGTCCTACCTAAACACCGCCAAAGACCCAGTCCCAAACCAGAACCAACGAGGTATCTATTCGATACCCTGCGACTGTGGGAAGCGCTATGTCGGTAGGACAGAGAGGACTTTCGAAAAGAGGCTCTCGGAACATGAACAGGAGATCGACCACGCCCTTTCCAATGGACACCGCCCAAATTACAACTTTAAATCGGCACTAGCAGAACACGTTTTCGGAAACCCATCCCATCTCGTACATTTTAAAAAAGCGCAAATTCTTGCAACTTGCACTGGACTGCATCAAACCATAAGAGAAGCCGTTGAGATCAAGAAAAACCGTTCTGGGATCAACCGAGACACAGGCGAATACTCACTAGCAGAGACATGGAACGGCGTCATCAGCGAAAGGAAATTCAGGCCCCAAGCTCTTGTCCATAACAAAACCAAAGTCAACCCAAATACAGAAAAATCTCTACCCGATCAACGACCCATTAGAGCAGCAAAAACAGCAGCCGCGTCCAAAATGAAATCTCAGCAACCATTTTAACTCCAAGCTACTCTCCAAAAGGAAGTTCACCAATTTACATATTTAACACTAAGCTAGAATCTTCAGTTTTGTTATCACAAGTTTCGTTTTTCCAACTTGAGCGGTTTTGAGCCTGAAGAGGACCCTTGCCAAGAAGGGCCGAAATATAGCTCGAATAAAATTTAGCTGACGTATCCGTTTTTGCACTGTCAAATATGCAAAAGTTGTATTTGTAGTTGATTAGATGTCCGATTTAGGGGTAAGAAAAGATGCCGAATCCGTATTTGACAATCATTTTTTAGCCGGACATGTAATTCGTCCGAAATCCGGCTGAAACCGTAAAATTTGTTATAAGTTAAATTTTTATTTTAAGTTGATTAGATGTTGGATATAGGGGTAAAGAGATACGATGAGTTCGTTTTTGAGCTTTATTTTTTCGCCGGACAAGGCGAATCTGTTTGGCCCTAATCTGTTTCTAAATTTTAAGAGTAAAAATGTTCGAGGAGTCTGGCGAAGACTTGATCTGGCGAAGACAAAACCTAATTGTCTGGATCAAATATTGAATTCTTGGGATCCCGTCGAGACCTTTGGTCTTGTTGAGGTTGAGGTCGATAGTACGCCATTGTGTCTTAATAATAGGAATTGATTAGATGTCCGATTTAGGGGTAAGAAAAGATGCCGAATCCGTATTTGACAATCATTTTTTAGCCGGACATGTAATTCGTCCGAAATCCAGCTGAAACCGTAAAATTTGTTATAAGTTAAATTTTTATTTTAAGTTGATTAGATGTTGGATATAGGGGTAAAGAGATACGATGAGTTCGTTTTTGAGCTTTATTTTTTCGCCGGACAAGGCGAATCTGTTTGGCCCTAATCTGTTTCTAAATTTTAAGAGTAAAAATGTTCGAGGAGTCTGGCGAAGACTTGATCTGGCGAAGACAAAACCTAATTGTCTGGATCAAATATTGAATTCTTGGGATCCCGTCGAGACCTTTGGTCTTGTTGAGGTTTATTGTCAGACGAATATTTAGGTGTTGTTTATGTCGTTTTTTTGTGACTGTGGACCATCGGCGTGCCGAGTTAAGAAAATGATCGATTAATTAAATGTTTGTGCTTCTAGAGAATATTCGATAGTACGCCATTGTGTCTTAATAATAGGAATAATAACAACATATTGCAAAAATAGGCCAGTGGCCTCTACAAAGTTCGTCTAGAACACTTGTCGTCATATTCTTTTTCGGCGTACAGATTGTCTAATGAATTCTTGAAAGCATTAATGGAGTCACTCCATTCCATTTCACTCCATTTCCACAGGTGGAAAGGCGTTCAAACAGCCCACCACTCTGTTTTGAAGGAGATCCACCAATGTCCTTAGAAAAACGCAGCCATAGCTATGCTTGAAGTTTTGTCAGCGCAGACCGTTTTTGTTAAATTTGAGAATTGTGTCAGCAGCCACGTTATCGTAGTTCCTTTGTCGATCGAGACACGTTTTTGGCGAAGAGGGGTAAATCATAGAACATGGTAGGCTTCTCAGAAAACCGGCAGGGAAGCGATACTAGAGGCATGGTTCTTGTATCGTTCCGTGATGGTTGCTCTGTTCCCACATATACCTATATTCGCATTTGGATTTTTTTTTTCCTTTTTTGCAGTCTCAGTTAAGTGAGGCAATGGCCCGAGCGATGGAAGGAATCACCAATTCAACCTACGTGCAGTATCGACACGCCAGCACGTCTTCCTCCCCCGCCAGTTTTTTCCTGTTTGTCAACTCAGTTGCGCGCATGGCTCTTGAGGTGGAGTTAGTCATGCGGGGAGATTCTCTTACCGGCCCTCCTGTTTCGAAGTTTCAAGCCATGATGGTACCGAAAAACAGGAAATCCTGTTTCGGTGAGTACATCTTTCGACTTTCTTATACCAATCAGGGACCCATACATTTCCTGTAATGCCTCGCCATTCAGGGGGCTTGTCATTTCCTATGCTTCTATGTTGCTATGTTGCCCGACCCTCTCCTACTTTCCAAAAATTCCGCTTGGGTCGAATCGGCGTTCTTGTTTGCCTCATTGGACGTGAGCGCCAAAGAGACTCCTCCCTCAAGGTGCCAGCAGCCAATCCCAAATTTTGTCTATCTGGATAGTCGCGTATTCGATCCCCGTGGGTATTTCTCGAACTACCGGACGGTCGGTCAAGAGCGCATCAGATATCTCTTATTGAGAAGCCCCCTGAATGGCGAGGGATTACATGAAATGTATGGGTCCCTGGACCAATGCTTATTAGGGTTTGGACTTTCGGACTGATTATCGGCAGAGATTTAATTAGGAGTTAATTAGCATAACGGTGGTCGCAGTCGCACTGCAGGGTCGAATTATTCCAGTTTGATCTTATTATGCTTTTGAAGTGGTAGTGGTGGTGGGGATTAATTAGGAGTTAAAATGGACATGCGTACAAGACCAAGGCTGTAGCACAATAAACAAAAAAAAAGAAAAAAATAGGAAAATCTCTGAGTCTCGCCTGAACGCTCCCTTCCTAAATACCTTCATGTGCGTATATTCGCCAAGCAGAAACGGAAACCTAAACAGTTAGATCAGTTTATCGTTATTTATTTAGTGTCTTGAACATTTAACTACTTTCAGTACTACGTGAGCAGTAGATGCCAGTTGTTCGCTGTGTGGTCCGTATCGATCGCTTCAAGGAGAAACCTGCGCTGTGTCTTTGGGCAGGCCGCAGGGTCTTCCGAGCAATTGATACAAGATACTGTGACAAATCTAAGTGCTAAGAGTTGTGTACTTGACATTCTCGCAGTAGCTGAAAAATGATTAAGTGAAAAGAAAGGATTATAAATTCCTCCCCAGCTTCGATTTTAAATGCATCTATGGCATGCCATTGACGGGGACATGTATCGATACGTCACATCAGTTGACCTTTCAGAAATACTGCCGAGACGTACCCGAGCAGAATGGCTTTATGGAGTAGGTATCTCCTCTTAGAATGTTTTATTTATATTACTACGCATTTTCTCCTCAGTTCCCCTTGTCCATGTCCTGGCCATGCATTCGAAGATATTAAGGACTCAGCAGCACAACGCGATGTGGAGTCAGGTGACGGGGGTTCCGTCGGAAAATAGGTCAACGACTCTTTTGCCTTCGCCGGAAAATCAAGTGCCCATCCTCCTCCGTGATCCAGTGGCTCTTCTCTTACAGCTCTTGCTAGTGCTTCCCCTTCACATGGACAGAGGTATGTGTTTAAGTTGAACCCAATACGTCCTTTTCCTACTCCTGGAACCGTGATCATGCCCCTAGTCCTGAAACCCCGACAAAGTATATGGTTTCTTCTTCGCTTTCGCAGCCAAAATTTTATTCTTTCATTATGAAGTTGAACTGTTTCCCATTCCCATGCACCCATAAGAGCAATTGAAATGTCCCTCGGGCGATAAGTTATTTTATTTTCTTTATTTACTCAAGCCAGAGCGATGTGTTGTTTGTATAGATTTAGTAGGGAAAGGGAGACAGTTACCTCGCACCATTAAAGATACGTTTACAAATTTGAAACCTTCTGCAACGTTCATGTTGGTTGTTTGCAGCGGGTGGTTAGATATTTTGCAGTTCAGAGATAACACCGGATAGAAAATTAAAACGAAAGATTAAAGAAAGATTAAAACGGATAGAAAAGCCTCGCGTCCCATTGCCCAGTTCTTTCTTGAAATACTCGAATCTGTTTTCGTTCAGTAGGCTGTCCCTGTAGGCTATGTAAGTCGGGGATTTTCAATCGGACGAGCGGATACTAAATAGTTAGCTGATAAAATAGCTAACATAAATGACTACTTTTTTGTTTTATTTTATAATTTCGTCTGGAGGAAAAATCTTATACCCCACCCTTCCTGTCCAAATAGAATTGTCGTTTGTCCATCCGATTACTTACAAAACAAGGATTCGAAAACGTTTCGTCGAGGTGGTGGAAACCTAGTTTTTGTTTTTACGTCGTTTCACGCTAACGTTTTACGTCGTTTTTTTCGTTTTCGTTTTGTCCGGCAGTGAAGGACTTACTAAATTTGTGCTTTATTTTTTCAGCGTATTTGACATGCATGATGAGCGCGTTTTACAACTTGACCTTCTTCCAAGCCTTATCCCAGTTGGTCCTCGGTCTCACAAAGGCAAAACGAGAGGCTATCAAACAGACGAGCCCAGACACAGACGAAAATTGGACTTTACTGAATTCCGTCCAAATTGTGATACATTTTATGGAGAAGACGGGACTGCTAACAACCGAAGACGAAACCAGTGACGCAGCTCCAAGTATATCGGACGTCTTGTACGAAGTTGAGCTTGGCGCTCAGAAAATGTGCCTCACCTACTTGAGGAATGTTAGTCTGCTGATGCACCACTTTTACGGGGAGCCATTGCCTCAGGGGACGAGCAGGAGTGAAACAGAAGAGTGCATTCTGCTCCTAAAGTACCTTGGACTCATTAAGGTGTCTGGGCCTGTTGTGACCTCACCTGGCGAGACACTAATGGAGATGGACAAACCAGGTATGGTATAGAGATACAAATGTTTAGTAAAGCCATTGGGCCATGTGCAGACAAAACAGCAATATAAGTAGGAAAGATTGCATATCAGGTGTGATTTGAACCGCGACCTTTTTCATACAAGGCCACTGAGCCAATGACCGGATTTGAGTCCTAGACTTCAAAGTTAATTCAGATTTACATTTGGTCTATTTGTTAGGGTTTCCTGTATGGCATTTTGCACTGACGGCTGAGCAAAGCGCCAGGCTCGAAAGAGTTCAGAAAAGAGCTCGAATGATAGTATCGAAGCAGGCAGAAATGTCGTATGAAGAGCTGCTGACAAAGTTTAAAATGCAAACTCTGAAAAAAAGAAGAGAGAAACTCTGCATGGATTTCGGAAGAAAATCTCTGATCCACCCTATCCACAAATCCCTTTTCCCCCCTCAATCCACAACAAAACGACTCCCGCGCAGGGTTGCAGTGCCTGTTAGAAACTTCAGCCGGTACGCTGTGCCCATCAGCGGTTCGTGAAGAGTTTTATACCTAGTTTTGTAAAAATGTATAACGAAAATCAGGAGGATTGATCGTTTTTTAATGTGACTATACCAAAGAAATTTGGCAGTGCCATGAAAATTTTGGTGAAAATAAAAGCTTATCTATCTATCTATCTAAAACAAAGTATAAACCTTGTATAACACCAGTACACCGTGCAGTCCCATGGTATCAGTCCTATCCTACCCAGACCCAGTGCCAAAATTAGTGTTAAAAAAAAGTTCCAACCGGGCGTTATTATCAAGTGATAACGCCCGGCCAGCCATGCGATATCAAGTGATAACGCACGGTTGGATTTTTTTTTCTTTTAACATCAGGGGAATACCAGAAAATTAAAACAAGTGTACTAGTGTTATAATCATTATCGCCCTTGCTTTTCTTCGGGCAATAGTTCTTTACTTACTTTTTCTCAAAAAAGCTACTATTCTACAAATTGTCTTTGCATCATCCTCTAGGAAAATACGCCACGGTTCAGACAGCTCTTGACAATTGTAGAAAAAATGGTCCAGCCCCGCCCCCCTAGCTTACCGAATTGACACCTTGGCTGCACCGTTGTGCCCGTACTTTTAGTGTCCCAGTTATTTCCAAAAACTAGCAGACAACCTGCTTGCAACCGTTGCACTGACCTTAGATGCAATAAGAGCTCATAACTTTCCTTCGTCGTTAACACACGACAGTTAAACAAAACCACCGAAAACCTTGTGCGCATCCTTGTGTTATTTGTTATGTGTGGCTTTAGTCTTGCCCTTGTCGAAGTTCTTCACCGTAATGTTTTCTTCCAGGTGCAAGTACATCAACGTCACCAGAAGAAGGCTCTGGCTCATCCAGTGCCGTTATAAACTCGCTTCAGAGGACTAAAGCTTCTATCATAACGGCTAGTGATGAAACCAAGGATAGTGATCCGGTATTCTTTGTGACAGCCGAAGCCTTGAAGTGGGTTTGTGAATTGTCCGATTCTGTGAAGACTGTGCAGACGTGGTTTACAGAGTTCAGTGAATTTTCGAAGGCATCGCCGGCTGTCGCGCGGCCGTTGCTGCTCAGCTATCATCCCTGGAATTCTCCGAAGCTGATGGATCTGCCGCATTCGTATGATCCGCTGTTCCAGGTAAGGGATAAGCCGGAACTCCACTGGTGTCGTAACCGTGCTCGTCGAGACCCCGCGTGCTTTCATTGGCTGACAATTGCCAAAAATGGCGGTTGTGACACGTTACCATGGCTTGGGGACCCTACTATAGGGGTTATCCGTGCTCCCACAAACAGGTTCTGGCTCGAAAAGAGCGTTTCCGAGGCCTTTTGCGCGGCCCATAAGTGTGTTTCGCGACCAACAAGATTTTCGTGGCTCGCTTTGTGGCTCAAATTCGACAAACAACTGCCGAGGTGATTGTCGATCTTGTGGCTCAGTTTTGGCGGGAAGTTCAAATTTAGCAGCAAAATCACGTCAAAAGAATAAAATTAAAAACTTTCTCAAGTACGTAGAAATAAAACTGAAGATCTTTTTTGCACGGAATGGTAAGGACGAAAGCGTGGAGTTCTATTTACCGAGATTCTTACATGATTTTTATTTATATATCCAGACATTTGAAATTACCGCCAAAAAAATGGACAAAACGGCGTTTCTGCGAGTTTCAACTTATGGCTCGACTGCGTGGCACATAATCGTGTTTCCGCGAAAAACACTCAGAAGTGTGTGGCCAAAATTGTGTCACGGAAAAACGCCTTATACCTGATAGAGGATTTTGCCAGACAAGAGCGAAAGGGGGTTTTGCATGTTGGGACGGTTGTTAAACACCCAGCCTAATCCATTAACTTGTTGATAAGCCTATCAATTGATGACACATTTATATCTGTTTTTTTCCCGCCTCAGCGAGCCGTGTCTTTTTCCTTCAGTTTTCATTCGCCTTCCTTGATCTTTGTTAAACTTTTTGGCTCCCATCAAGAATCTCACAAAGGGCTTGCAAGGCTATCAACGACTGGGATCGCCCCCATTTTTCGTCTGATGACCAGGAGAACGGCTGTGCTGGACAAGGGTGAAAGTCAAAAGCCATGTGTTCACTGCAAAGCGTTTTTGTCTGGTCGAAGTCAAGAAAGACATTTGAAGTACAAGTCCCAGTCGATACAGTCTCTATTCTACTGTTCTAATTGACTCTGAAAGCCTGCCGAGTTTCTCAAAAGAATACAAAGCCGAAGAAACACGGACAAATTTACATAACCGGGATTACTGACCAAGAAACTCCTCAGAAGCAATAAGCGGGATAATTACTCCTTGAGCTCAAGCTAATAAATATTTTTAGTCTTTATTAGTGTTTATATTTGTATATATTGACGTTTTCGACAAATTTGGTTTTTACCATGATAGTTCGGAAAGAATAAAAGTGATATCTATCTAGCTATCTAACTGCGACTCATGTGAAAGATGACGCAAAACGGATTGTTCTGCTAAGATTTTCTTGAGCGGTATTTGACCCTTCTCGGCAAGGGTCCTCGTCAGACGGTCGAACCAATCGATTAGATAGGTTTTCCGATCTACTTTTTGGTTCGTAAGGGGGAAGAAACTGCTGCCTTGGGAAAAAGGGACCCTTGTAAACTGGACTATCTAACAGCATGTCTTCCGCACTTGCTAACAGTTGTATATTTTGTGGAATTGCAGAGACACAATCTTAAAAGCGTCCCACATAAAAAACGTAAAATCTGACCATCGGCTTCCTGCGGCTTCCTCCCACCCCACCCGCTTCCTCGGAGCTTTGGTGCTCCGCGGATGTATGAGGTATTTCTAAGCATCCAGATGTGTGGCTGTCGTAAAAACGTCACATAATTCAATAATAAAAAAGAACTGGTACCATCTTTTTTTCTTTTTTTTTCTTTTGAGCAAGATGCAGGGGGTGTTGAAAGCTGATAAGGTTTCGTTGGTTATATCACAGTGCCCTTGTTAGAGGCTGTTTCCAGGTCAATTCGTCGCAAGGACCTTCTAGAGATACCAACCATTCAGTTCCGTCCCCTGGAATTACCCCGCGCTGCCGACTTATTACACTCTTTTTTTTCCAGTATTACCACAAGAAAGCCTGCAGCCAGTGTAACACCGTACCGAAAGACCCAACTGTATGTTTAATTTGCGGAACTGTCGTGTGTCTAAGAGAAAATTGCTGTCGACAACAAAACCTCCACGAAGGAATACAGGTAAGACTTATTTACACTGAAGCGTAAGCTTTTCTCATGAGATTATATGCCAGGGGGGTCTAGGCTAAAACCCCCCCGGCGAAAACCCCCCCGGCGAAAACCCCCCAGCCAAAACCCCCCCGGCGAAAACCCCCCGTGACCAAAACCCCCCCGGCGAAAACCCCCCCGTGACCAAAACCCCCCCGGCGAAAACCCCCCCGGTACCAAAACCCCCCCGGCGAAAAACCCCCCGTGACCAAAATCCCCCCGGCGAAAACCCCCCCGGTAACACCCCCCCCCCGGCGAAAACCCCCCGGTACCAAAAGCTCGATTCATTTACATTTAACACGAATCCAAAAAATTTCACTTGACTTCCCGTGATCTTGTTCTAATTCAAATGGAATTCTGGTACAACAAGACAGTGAAGCTTAGTCAGTTCTCAGTTGTACTTCCACTGGAATTAGTCCGCCCCTTGCGACGAGGACGCGCTCACTGGGAAAATTGTACGAGTTGCAGCAGTGAAAGTTGCAATTCATACCATTAAGTGGCATTTTTTTTTTTTTTTTTTTTTTTGGTTCCAAGGGAAAACATTTTTTTACAAGTTTAACAACTAGGCTATTACTTCGGTCCAATTAAGGCTAGGTACAATAATAAGGCACTTTTTTCCGATTATAGTTATGTCTAGATTTTTTTTCAAGATTTTTTTTTTAATACTTTTTTTAAGATTTTTTTGTAAGATTATTTTCCCCGGGGGGTTCTGGTACCGGGGTGTTTTGGTACCCGTGGGGTTTTGGTATCGGGGGGGGGTTTGGTACCGGGGGGGTTTTAGCCGGGGGGGGTTAGCCGGGGGGTTTTGGTCACGGGGGGGTTTTCGCCGGGGGGGGGTTTCGCCGGGGGGGGTTTGGTACCGGGGGGGTTTTCGCCGGGGGGGTTTTGGTCACGGGGGGGTTTTCGGCGGGGGGGTTTTGGTCACGGGGGGTTTTCGCCCGGGGGGGGGGGGGGTTTGGTCACGGGGGGGTTTTAGCCGGGGGGGTTTTGGTACCGGGGGGGTTTTCGCCGGGGGGGTTTTGGCGGGGGGGTTTTCGCCGGGGGGGTTTTAGCCGGAACCCATGCCAGGGATACATAATTTCGGATATTTCGGTTGCACTTCTGGCAAACCGTCCAGATCCACAACAATACCAACAGAAAAACGAAAAAAAAAACGAAATTATATTTAAAATGAAATTGTATTTACGAAATAACGAAACTATATTAGTAGTTATATAAACCGGGAACTGGCTCAAAAGTCCCCCCAGTTCAAACCCTCATTTTAACACCAATTTCTTAAATTTTAACATGATTTTTTCCAAATAATCCCCTTTTTTATAGATATTTTTATTTTCTTATTTCCCAAATAAAGGTCCCAAGAAATAGGAAATATCACCCTTTACTACATATAAACTACTACTTTTTTACATTTTTCATTTTTTATCAAAATACTACTGAGTAAACAGTTCTACATCAACATATTGGTCAGAGTTCTTATTCACCCTCATAATAGGCTGTAAAACCAGATTTTTCTTTAGAAGCAACTCATCAGCAATTGCATTATATCTCTGTGGTATAAACAAATCACAGGCTTTGTTATTATGATTAATAACAACAACCAACTTATCACCATATTTTGTCTTAGCCATTCTCATTTTAACGATGCTATATTTCAATCCTAGAACTAGTTCTTCCTTTCTGATTGTCTCGTTGTATTTATTCATTTTGATTGTAGACAAGACTTCTCTTAGCGACTCCATTTATTAGCGGCTGATTTTATTTAATAAAAATCCAAACTCACAAACTCACATACATATTTTTATTAATAATATCAAGTGTAGCTTTTCTTTCATAATATATAACACAATAAACATTATATGGTACGGGTATATCATCTTTTAATGTTAAACTTATTTCAATATCAGCAGTTGTTCCATTATAAATATTTGACTCGTGTTTGGAAACATCGAAACAGAATAGTGGATACACTGATTTAAATTCTTCTATACTAACAACACTACCAGTATCAAACGATAATTGTTTATAACCTAAATGTATGAACCTATTGTAAAGATTCGAGTATTTACATTTCTCATCGCTAAAGTCACATTTGAGTGGTTCTTCAGGATATTTATCCCCATTAATTCCGATGTCTGTTAAATTCATATGATCAAACACCATATTATTCTTTTTTTGGTTGTTATGCTTGTCATTTTTCTGTAACATCACAACGATTTTCGTAGGACTATTTCTCTCCGACACAACTTTCCAAGTGTGCTCCTTATTCTGACTAACATCACTTTTATAAGTATTACAAGCTTCCCACATTAAATTATACTTTTTATCCTTTGCAAGACCCTTTTCCAATTCACTCATCATTTCAATACTAGGAGATATGATAGGGATTTTCCAGGATAAATACTCAATGACCACTTTAAAATTAGTATTTCCAATTCCAGTTCTTATAATCATATTATTATCATCATTTCTTCTTAAAAATATTTTGTGCGATGCACCTCTGAAAAACCGTTTGTTTCCTTTCAAGAATCCAAACAACTCTGATAATGGTAAATACATATTTACTAATTTACTGCTTTTAGTTCTGTTATATCTCTTTTCAAAACCCTTATTATAATTCGGATTAGATTCAGAACTGACATTTACATTTCCTGCTGCTGCTGCAGGTGCGGTAAATGAACATATTATAGGGTTGATATCTGTTCCTTGATTATAATCCTTATACCAGAAATGATTTCTGGCTGCGCTTCTAGAATAATCATCGGAATATTCAATCAACTTTGTAACGGTAGTTGTAATACCAACATGATTGATTTTTTCAACCGATTCGTCATTTATTACATACTCAGCGGTACTGAATAAATTAAATCCATTATTAGTTAAAGTAGCAACATCGGTTGCAGCTAGGTTAGTTCCATCCTCTTTTACAATTCTTACACTAACATCAAGATAACTTTCACTTGGATAGAACCAGGAATCCAATTTCTTCGTTACGAATTCAAACTCTTGTTTATTGGAAACATTCACATCTGTTTCTCGAATTTCTTTAAATTCATATTTGACCACTGTTTCATCAACAAGCGGCTCATCAAAAATGTTCCATTGCGGACTGATAACTTTATTTACTGCCATTTATATAAGAAAGAAATTATTCGATAAAAATTATTTCAGAATCTTTAAACCACTTCCAGTTATTATCGCGTTGATCAAATCCTGACTTTTTTGATTTAAAAATCTCTTATTTGTACCCAGAAGATCCTTCATCGATTTCTTCTTTCCAATCACATCAATGAGTTCTTTCCTGTTTACATCAATCAAATCTTTCCCATATTCTATTGCTCTATTTTTCAACAACTCGAATCTCGGTTTAATAATATTATTATACATTGACAATGCTCCATCTTTTATTTGTTTTGCTGACGTTTGAAATAACTGGGAATTGGCAATATTTTTGAATATACTACCGATTCCACTTCCGTACTGCTTTTTATAAAGTAAGCGCTTATTATTAATCAACATTTATAGGTAAATAATTTTATTTCACTAATCCTTTAAGCTTTTCTTAAATGCAGTACGTATCCAACGTTCATTCAAATCGATAGGTCTTCCCAACTGATCAGTAATTGTCATTCTCAAGGAGTAAATAAAGTCTTTTGTGTTAATAGGAAGATATATTAATTGTCTAGGATTCTCAACAATTTGACAACCTGGTTCTGTATTCGGAACAAATGTCCAAATGACGTCTGATTTACTTTTGTTTACGATAGAACTGTTTACAAGAGAGCAGTGAATTTGAATTTTATCAACACTTCTTGTAATATTTGGAAGCCTTGTACCTTCATTGATTTTCTTAGATATCTCACTATCCTTCTCAAACCCTAAAATCTGACACAAGTCACTGTTAAATCTAAACACATATTTTTCATGTAATAGGATGACAAATCTCATAGATGCTGGATTGGATGAGATTACAATTGGACATTTATCTTTGGGAGTATCAAAATACTGACACAAAAAATAATTCAAACAATCATCGTTATACATCCCATTAGGAATAGTAACATTCACCCATCCCCCATCTTTCCTATACTGAAATGTATTATTTCCAAATTTATCACTTATATTATGCCACGAATACCACAAAGTACACTGATTCAAACCTATTTCATAATCTGAATGACGATTTAATTCAATTGGTTGACTAAATGTTATATCAATGATACTTTCATTACCTTCAATGTTTAACAACACCATTTATTAGAAATATTTTTTATATATTGAATTGTAATCTCTCTTCGTAAGAAATTTATTTCGCATTAACGAATCCAAAATATCAATAGCTTCATTCCTCAACTCATCAGATGTATTTCCGTTTACTCTACTACCTATCAAAGTGTACAATTTTGAAATCATTTCATTGCAGTTCATAAATATTCCAGTTCCTTGTTGTTTGACTAATCCAACATTATTTTGAATGGTTCTTAACCTATCCTTGTAAACTCTTATAAATTCAATAATTTGATTATGGCTAGAGTAACCTTTACTCTTTGTCCCACCATAACTTTGACTTATATTTGTTAAATGATCCAGAGCCTCCTCTATATCCGCAGGTTGATTAATGTAATACGTAGGTATTTTAAAATAATGATCATTACCACCCCGCGATACATGTTTTGAATTAATCTGATTTAACAACTCTTGGGTAATACCTTTATTCATTTCAATGGATAATGGGACTAAAGCGGGAGTTGGTTCTAAAGCAGGAGTTGGCGCTCTACTCGATTCCTTTGAAGCAGTGATCTGGAATGGATGAGTTGTTTTAAATGTATCAACTAATTTCTGAAACTGTACGCTTGATTTTCCATCAATCACCCCTAATTTGTTCATGATCGCTTCAGTGTAATCTTTTTGTGTCTTCATGTTTTCTTTTTGTGCCATCATGTTTTCTCTTTGTGCCGTAACAACTGGAGCGTTAAATTCTGAAGCCATTTCCCAAAAGCCTGCTTTTTCCATCTCATATTCTTGAACCTTTCTTCTCTGAATTTCTCTATTCTTCACTATACCCGATAACATATCACTCAAGCGTCTTGAATCCATTTATATACAAGTAATTTTATTTCATAATAAATTTTGAAGTTCTTTTTCATAAAACCCTCCTTGAATTAATTCCCCACTTTTGTCAGATATTTCATAAGTAATAGGGATGGTAGGTCTAACGGTTGCTATCTGGAATACTTCATTTGTGTAATTTGGTAAATATCCTTTATCAAAAATACTTTTTTCTTTTTTAATTCTGACTAAATCTCCTACTTTATAATGTCCTGTGATTGTGTAGTCATCAGCTGGAGGAAACAAAGCATTGTAAACCTTTTTCTGATTCATTTTTTTTACTAGCATCAATGGGTTTCATTTGTATTGAACGATGATAAGAGTTATTATAATTACTAACAAATAAAGGTAAAATATCAATCCATTTATTAGTGTTATTGTGAGTAAAATATTTCCACAACTTTTCTTTCAGTGTTCTATTGAATCGTTCAACAATTTGCGCTTTTAATTCACTTTCAGATGCAAACCAGTGTATGTCGTTATTTTTAAAAAATGTTTGAACATTTCTCATTACAAATTCTTTACCTTTATCAGTTTGTAGTTTCTTAGGAATTCTTTCTTTAAATATATGACTGAATGCCTTGATTATTTCAGCACCCGTTTTATCTTTCAAAGGGACACACCAAGCGTATTTACTAAAGCAATCAATTACAGTTAAGATGTAATTTGTTTTATCATTCGCTTTTTTATATTTCTGCATGTCAACTAAATCAGCTTGCCATTGCTCATCCACATAGTGAACATAGACTCGTCTCCTTTCAAAGTTATGATAAGAAGGTTTGTGTAAGGTATATACATTCTCATTTTGCAACACATGTTTTATTTTATCTTTAGAAAAGTTCACTCCATTTTCTTTTAATTTTCTATGAATATCATCAACACCTGAATAATTAGAATAATACGTATTTAAAATATCTTTTTCTGCGTCGAGGTTTTTTTTAAAAACAGATTTTTCCTTGATCCGCAAAAAACACAATTACCTTTTAGCATTGGAACATTATTTTTCTGTGACACTGCCTTAAACATTGCTTCAGTGTCAGTTTTCTTTTTACACTTCATACAATAAATATCCATTTATTAGAAAACAATTTTTATAAACGAAAAGCTACCAACTTCATTTTGCGCTGAATGTAGGAAATACAGTGAAATCCACAGTTTAATTCATCTATATTTTGAACAGCAAGATTTTCATAAGCTATTTTTTTCTTTGAAGTTTTTAGATATTTAATTATTTCTTTTCCTGGGGGTATACCGAAAGAATCGAAAAATTCGACATAGGGTTGATCAGGTAGATTACAATACGCTACCCAGTGAGTTCCAGGCATTCCGAGTTTATCATAGTTAATGACACCACATTCTAGGTTATTTATTTGTTTAGGTAGCGTATCTATAGAGAAAACACCTCTAAAATATGGTATATCCCCTAATGCGTCCATAATGTCAAAATTGGTTAGAGGTCCTACTTTACTTTTGCTTCTTTTTTGACTTCCCCGTTTTTTGACTTCCTAGGCCTTCCCCGTACCCCATGACCAACCACTCTTTGTGTTCCAGGAAGTGTAAGCGCACCACCTGTGTTGACATCATCGGTTATCTTCTTAGGCCTTCCCCGACCCACAACTTTTTGTGTTCCAGGAAGTGTAAGCGCCCCACCTGTGTTTGCTATATTATCCACCAATTTCTTACCAGCGAATGTACCCAAAGCAGCAGCACCACTTGTTAAAGCTGCCTTACCAAGCGTAATTGCTAACGGTATTAGGAAAGGAAGTAATCCACCCTTTTGAATCGCTTCTTTCATCTGTTTATATGATACATCAATGTCACAACCCTTATTATTCATTTTACATGTTTCAATTTTATCAATTTGTCGTTTACTTAAAAGTAACTTTACTGGTTCTCGTTCATTCTGTCTGCTATGACTAACACGTATCTGACATTTTTGTTTAGCACCAAAACATTTCTTCAGCTTTCCTTTCTGAAGCTTTGATAAATAAACTATATACTCCATTGTCTCAACCATTTATTAGAAAATTAATTTATCATATAAATTTTATTTCTTTAGTTTAGTTTTCATTATGTCTTCTGTTTTCTTAACAAAATCTTGATCAACAGTTTTTGCTCTGAAAGCCTTTTTAAAATGTTTACGACTGCTCTTTCAATATTATCGATATGGGCTTCTTGGTCAAAATATTTTGCTTCTATATTAAAACTAAGTTTTTCTTGGTTTTCGATCTTTTTATCCATACTTTTGCTAAGGTCAAGAACCTTTTTGTCAATACTTTTGCTAAGGTCAAGAGTCTTTTTGTCAATGATTTTCCTAAGGTCACCAACCTTTGTTTCAATACTTTTGCTAAGGGTTTGTTGGACAAGAAGCTTTTCGTCATATTTTAAAAGGTTTGTTGTTAACGTATCTAAATTAACAGCATCCTTTTTGTTTCTAGGGTCTTGAACATTTGTGATTACTTTATCCCCAGCATCAATTTCTTTATCAGTAACTTGAATTGTCTGTTTTACAAATAATCCTTTATCTTTGATCCTTATCAGTGTATTATCAGGAGAATCATCTACCGCAGTTAATCTGTTGATATCTTCGCTAAAATATTGATTGGTTTGCACTTGTCCCGCAGTCATTTGTTCTTTAAATTGATTCAAAATCACAGTCATAGATCTTAAGCTAATAGCATCCTTATCTGTTTTCGCATCACCTAAATTTATAATTCGTCTATCGTGTAGGTTAATGTTGCCATTTTCATCAGTAACTTTCGATTCGCTAGCAACCTTTTTTCCAACACTACCAAATTTATTCATTTATTATAGAAATAAATTATCCGGTAAATTTTTCAAAGTTTTTCCTATACTTCAGGGTTTTATCTTTTGTTTTTAAATCTATGAAGAAAAACCCATAGCCCTTGGTTGCAGCCTCGAATTGTTTGAGAAATTTTTCATTGTCTATACTGGATACATGGCTTTGTCTAATTAATTTTACTTCTTTTGGATTAGAACACTGAAAGAATGCAAAGTAATTACACTGAAGTCTTACCACCTTTGGCGTTTTATGATAGCTCTGAGACAAGTAAACAATTGAAGCATTTTTCTTTCTTCCTCTTATGAATAAATCTTCTATTTTCTTCTGGTCTTTTTCAGTTACAAAATCGTCAAAGATAATCAAGTTCTGATACTGGGGGTCTAGGTCGTCAACATCGATAATATCATTAAGGTCATTACTTACGGTTAGAATATTCGTTTTACATTTTGATTCTAAAGTGTTTAAATTGTCTATAAGGTCTTTATATTTGTCTTCTTCAAGATCTTTTGCATACAAGTATATTCGGTTGAAACAGATGTATTCATAAATTAAATTCAAGAGTAAATTGGTTTTCCCTGTTCCTGAACTTCCACAAATTAATAATCTAAATGGCCACTGAGGTGCAAGTTCGTGTTTGTTCTGATAGTTATTCTTTTCGCTAAAATCATACACTTTTATTGGTGCCTTTTCATTCATTTATTTAGGAAGAATTTTTCATTATAAGATTTACTGAAGTAGGTACTTGAATTTTTTAAGTAGGTACTTGAATTTTGAAGTAGGTACTTGAATTTTGAAGTAGGTACTTGAATTTTTTTAACTAGGTACTTGAATTTGAAGTAGGTACTTGAATTTGAAGTAGGTACTTGAGTTTAATGTTTATAACCTAAAGGTAAAGTTGTGTATTTATCGCTTGTTACTATCCTTTTATCATCCTTAGGATCTAACGCTTTCTTATTCTGTTCTTCTAGAAACATATGGTGCTTGTATGGTCTTAAGTTATACTGGGTTACAGATAGGTTTTCAATTTTACCAAACAGTACATCCTTATAGTTTTGAATCGTAATTTTATCTTTCACTATGTTCGTTTTTATTCCTTTTAGTTTTTTGCTAGCCTTTGAAGGGTCTTGGTTGTCCTTATCATAAGCATATACTTTTGATCGTAATCCAACAAATTCTGTCATAATTTGTCCTGCTAATTCATCTTTCATCATTCCTATCACTTTCTTATTTACACTAGGAAACCCATATGGATTATCTTTCGCATAATCAGATGTATCGAACCTCTCGTTCAAATCTTGTTTGATATCTTCATAGAAATCCTCAGTTCTTATGTCATATATGAACGAATCTGTATCCATATAACATAAATCTATTTTATCCTCGTATTTAGGTTTCATATAATCATAATGGAATTCATACATCAAGAGCTTGGAGAGTTCCAGTACAGCAAAACCGATATACATTGGTTTATCTAGTTTTATCTTTTCCTTTGACATTCTTGCTACAGAAAAGTTTTCACTGAAAATAATTTCAGATTTAAAGTTGGGTTTCTTTATTACTTTTTCTCTTGTTTTATCATCAGTTATTATTTCCATATCAGCTCGTTTCCTTACGTTCTCCATAGTTTTTCCAAAGCAAGCGTTATTCATCAGTTTAAAAAAGTCCTTTTCAAAATCGTTAGTACCTTTAGTTCTTAGTGCTGTGTTGTGGTCTATGTATCCTTTTAAGTAAGCACTCTCAGTGAATCCTAGTATTCTATGTACTTTTTTCAGTATCAGACCTTTTTGTAAATAGAATTCTAGGTTTCTGTGGTGAACTACATAGTTATTTTTATCCAGTAAGGTCGTACATAGTTTTCCATTGAAATGTTCTGGTGCTAATGGCAGATCTTTATGTAACTTGTGTAACTCTCTAGGATAATCTAAATCAACTTCATAAATTGCCCCCACATTTTCCAAATTCATTTCTGTTTGAACATGATTTTTTAATAGTTGATAATAATCTAAAGAATTAATTTCAGTGTTCTCTTTCATTTCATCAGGTACTGGAATGAATTTAAAATCATTCGCTGGTAATTTTTGTGACATCGCCCACCCATATAAATTATTCTTATCGAAATACATTAAATAGTTAGATGGCTTAATTTTGTCATAACTGCTCATATATTTATTATTTGCCTTAGCATATCTTTTTATACATTGTGATACACCGCCTCTTATTCCCTTTTCAATGAATGTATACATGTCTTCCTTTGAGAATAACGGTAGTTCTACTTTCGAATGCTTTAGGAAAGAATCCCATGTTAGTCCTGGAGCTGAGAAGTAATGTAGTGGATCCAAGTCATAATTATGTATACAGACATTTCTGAAATTCTCTACAACATCTGATAGAATTAACACATCACTTTTTAGGTACAACTTGGTATAATCAAGTAATGTTTCGCAATTAAATTGCTTCCATATAGAGACCGCTCTCTTATAATCACTTTTGCTGATACCTTTTCCCGTTAACCTAGAACAAAAGCTTTCTATGGGTGGTAATTTTGTATCATTCATTTTTTCAAAACTATCAATGTATTCATAAGGATACACCCCTTTTTTAATTATTTCTTTGAACTCTTCATCGTTTTTGAAACTATTCGATGTGTACTTGAAATTCTCCCTTAGATGATTACAGGATTCTTTGCAATCGCATTTTGCTAAATTAGCTGATAGCTTATCCAACGATGAAGCCATGAATCTGATTGAATCTATGAATCTGATTTCATATTTTATTTCCGTATCCTGTCTTGGAATACTTATTGATTTTGAGAATGATATGAAACTTTCTGCTGATTCAAATATTCCGTTATCAGGTATCAACTCTTTCACAAATAGATGGGAATCATACTTTGATAAGTTATGCATCACTACAGGGATATGCTTGGGAATCCTGTATTTCATGTTACATTCAGCGTGTGTGAAACCTCTGTCTTTTTCGGTCATGTGATCATGATCAAAGTGGGGATTTTCAGTAATTTCTGTGTTACAGATATGGCAAGTCTTGTTCTTTAGGGTCTTCCATTTTTCTTTAATTTCTTCATCAGTATAAGTGTGATTTCTTTGTCTTTTTTCATACTTGTATGCAATTTCTGTGGACACTTCTTTAATTGTTTTCACAAAATGCTGAGCAGCATCTTCACCAAAGTGGTCATAATATTTATTTTGTTTCGCATCAAACGAACAACAGACTTGAAAACCGTATGCAAAAGGCTTCTGTTCAGCTACTTTTATTGTTTTCTTTCCGTTTACCTGGTTGTATTCTTCGTTATAAGACTCAAAGTCTGCTATTATGCAGTACGGTACTTTCATCTGTTTTGCAATATTTTTATAGTGTATTTTTGAACCTTCAAGAGGCATTATGATATCAGGGTCTTCACAATTTTTTTTAAGTTCATGTTTTTCAAAGTGTTCTTTTTTCGAAAAATGTCTTCCGCAAAAAGTGCATATGTATGTCTTTGTTTTATTTTTAGAGATTTGACTACCAAGTAATCTGCTCAGATCTTTCACAAGTACATAGTGATTATCGAAATATAATAAATGAATGATATGTTTTGCTGTTTTCCTATTAATTGTACTTTTTAATATATGACTTCTGATTATTTTCTCTTTATCAATTTGAAATAAGCAAATCTTAATGTTGTATCTATTTTCAAATTTGTGGATGTCTTGTGTATCCATCGGGAAGTTGGTAACCCCTTTGAAATCAAATTCATTCTCATATTGTTTATATTTCGAAGTTCTCTCAGCGTTGTCCTTAGCTGGGTATAAATGTGCTAAGATACACCAAAGAAAGCATTTTTTATCTTTATTTTTTATATTTATGCACGCTTTTTTATTTTTTACGAAATCTGGCAGTATCTTAAACGTTCCTCCCATATAAGATTCGATTCGAGTCATCCTATAATCAATTCCTTCATACCGACTAAATTGTAGCCCCGACCGAGGGGTATTACTTAAAGAACTCAGTCTCTTGTTATTATCATCTAAATGACTACGAGTAAGAATACTATTTTTATTGAAAATCCAAGAAGTACTGTTATAAAATACTACAACTTCTTCATCATTCTCCTGTCTATAGAAAATAACCCTGGTCACAAATTGAACTCTATAATGATTTATTTCGTTCATTCTTCGGAGTAAATCATTAAAAACAAAAGCAATAAGAGTATGTTCATCTCTTCCATTGCTTTCAATTGAAACGTTTACGGTATACAAATTTTCAATTTCCCTAGAAATTGTAGTCTGCTGTTCTTCTTCCGTTCTAAATAAATGATCCGGAATTATTTTTTCTTCTTTAATTTTTTTCTTATTTATGAAGAGAGTTGATAAATCGATTGCTTTGTGTCTATTTTTATCACCTCTTTCTGTTTGATCTCTTATGATATCTCTCATTTTCTGTACGGAATCTTTATGTTTGGTAATAATATTATTATAGTATTCTTCAACCTTTTGTATGACTTCATCTCGGTTTCCACGGGTGGATAGGTTTTTGTTTTTTAGAAATCTTTTTAATTCACTTGTATCTTTTACTGTTATCTTTTCCTTCTCTTGTTTTATTTTTGTAATGGTGATATTATTTTCTTTAATCTCATCTTCGAGAATGACCCTTAATCTCTCGTCCGGTTTGTAGTCGGATGGTCTTGGTCTTTTCTTATTATGGGTTCTTTCGTTTCTGCGTTCAATTTTAATTTTATCTTCAGCTATCAAAATATACTTATTAAGATGGTTTATGATATTATTTGTTATTTCATGTTTCTTTGTTCCATTTGTTTTGATTTTATTAATTTTCGCATAAGTCCGCAGCTCATTATATGTATAATTCGGTAATCTTTGTATAGTCGATTTGTTGTTCGATATAACCTTTTTACAAAGCTGAATAACCTCTGCAACATTCATCATTTAATAGGGGAATATTTTTATTAATGAATTTCTCCCGTCTGCGTTTTCTCAGCCGTAAAGAAAAGCACTGGTTTCAATGTACATTTTACAACAGATACGCTGCCTAAATTGTCTCCGAATGATCAATGCACAGAGAGCACACTTTCCGAGACAGTGAATTTGTTTGCGTTTAGCGGTGCATCTATCTTATATCCGATCGACCAAGAAAGAAACAGGAGAGTTGTGTAGATGGCAGAAGTGTTCCGAATCGTGAAGCAATCAAATAATTTTTCAAACAATTTTATTGTTTAATAAATGGAAGAATTAGAAAAGATGATGTTTATTCCTAGAAGGAGTTACAAATACTACAATCATATAAGTAATAGCTTACTTTTATCCAAATTCCTCTTTTCAGCAGCAGGAATGTCTGCGTTTCTAGTGCTGCCTTTAGCTTCTTTAAGTTTGGGTGCTGTTATCATCGAAATAATCGAAAAACATCTAAACATTGCAGAGAGAAAGTCAGAGCATAAAACCGCTTATAATTTTTACACTGAATTGTCAGTGATGTTAAAATGCGGACAATTAACGATTGAAGAGGTCATTCAACGCGAAGGGGAAATGCGTAAAACATTTAAATTCTTTCCTCGCGAAAAATACATGAAACAGGTTCGCTTAAATGGATATAAATATTGTAAAAATAATTCCATAATAAATCAAGAGAAATTACCCAAAGTGTAGTATATTGCTTTCATAAGATTGAAAACTCTATCCTCATATTCATATACGCATTAATTACCTGCGTCATTCATAACCAGTACCTGAGTAACCCCTCACCACCCAGTACACCTTTGTCCAAGTGAGTAACCCCTCACCACCGAGTACACCTTTTTCCAAGTGAGTAACCCCTCACCATCCAGTACACCTTTGTCCAGTGAGTAACCCCTCACCACCGAGTACACCTTTGTCCAAGTGAGTAACCCCTCACCACCGAGTACACCTTTTTCCAAGTGAGTAACCCCTCACCACCGAGTACACCTTTGTCCAAGTGAGTAACCCCTCAACACCCAGTACACCTTTTGTCCAAGTGAGTAACCCCTCACCATCCAGTACACCTTTGTCCAAGTGAGTAACCCCTCACCACCGAGTACACCTTTTTCCAAGTGAGTAACCCCTCACCATCCAGTACACCTTTGTCCAAGTGAGTAACCCCTCACCACCGAGTACACCTTTTTCCAAGTGAGTAACCCCTCACCACCCAGTACACCTTTGTCCAAGTGAGTAACCCCTCAACACCCAGTACACCTTTGTCCAAGTGAGTAACCCCTCACCACCCAGTACACCTTTGTCCAAGTGAGTAACCCCTCACCACCCAGAAAAAAAATAACAAGCTTTTAACGATCAATCTAATCAAGATAAATCCTTTACGTTTCGCAACAATTATCTGACCTAGATTCCAATCTGTACAGATTGGGAATTAGGGCAAATGACTAATCATCATGCGCTTCGCAACAATTATCTGCTCTAATTCCCAATCTTTACAGATTCGTCAAGGCCATATGACTAATCACCACCTGGAAACTCGTGCGGTAATATTTGCTGAGGTGTTGCCCACTCTCGATTTTAGTGCCTGGTGCCGAGAAGCTCGGTCACTGCCGGTAGTTAGGAGCTTTGGATTTTTATTAAATAAAATCAGCCGCTAATAAATGGAGTCCATCAGAGAAGTCTTGTCTACAATTAGAATGAATAAATACAATGATACAATCAGAAAGGAAGAACTGATTCTAGGATTGAAATATGCTATCGTTAAAATGAGAATGGCCAAGACAAAATATGGTGATAAGCTGGTTGTTGTTGTTCATCATAATAACAAAGCCTGTGATTTGTTTATACCACAGAGATATAATGCAATTGCTGATGAGTTGCTTCTAAAGAAAAATCTGGTTTTACAGCCTATTATGAGGGTGAATAAGAACTCTGACCAATATGTTGATGTAGAACTGTTTACTCAGTAAAAAATGAAAAATGTAAAAAAGTAGTAGTATATATGTAATAAAGGGTAATATTTCCTATTTCTTGGGACCTTTATTTGGGAAATAAGAAAATAAAAATATCTATAAAAAAGGGGATTATTTGGAAAAAATCATGTTAAAATTTAAGAAATTGGTGTTAAAATGGGGGTTTGAACTGGGGGGACTTTTGAGCCAGTTCCCGGTTTATATAACTACTTATATTTATCCCTCGCATATCATCTTAGACGGATAACTATATAGCTGATCAAGAAAAAACCGAAAATCTCGTTTTTATGGCACTTGCAGCTCCGCTCAAGTGCCATATACCGATCGCTTTTCGGTCGGTCGGTCGGTCGGTCGGTCGGGCGGTCCACTGTTTTCGAGTTAGGGTACTTCCAGATGTGCTAGGACGATGAAACTTGGCAGGCATATCAGGGACCCGATATAACTAACCTGGAAATAATCAGTTTCACGATCCGACCATCTGGGGGGGAGTGGTGGGCCGGGGAATCCTGAAAATTAAGTAGTTTTTGTCACACTTTTTCGAGTTGGGGTACTTCCAGATGTGCTAGGACGATGAAACTTGGCAGGAATATCAGGGACCCGATATAACTAACCTGGAACTAATCAGTTTCACTATCCGACCATCTGAGGGGGAGTGGTGGGCCGGGGAATCCGGAAAATTAAGTAGTTTTTGTCAAACTTTTTCGAGTTGGGGTATTTCCAGATGTGCTAGGACGATGAAACTTGGCAGGAGCATCAGGGACCCGATTCGAATAAACTGGAAATAATCAGTTTCCCAATCCGACCACCTGGGGGGGAGTGGAGGGCTGGGGAATCCGGAAAATTGGAGTAGTGTTTAACTTTTGAACGGGTGATCGGATTGGAATGAAACTTAATAACTGAACAAATGGCATACCTCTGATGTCCTATTTGAAGTCCGGACCGGACTCGACAGCTATGGGGGAGTTGGGGGGGGGGAGACCGGAAATCTCGAGAAACGGTTAGAATGGAGGGATCGCGGTGAAACTTGCTGGGAAGAACAAGCATCTGCTCTAGATAAATCGTTTATACATTTGGACTGGATCCGGACACTGGGGGGGGGGTGGAGGGGAGTTTCCCGGAATTCCGGTAATGGCGGTTTGGGGTATTTTCACGACGAGACTTGGGAGGCGTATCAGGGACCCGATCAAACTGACTTATAAATAAAAATTTACATGATCCGATAGTCGTGGGGGGAGTAGCGGGAGGGGGAATCCGGAATATTGAGTCATGCGTAACTTTGGAACGGTTGATCGGATTTGAGTGAAATTTGATAACTGAACAGAGGACATGTCTCTGGTGATCTTTGTCATGTCTTGATCTTTGTACACAACCGGATTGATTCCGGTGACTGTGGGGAGTTTGAGGGGGGGCCGGAATTCCGGCGATCGCGATTTAAGGTACTTCCATTAGTGCTAGGACGATGAAACTTGGCTGGAATATTAGAGATTCGGCAATATTAGCTTAGAAACTGCCACTTTCTAAATCCGACCATTCCTTAAAGTACCAATCTTGACTGCAAATTCAGAAAGATACTTTTAAGCAAAATTTACATTTTCATGATCCTCATGAGCCCATTATCATTTTTGACTCAGGGGTTTTGCTTACAAATGAAGTTCTAGCTCCCTTAAAGTGCGCTATCACCGTCTATCACCGTTAAAGTGCGCATTTTAACCGAAAAGTGTAAAAAAATACTTTTGTGACCAAACGGTATGCATCGATGATCCCTAAGGGCCTGTGATCGTTTTTGTCTCAATAGTTTTTCTTACAGATGAATTTCTACGCCTTTAGTGTGCGCATCATTACAGCCAAGTTCACAAATAAAATACTTTTTATGGCACTTGCCTTCCGGCCAAGTGCCATATACCGATCACTTTTCCGTCGGTCGGTCGGTCTGTCGGTCCGCTGATCGCGAGTTAGGGTACTTGCAGATGTGCCAGGATGATGAAACTTGGCATGTTTATCAGGGACCCGCCCAAACTAAGTTGGAAACAGTCAGTTCCCCGATCCGACCACCGTGGGGGGAGTGGAGGAAGGGTGAATCCGGAATATTGACATATTTATAACTTCTGAACGGGGAATCGGATCTTGATGAAACTTGATATTGGAAAGACCTCGTGTCTCAGATGTCACACTTCAAGTCTGGAATGGATCCGGTGACTTTGGAGGGAGTTTGATGGGGGAACCGGAAATTGTGTGACATACTCAGAATGGACGGATCGGTATGAAACTTGGTGGGAAGAGCAAGCACAAGCCCTAGATCAATAGTTGACAAGACCAGACCGGAACCGAGTACTGTGGGGGAAGTTGGAGGGAGGCTTCCGGAATACCGGTGATCCCGACTTAAGATGCTTCTGCATGTGCTAGGACGATGAAACTTGGCAGGCATATCAGGGACTTTACATTTTTAACTTAAGAACAGTCGTTTCTCCAATATGACCATCGTGGGGGAAGTGGAGGGAGGGGGAATCCGGAATCTTGAGGTTGTCCAACTTCTGAACGGGTGATCAGATCTTACTGAAACTTGATATTTGGAAAGAACACATGTTTCAGATGTCCCATTTCAAGTGCTGACAGGATCGGACCAATTTGGAAAGTCGGGGGAGGGGTAAATTTTGTGACACTCTTAGAACATAGCGATTGGGATGACAATTGGCGGGAAGAACAAGAACATCAGTAACAGAACCGGAACGGATCCGGTCGCTCTGGGGGGGGGGGGAGCTGGCAGGGGGTCCAGAATTCCGGTGGTCGCAATTTAAGGTACTTCAAGATGTGCTCGGACGACGAAACTTGGCTTGAACAGTAGAGACTTGACAAGATTGGCTTAGACATTGTCACTTCTCTGATCCGATCATCCCTTAAAGTACCCATCTTAACCCCAAAGTACAAAAAATACTTTTAAGCAAAACCTACATTTTCAGGATCCCCATGAGCCCATGATCATTTTTGCCTCAAGGGTTTTGCTTAGAAATGAGTCTCTAGCACCCTTAAAGTGCGCATCTTAACCGGAAAGTTAAATAAATACTTTTCACCAAACCATATAAATTCATGATCCTAAAGGGCCCAGGATCATTGTTGCCAGTAGGGTTTTGATTACAAATAACATTCTAGCGCCCTTAAAGTGCACATCATCACAGCCAGGTGCAAAAAAAAAACTTTTTTACATAACGATACATTCTCTTGATTTCCAAGGGTCCGTCTTCATTCTTATCTCAAGGGTTTTTCTTACAAATGTTCACAAAAAACCCACGAATTGGCGAATTCCTACTTTCATACTTTTACCAAGCCTTGCAAGTGCCATATGAGCTTACAGCTCTTGTTCTGTTTCTCATTCACGTTGAGCTACGCAAACTTTGCCTTGCTTATGAAAAATCTACACAATACAAGAATTAGATTTAATTCCAGTTTTGCGTTTATTACTTATTCACTTAATTGTTTTAAATTCTTCTTTACGAAAAACAGAATAGGAAATGTCAGCAGAGACACACTAACACGCAAGTAAATAGCATTGATTTGCATAATATTCCTTCAGCCCAAGCTGACTGCGAATCATAATGCGAACTGCACTGTCAAAATTAGTCAATAATAAAATAATGCTAAAGAAACATATATACAATTGGGTCACAATGTCAATTGGGTCAGGTACTCGTGACTACTATGAAGAGCACCATCTCGTCATCCTAAACAGTACAGTGTTATACTGATACAAACAAAAAACAAGATAGTCATCGATGTGTGGTTTGAAGCGTTCTGGAGTATAGGCCCAAGTTGTCGACATGGCAGGTAGGTTGGATAGTTGTCGAACTCATTTTGTGTTGTGGCTCATTGTGAGTTTATCTTGCAGCATTCCATCGATTGTGGCGCTGGAACAGCTGTCTACCTAGCTATCAATTCGTCCACTATCGTTGTTGTACGAGGGAAAAGAGCATGTCTCTGGGGCTCCGTCTATCTGGATGTTTTTGGTGAAGAGGACCGAGAGCTCAAGTAAGTGCCTCTGAATACCTACTTTAGATACCTGTTATCGAGAATTGCAAGCCTCAGAGGAGGCTGACCAGGACAATGACATGTACCTTTACTCCGACCTTTATAAAGGTTTGGTCTTTCCGTCGGCGTAATTTTATGTGCGAAACAGTAGCGGCATTATTGATCGCCGATTAGTTCGGCGATAGCGTAGCCGTTTGACTTTTTGGCGTTTTTGACGTTCGCCGGAAGCCGATAGCCGTAGCTGTTTCTTCTAATTTCTGTTTTTGTGCTCAACGGCTAACGTCTATCGCCTAAATTCCTGTCCATCGCCTAACGGCCTAGGACTCGCCGATAGGCGATGGATGTTGCCTCCAACTCCAACGGCTATTGAAAACAAGTAAATAAGCACGAATCGGCCATCTTCCTTCGTCTACCGGGGAAATTTCATCGGCGATCAAAAACGCCACTAGTAATAAAGCTTGGTGCCCGCAGAACGCGGATTCGCATGACCCTCATTCGCCTATGCGAATTCGGTGTCGCTAGCGGAAATAATTCGCGCCTCGCTATTTGAACTAACAAGTCTAATTTTGTTCGCGTCGTGGATACGCGTTCTATTGGCACAATTTTTTTTACACTTGACAGCAAATTTCACATTTGAGGTCTAACCAACCAACTTAGAGCGTGTTCCACCCTATCTACCGTAGTTACTACGCTAGTCACCGTAGTTACTACGCTAGGCTGGAACGCTTTTTTAATTTTTTCGGTCAAATATCAGGCCGCGGGCTGATCCGACCAATCACGTTACAGATATGTGTAGTTACTACGCTCCCGAGCGTGGTAAGCAAATAGTTACTATTAGTTTACTATTTTGAGAAGGTTGGAACGGTCAGCGTAGTAACTTTTCGTGAGGCTGGAACGGAAATAGTAACTAATAGTTACTATTGGTAGAGGGGTGGAACACGCTCTTAGGTCATCAGGCCTCGTTTATTCAAATGCTAGTTCCTGTTTGTTCCACTAAATGGCGCCCAACGAAAAGAAAAAAGGCGAATATTTAAGATGCTGCAAAGTTTATTTCATGCGGTGTCTAAAAATGTTCCACAAGAATACTGTGGAACACTGTAGAATACTGTAAGGAAAAAATCCGTTTTCATTCTGTCTGAACGTAACCGTGTGTCAGATAGACGGCACTCTGGCCCAAAATTCAGCACCACAACCGCACCACTATTACCTATATTTTGTTAGCCGATAAATGTCATTCTGACAGGCAAAGCACCCATACTGCCCTTATGGGTGGGGAGAGAATGCACCGACAGCATTGTAGTGGAAGCAAGGGCCCATAATCAGTTATTCGGTACAAATAACGCATCATTGGCCCTTGTGAACAACTAGGAACTACACATGATGAGCCCTTACTACGAAAGTAATTCACCTCATCATTAAATATAAAGATGTTTTTTTTTTTTTTTTAATTCCTATGCATATTGTTGTTTCAGCTGAATCTGAAGCTTTTTTTGGAACTAAGAGCAATTTAGTTGCATGAAGCCTAATGTCCCCGACCTGAAACAATTAGGTTTTTACAGTTGTTACGGGTCCTCATTTTTTTTCGTTCTTTTACAGGCGGGGGAAGCCGCTCTACTTATCGAAAGAAAGATATGAAATCCTGGAGCAGCAATGGCTTTCGCACCGGTTTGACCATACCTCCAAGAAGTGGATACTGCATAGGGATAATCTCTAAGAAATTCCGGTTGTTCTGTAAATATTTAGTTATCGTGCGATAGTTTTACCTTTTGCGTAAGTAAGCGTTTCGTTTTTTCGGCTGGCAGTGAAGTAATTTTTAATCAGTTGTTTTTAAATTGTTGGGTTGTTCATCTGGTTTTCTCATGTAAAAATATATTGTCGCCTATTTCATTGGTCCCTAGCTGATGTATCATTAGAGAAGACCGAATATTCGGCAGTTGTAACATAATATACAACGGTAATTTTTCTTCAAAACTTTCCGTTTCACTGAGAACTCTGATGCTTATGCGTCTTTAAAGTTTAACTGAAAAGCCAACTTATTTGTGTGTCATTTAATTGGATATACTGAATTATTTGGATTCTGCGAAGGGATTTTTTGATTTTCCACTATCTGCTCTAGTAATGAGGCTCAGAATATCTCCGGCCGTCCCCACAGCGTAAATTCTACTATGACGCGGGAAATTTTAATCTCAACACAAATTCAGCTTTTCAGTGAGCAGTGGTGAGATTGGTGACGATTGCTTAGTGCCTAAACCAAAAAAAAATTATAAATCTTTCTCGTAAGAGAAACAACAAATATACAAGCGCATAGAGGCACCACAAATCACACGGAAATTCCACTATTTGAAAATCGATTATTCGTGAATAGCGGAAGAACGAAGTAACTCATTTTCAGCCGGTCTTCAAGCCAATTTAAGTGAAGAAGTGATGGGTAACTAGATTGTCCTATCCTGGCCCTTTTCGGTTAAACTTTAATTCGTCTGCGTAAGCTCTGCGTTACGTTGCCGCAAGCGCGACGCACAGGTTGCGTAGCTCAGTGTAAAGGCTCATCGCGTCAATGTGAAAGCGGCTTAAGGCTTTCGGTTCATACCAAGTCGCGAATTAGCCCCATGGAAAAGTCAGCCAGCAGTCAGTTGGAGGCCAGAATTGACGTTTGACCTAACAGAGATGGCTAGAGCACACATAAGAGTCAGAGGACAAGTAAGGCTAAATTTTACAGTTTTTGGGATCCCAAAACGTAAGTGGAGGGATACCTATGACATCGCAAAAGTTGTCCGTCCGTCTGTCCGTCCGTCTGTAAGCACGATAACTCTCGAAGGGAATGAGATATTTTGATGAAACTTGGTGTGAGCATTCTTTGGGTCAAGAGTAAGGTCGAGTTCGTAGATGGGTCCTGTAGCCCTACATTTAGGGGTGGGAGAGGGGGTTCAAATTAAGGGACAAGCAAAATGTTTTTAAACAGCTAATGTGATAGTCGATTATGGGGTAAGAAGACATGCTGAACACGAATATGAAAACCATTTTCTCGCCGGACAAGTAGTTCACCCGGAATCCGGCCAAAACCGGAAAGTTTGTTAAAAGTAAAAGTTTTATTTGAAGTCGATTAGATGTTGGATCTAGGGGTAAGAAGGCATGCTGAACACGAATATGAAAACCATTTTCTTGCCGGACAAGTAATTCGCCCGGAATCCGGCCAAAACCGGAAAGTTTGTTAAGAGTAAAATTTTTGTCTGAAGTTGATTAGATATTCGATGTAGGGGTAAGAAAGTATGCTGAACAATAATACGAAAACTGTTTTCTTGCCAGACAATTAGTTAGACCGGAATCCGGCCAAAACCGGAAAGTTTTTTAAGAGTAAAAGTTTTATTTGAAGTTGATTAGATGATAGATCTAGGGGTGAGAAAATATGCTGAATCCGTATGACAATCATTTTTTAGCCGGACACGTAGTTCTTCAGGAATCCGGTTGAAACCGGAAATATTTTAGAAGTTAAATTTTTCTTTGAAGTTGGGATGTTGGATGTAGGGGTAAGGAGATACGCTGAATTCGTTTTTGAGCTTTAGTTTTTCGCCGGACAAGTAGTTCTTTAATTTCGCCAAAACCGCAAAATTCACAGAAGTAGGGTAGGATCGTTTCGATCGGCTTATAGGGGTAAACATACATGCTGAATCCATACCTGAACTTGGTTTTCTTAATGATTAGCTGTTTGGCCTGGCGAAGAAAAAACCTTACTGTCTGGATTAGATATTGAATTTTTGGGATCCCATCGGAACCTTTGGTCTTGTTAACGTGCCAGGCCTAAGATTCGAACAAAAAAGAAATTACCCAAACATACCTTGTTTGAAGTTTAACTGAAAAGCCAACTTATTTTTGTGTCATTTAGTTGAATACACTGAATTATTTGGATTCTGCAAAGGGATTTTTTTGTTTTCCACTATCTGCTCTAGTTATGACGTTCAGAATATATGCGGCCGTCCCCACAGCGAAAATTCTACTATGACGCGGGAAATTTTTATCTTAACACAAACAAGGCTTATCAGTGGGCAGTGGCGATATGGGTGAAGATTGCTTAGTGCCTGAACAAAAAAAAAGTCATAAATCTTTCTTGTAAGGCAGACAATAAATTAGAGGTACCACAAATCACACGGAAATTCCACTATTTGAAAATCGATTATTCCTGAATAGCGGAACAACCAAGTAACGCATTTTCAGCGGGTCTTCAAGCCAATTTAAGTGAATAAGTGATGGGTAACTAGATTGTCCTATTCCAGTCCTTTTCGGTTAAACTTTAAACGTGCACCAAGAAGTAGCGTGTCGTTGTTTACTTGCACTAGCGCATACCGGCAAAAAAAAAGAACTAATCCGTAGGGAAATTTAGGAAGGGCGTATAAGTTCAACTTCGAGCAGACTGTCGTAGGCTTTACTGCAAAGCTTGTGTGCCTCATTCGAATCTCCCGTGTAGTTTCCTTTTAAGCTTTCATTTAGTCGTCATCATGTCGAAGGGACACGATCAGAACCCGGTCAGATTCTCTGCACTTTCGTCATAAAAAATCTCAAATTTTCCGTATGGAATTGATGATGGTGGCAAAAATTCGGATAGGAATTACAACGCGAGCACCCAACCCTGACCGTCTGTCCAAAGCAATGGTGTGTTCACATCACTACCGGGATTTACCGGCCGGATTTTCCGCACTTACATCAAGTTAATCCCCTCTCGATGTTGTTGCCATCCGGAAAGAAAATTCCACTCCGCGAAGACTGGTCCCATTCCATATGGAAGAGTGGAGATCTCTTAAATTCTCAGATGAATCTTGTGAACACTTCAGGGTTTCCAGCCTGATTTCCATCACCAAGTTGAAAAAATCTTACTTTTCCATATATAACTAATGATGTTGCAAAAAATCCGGGCAAGAATTCCTGCCTGCGAGCACCCGGCCCTGAAAAGGGTCGAGTGGTCCTTTTTCAACTTCATAATTAAAGTGAAGAAAATCCATCGAGGAGAACCTGCGCTGACGATCGTCACATTCCTAGTAAGAACTCCCGTCAGGATCGGGGGGGGGGGGGTCTCGAAATGGAATTCCTGCCCGGATTTCCAGCGCCATCATCACTCCCATACGGAAAACTTGAAATTTGTTCGACTCGATGATGAAAGTGCAGAATATTCGGCCCGGAAATCCTGACCCTGTGTTCGCACTTCAAACATCTGTCAGTGGCAGAAAATAGAGAGACTGAACCATACCCGATGATAACGGCGGGAGAATAACGAAAAAATATAACATTAGGAAGGATATAGAGCGTGTTCCACCCCTCTACCAATAGTAACTATTAGTTACTATTTCCGTTCCAGCCTCACGAAAAGTTACTACGCTGACCGTTCCAACCTTCTCAAAATAGTAACTAATAGTAACTATTTGCTTAACACGCTCGGGAGCGTAGTTAGCGTAGTAACTACGCATCTCTGTAACGTGATTGGTCGGATCACCCCGAGCCTGATATTTGACCGAAAAAATTCAAAAAGCGTTCCGGCCTGGCATAGTAACCACGGCGAATAGCGTAGTAACTACGGTAAATAGGGTGGAACACGCTCATAGTATAGGATTTTCGACTTAATTAAATTACCGAGACTAAATTACCTGCCTTGGATAGCTGCTGTGAGCCAGCGAATTGTTGGAATCGTTAATCCGGATCCTTGTTTGAGTAATACAACTTTTGCAAAAGAATATTTTTTTTTTGAGTAACCGACCCAGTGTTTTCACTCGGAAATTTTCAAAATCGTGAGCAACAGTCCAAAAATAATGAGTTACACATGAGATCTGTGCTCGAAAATCATGAGATTTTGTGGTGAAAATAGTGATATTTTTGAAAAGTAATGTGGATTTTAGCAACTTGTCAGACTAAAAGTTTGGAATAGTAACTCGTTACTATCTTGTGACCAGAATATGATAGAGATTCACCAGAAAGAAGAAAGAAGTTTCCATGGCTCCTGTCGCTGGAGGGCGAAGCCTCCGCAGTAGCTTCTAGAGACTGTACCCAGGACAAATGGAACTGAGCGCCGCAGGCTAGATTTTTTAAATAAGTTTTTTTTATGGCAAAACCTTCTACTTTCCATACAGATTTTAGCTGTTTTCAATTCGCTGGCTCACAGCAGGTATCTGAGGCCGGTAATTATTAAGAGCGTGTTCCACCCTACTTACCGTAGTTACTACGTTAGGCTGGAACACTTTTTTCGGTCAAATATCAGGCCGCGGGCTGATCGGACCAATCACGTTACAGAGATGCGTAGTTACTACACTCCCGAGCGTGGTAAGCAAATAGTTACTATTTTAAGGTTGGAACGGTCAACGTAGTAACTTTTCGTGAGGCTGGAACGGAAATAGTAACAAACAGTTACTACTGGCAGAGGGGTGGAACACGCTCTAAGTCGTATACCTCCTAATGTTAAATTTTGTTATTATCCCGTGATGATGGTGTAGCAATGTCCGTTTTCGTCGAGTATGGTGCAATCTCTCTATAAGACTGGAAAATCACGTCTTACACATATGCCTTGGATACACAATCACTCAGGGCTGGAATTCCAGTCCGAATTTTCAGCACCACCATCACTTCCACACGGAAATGTCTAGATATTTCAAATTTATGATGAAAGTGAAGGAAATCAGGGCAGGAAATCCTTATGGGTGAGGGAGGGTTGAAATAGACGGAAATAACCTAGGAAGGGAAAACCTCACCTGTCCTCATATTTCGACGGTAAAAACTTTTAACTAAAACAGTCCGGGTGTGCGATAAGATCACGCACGCGAAACGCTAGCCTACTCTTGCTCCGAGCGGAAACGAGACAGATTCTACTCTTTCCCCCAAAAGTCAACCCCGTAGTAATTTCTGGGTTCTTCGAAAAGGCACTGCTAGTACAATAGATCCCTGTCCATGTACCCTATAGGGAAAAGTGAAAGAAGGGAACAGCTTCCTTTTTGTTCCTAGATAGCGTGTGAACCCAATTCTTTAACCGAACGAAGTGGGCATCCCCTGTAAACATCATTAGCCTTTCGCGAGCCAACTCTTTTATTTTCAGGTAGAAAACGGCCTATTTAATACAGACTTTAAATACAAAAATGACGATAGTTCTGTCAACGAGTTGACACGACAGGAATATACAGGTAATGAGTCAGCAGTCCTAGTAAGGGGCATGTCGGGGTCCACCTCTAGCTCCCCTTTGTTTGCCGCCCCTTGTTGGGCCACCATAGCCCCCGTATCCACCACTGTATCCATATCCCTCATATCCGCCGGCTCCACCGTATCCACCAGCGCCGTATCCACCTCCGTAATAATCGTAGCCGCCGCCATATCCTTCATAGCCATACCCACCGGCTCCTCCGTATCCACCATATCCGGCGGCTCCATATCCACCGAAGCCACCTGGTCCACCCCATCCACCACGGCCGCCGGCGTTTCCACCGCGCATTCCACGGAGCATGCCGCGGGGTCCTCCTCTGCCGCCTCGCATTGGTGGTCCACCCATGGCGTCTTTGGGTGTGGCTTTCTTCACATCGACTTCCTTTCCGTTGATGGTCTGTTTTGGCTTTTTGACAAGCTCGTTCGCGACTTTCTCGTCATCAAAGGTAATGAAGCAGAAAGCTTTACGCTGGTTCTTCTGCTTGTCGAAAGGGAGCTCAACCTCAACGATGTTACCGTATTGTCCAAAGTAAGCCTTGATGTCATCGTCACTGATTTCAGGTACTAGTCCGCCGACGAAGATTTTACCCGTTCGGGCCTTGGCTTTTTTCACATCAACCTTTTTGCTGTTGATGACATGCTCTCCGGCTTTAATTGCTTCATCTAAGGAGGCAGCTGTTTTGAAGACGATGAAGGCGAAGCCTCGGGATCTTCCTGTCATGGGGTCAACTTTGACGTTGATGCTTTCAATCTCACCGAATTTAGAGAAATGCTCCCTCAGATCCTTTTCTGTGGTCTCCCAGCTTAGGGCACCGACGAAGAGTTTCTTATCTTCATCCCGACCAGCTGGCTGAGGTCTCTGCTCAGCAATGTCGGTATGCTCCTCTGAAAAGAGAAACGCATTTGAGAAAAAGGTCACGTCTGAGATCTTGGCTGAAAACAAAGGCTTGATTAAAAAGCATAGCTTGAACAGAAAATGTCTTCTAAACTCTTTAGACTGAAAACTCCCGAGCAATTGTGGAGAAAACAACCTTTAATTTTATTTTAAATCTTCAAAGGCACTGTGAGGTTCGAAGACAACTTTATTCGGAGATCATTATCAGAACAAATACAAGAAAGGTGACGTGACAATCGCAGAGAACACAAAACTTGAACGTTTAAATCTTCCGCTAGAAGAAAATTTTATTTGAAGATCAACATAGGAACAAAGACAGAACACGGTTTGAAGAGTGATAGCGTGACAACTAAAACTCAAACATCATTTGTTTTTATTCAACATACTCAAAAATAGACAGCATAAACAAAAATAACACTATACAAGGTAAAAAGGTCCAAAGAACAATGTTCCAAAAGTGGAACATTTGCTGTACTTTCAAGTATTCGAGGGATTAGTAAGAAGAGAAAACTGATCGGACCGAAAGACGTCCGGTGAATCCCAGTAGTGACTACTAACTGAAAGGAACCAAGTCTGAAAAGACCAGAATGACTGTATCCAAAATGTTGAGTTGATGTAGTCTGGAAAACTGAGCTGGATATTTAGCCATTACTTTTACTCAGCAAGTTTGATTCCCTCGAAACTCACCTAGGAATCGCTTGGCTCCATCCATTCAGGTCATCGAAGATGGCAACCATTGCAGAGGGAATTGGCCTGAGCAGTCATCGGGAATGACCAGCTTCTTGAAATGAACAGTCGGTTAAGCCAAATTGCCTTGTCACATCCCGCACTGTTTTTTAGACTTGTTCGCGGATTTCCGTAGGAAATTTTTCAACAAATTCTTCTTGAATTCTAATTCTTGTCTGATAGCCAAGAGACATCTTTTCGGAACCGTCGAGGAAGATCTTAGGGCTGACTGTACTGACAAATTTGGAAAGGCTGGGAAGTTGTTGACTGAATTTGGTACTGCATCCTCCAATAAACTTAGAAACCAAAAGAATCTCTGAACAGGTGTTCAGGTTTAAGCAGGGGTTTCTGTGAAACTGACACCATTGCAACGCTCGATCCAACTGAACCCCTTTACAGAATGACAACAAAATTCACTTCCAATTGAAAAGTTTAGTTCAAAACCAAATTAGTGAAAATTCAGGAAGTGCCTGATCACAACTCAAACAGGAACCACAAGAAGTCCAATCTTAAATGACAGATCCAACTCCTGCTGTTAAATTCAAAACCTTACTATATACACTCCAAGAATTACAGTTCACAACTTCTTACAAGACTTCAACTGTTTCAGACTGATTCTAAATAACTTCACGAAAAAGAAAATTTCAGATATCTGACAAGGTAGTCAATCTATTACTCGATGATAACACATTTAATCCATACAGAAATCACCTTAAGAGTGTGTCATTCTTAAAGCTGCTTTTACTGATTTCACAATTACAGAACAACTCTTCAAGCCTTCCTTCTATGTGATGGGACATGAATCTGAACCAAAAACTCTTCGACTGAGCAGCATAACCACAAGTCATGAGAACACCAAAATAAGTAAATATGGCAAGGAAATGTGGTCATCTATTTTTGAAATTACAATAGAAGAACTTCAAATTCGGCCAAAAAACTGATTCTGCTGTACAGACTTACACTGAGTAACAAGACTTGCCAATACATCAGCCAAAGTGAAAATTAGGAGCTTTAAAACAAAATTCAAGCAAGTAGGAAAAGGGGGCTTGGTCCTGCCTGTCACCTGACAACTTACAGTACTTGAGGGCTCCTACACCATAGTGTTAACCAAAAATGGCAGATTAACGGTAAGGTGGCAAGGTTGTGTATCTTGTTTCTCTTAGTATAATGGAAGGAAAATTAACGCAGGCACTACTTCCAAAAAATGGTCTAAACACATTCTAGGGGCTACCAACCAAAACAGGGTCCTTATTTTCAAGCTGAACTCTTGGCTAAACCTGTTCCATGAAAATTTGTAACTAGAAACTGAGACAAACATTTGAAATTCAACATTTGCAATGTTTGAAGTGCAGGTAATGTCCTTTAATACTGTACTATCAGAGGTGCTCTCTGGCTGTTCTGTTGCTAAATATGTAATTCAAAGCTTGACACAACATTTTGAAGTCTGGATATTCTACTATGATTCTTTTCACACTCCAGTCAGTTGATTTTGCATGCCAATTATGCTACAGTACTACATAACAATAAGAGGTAAGTAACAATACTTTGAAATTGCTGAAGACTGAATAGCACATAAGAATACGATGAAATTCAAACCTCGTAACATGAGAATGTTTTCCCAAAAGATGATAAGCCAACTCTTTTCTCTCAGACTTTATGTGCAGTAGAAATTTCAGAGATACTGAAGCAAACTTTTCAGAAAAAACAGGTTTTCTTTCTGACCCCTTTTTTTACCCCAATTGACAAATGTGACTTTTCTGAAATTGCAGGGAATTTCCTTTTGGAAAATCGAGGTCAAAATGTTATTTTCTGAATGCTGCGAGCTAAAACTAAAACGATTAAAACCAAGTTAAATAAAGCCAAATGGTAATTTTGTCTTAGATCTTCAAGGAACAGTTTACCTTTGCATTCGTAAGAGGAAAATTAGTATCAGTTCTGCATTAATGCTTATGTGAAAATGGAACTAGAATGTGACATTTATGTAACAAACTTTCTTTTTCATTCCACTACTTTTAATTCAGATTATTTCCATATCATCTGAAGTATCCCAATCAACAAAATAAATCAGTGTTCACAGAAGCATACCTCTAATATACAGGAGAGATACCCAACCTCAGACAAAATTTCAAATTTCCAGAGAAATATTTCTTTAGTGAAATCTATCTGGCTTAAAAAGGAACCAAAAAACATGACAAAAATACTAGAGTGAAGCTAATAGAATGGTTTACATGTTGGGAAAATAAATATTACTTCAATATTTCTAGTTAAATATACTTTGATTTTCAAACAGTTTCACCCTTTTTTACATGAGGTCAGATTGCTTGCAAAGTGATGAAAAAGATAGAGGTAATATAGCTAATAACCAGAAAATCCCTTTTTAAACCAGGTTCAAAACAAAGAAAAGACAAATAATTGTAATATTTTGGGACACGACTGTTGAAAATACAAATCAGACTTTGCTTCTTGACTGTCAGGATAGTGGAAAGTTCATTTCAGCATTTTCGCGCAAAATTCGAGGTTGCGTAAAAAGGAGGTCAGGTAATCTCCTGTACACAGAAAGGTTTGCTAGGTTTAAATCTTACAGTATAGGCATATTACAGCATATATCTCGTAACTGCAGCAAAAGAAGTAGAAGCAACCACGGCCGAAAGGGATCCAGAGTGGAACCGAAGTGCCAGACATTTGAAGGAAGGAAGGAAGAGATGGGTACTGTCTCTTTTCAGTGATGAAACTTTTGACATCTGGCTACATAAATCTGTGACACTCTGGCACATCCGAAATTGTGCCCTTTTTAGTATCAACACAAAAGTTGTCAATTTCCATTGTTTAACAGGTGTTCTTTTTTATTGCTGTTTCTTTATCAAAACCGGTTACAGGTTATTTAGTTCAAATCTACAGGAGAGGTGCCCAACCTAAAACAAGATTTTTAAGTCATTCCTTCAGAGAAATCTTTCTGGCTTATACAGGGACCCAAAAGCATGACATAACTCGATTGAAGTTAATAGAATGGTTTCCAGAAATTAATTTCATTTCAATATTTCTAATTGAACATATTTTTAAATTTTCCTTCAGCCAAAGCTGACTGCTAATCATATTTCACAATGCCAAACGGATGTCAGCTTAATTTTATTCGAGCTATATTTCGGCCCTTCTTGGCAAAAAAAAAACTTTTTCCACAAGTTCATTTTTCCAACTTGAGCAGTTTTGAGACTGAAGAGGACCCTTGCCAAGAAGGGCCAAGATATACTCGAATAAAATTTAGCTGACATATCCGTTTTGTACTGTCAAACATATTTTTATTTTTCATATTTTTATTTTTAAACAATACAATCTCGTCCTTACCTTTATTTACAAAGTGATGAAAAAGGTAGTGACCAAAGTTAAAACCAGACAATACCTTTTAAAAGCAGGTTCAAAACAAAGAAAGGCATATAATCTGAATATAGTGGCACTTCCAGATTTTGCCACTGTCAAGACGGCATGGGAGTTTCGATTCAACGTTTTCGCTGCAAATCTGAGTTTTTTTTTTAAATATGGTAAGGACAAAGGTGCCCATCCTGTACTATTGTGATATGGATTTCATCGGTCTGATCAACTTGAACAGGACAAGGGAACATTCAAGAAGAAAAAAACTTCCAGTTTACTCTTGTAAGATAGGCTAATCTTCGTAAGCAGATACATACTTATTCCCCAACGAATTAGGTTACGTTAAAACTGGAAAAATAAATATCTCGGAGTTCATCAAAACTGTTTTAGAAATAAACATCACACCTGTGAGTCACAAGAAAAGTTGAAAACCTGCTACAAATTGCATGTTTTACCCTGCAACACTTAAACCTATCTACTCATCAACCAAAGGGGATAGAGAAACAAGGGAGTTGAAGGTGATTCCCTGGAGTTGGATTAAAAGATGAAGCTAGAAAACAAAGCCTAGGAATTTTTCAAACTTAATACCTAAAAAGCCTAGATTATGAACAACAATTCTTACCCTCGGCCTCGTTTCCTTCTCCATTAGCATTTCCGTTGGGTACTTCCTCCATTGGCTGATCTACGGATTCTTGGTTCTCCATTTTACAAGGAAACGAAGTTACTCTTCTAACGATTCAGACCAGAGTAAATAATCGAATAAGATGGCCGGCCGTTTTCAGGAAGAGAACGTTGTCAAGTAAGGTTCGTTGATGATTTTGCAGAAAGTCATGCGACCGGCGAAACAAAGGTGCAGAATTCACGCGGGATGAGGTACAAATATTGGCGAGTGCGCGAAATTTAAAATAGGAAGGCCACGTGCGCTAGACCTATTTATTTTCTGATTCCCAAACATTATAACAGCATAATAAGTCTGTTGCAGCAGGCTATCCGGCAGACCATCCCACAGGCAGAGTATACATTATTGAAATCTTATATTCTTTACTGTACAGGAGGGGTATCCAACCTCAGACAAGATTTCAAATTTCCACTCCAGTGAAGTCTTCCCTTCCAGTCCTTCAGAATAATCCATCTGGCTGAAAAAGGAACCAACAAATATGGCAAAAATACCAGACTGAAGCTAACTGAATGGTTTACATACTGGATAAGCGATAAGGTAAAACATTGAAATTCGAACACATCGGAATTCGGACACGTTGACCGAACATTTCAAATCGGACATTTTCTTTCATCTCTCACGGCGAAGTGTTAGCACTTGCAGACAAAACGGAATAGCCATTAGTTGCGAGAACCGAAAACTCGACCGACTCTGTTTTATGGCAACGCTGTAACAGTTCGGCGAGGGAAAATTCGACTAAAAGGTTTGCCAAATTTTACTTTTTAATTGTTTTGAAGTGGTTCTGTAAAGCGAAAAATTGCCGGGAAAAGGTCAGTGCAAGGTGGCTAATGTAGCTAAGTTGCTAGAATTGGTAAATGTTGCACTGATTGCGATATATTGTGTCATTAGTTCTGTTCGATTTGTTATGCGATAAATATTTATTCAGACACCGTATTTGACGACTTAAAGCTATTCGGACAGTTGTATTTTGTCTGTTCGCTATTAAAAGCATAACAAACAAGTGTATGTCCGTAATGTCCGATAGCTGTTCGAGATGGTTACTCCCTGTTCAAACACAAAAGCAGAGGGGCATCCCTTCCACGCCAGAAAGCTTTTATTCACGTAGAAATAAAAACCCCGGGAGAGGCCCAGAAAACGTCCGACATTCTGCTCTTTCAACAAACCTAATTCCCGAAACGATACCGGCAACGCTGTCCTCACGATCGTCGAAGAAGAAAAAGAACGTAAATATGTGTCCAAATTTCAATGTTTTACCTTATATAAATACTGCTTCAATATTTCTAGTTAAACATATTTTTCTTTTCAAACAAGATTACTTCATTCTAATCTCACCCAGAGATGGGCGAATCCGATCATGAAAGGATTCGAATCCGAATCCGTGGCTAGGTATGAATCCGATTCCGAATCCACCGTTTCATGCTGAAGATTCGAATCGGGAATCGAATCCGGATTCGAATCCGCCCTTAACAAAAATCAAATCATATACAGTGGTTACAGTTGAAGAATCAGAGGTGACAAAAAGCACTGATACCTGAGGTGGCCAGATAACTGACTGAGGATACTTGGTGGTAGAAATACAAAAAAATGATTTGTCTAAGCACACTGCCAAAATTGGGAAACGGAAACTGCAATGGAAGGATGAACACTAGAAATTTGAGCGGATTCGTAAGATTGAGGGTTCGGAATCCGAATCCGAATCCAGCATGACAAGCAGAAGATTCGAATCCGACCAAAAGGACGAATCCTGGATTCGAATCCGAATCCGGATTCGGATTCGCCCATCTCTGATCTCACCTCGATTGGTTTAAAAACCGTGAAAAATAAAGAGTTAGCAAAGTCAATAGGCAGAAAACAGTTTTTTAAAACATTACAAAATGGGATAAAAAAGGCACAGAATTTGAATATTTTTGGACATATATGACTTTGAAAAAGTCATATTTGACTGTAGTAGAGTTTACGTTGGACATTGCCTTTGAATTTGCCAAGTGCTGCCAAGTGCCTAAGAAAGAAGTAGAAAAAAGAACAAAAACTCTAGAATTTTATGTGGCTTGAATCCCAAAATCTCAAGCTTAAAACCCCCCTCGTAAGTCCTTGAACTAAATTGATAAAAATCATATGAAAGGCTCCACAGGCGAACAAAATTTAATCTGATCTTTTACTGGCAAATTTCAACTGTAGTTGTACTTCCAACTACTCAGCCAGTTTTAGCTTTTCTTTGCATGGTTGTGCTTTCGGAACAAATGAAAGAAATCGTAGGATTAAAAGTTCAAAACAGAGGTAAGAGAGGTTAGGTAATGAAACATGCGATACCTGCAAGCATTAAAGACAGAAAAAGCCTAGTCGTATCTCGGAGCTCAGGAGCAGTTTGTTGAAGGGCTTGGGTGTGGGCAGGGTGTGGGAGCTGACTACCACAAAATATATGACTAGCAGATGCTCTGCAAGGCTTAAGAGTCATACCAGTTAGAAACAATAGCCAAGAAACAAAGCAAAAAAAAGAAACACAGCGCCGTATGCTGAGCAAATCTAAAGAAAATTAAGGTGAAAGTCATCCGGAAAACAGGAATTTGCTTCCACAATAGCCCACCCAACTGCAGTTTCTCATGATTTTGTATCTACCAGGAGGAAAATGAGCACCGCGGGCGAAATTTTTGAAGTAGGCTATGACTTTTTTCAGCAAATCACTACTTCCAGCCAGAGGCGTCCCGAGCCTTTCTTCGTTGAGGGGGCAAACCTGGTCAAATTGACAGAATCGGTACCGTACCTGATTTTTACCAGCAGGACTTGAAATAATTGCAAAAAAGCCGTTGCTGCATAAGCGACAACGTCGCTAACGGCTGTACCCAGGACAAATTAAGTACCGCAGCCGAAGTTTCTTTAATTTGCCTGTTTTTCTGGCAACATTTAACTACTGTCCATGAAAATTCTAGCTTTTGATATGGTTCAAGCCCCCCAAAATTCCAAGCCTCAAACGCCAACTAATGACTCACCCTTCGTCTAACTAGTGAAGACTGCGAAATGCGCCGCATGCGAAATTTTGTGGAAACAATGATGGTAAAAGTGCCTCTTTGCGATCCCAAGATTTCCTATTAAGCCCAGAGCTGTCTGGCGAAACGAAAGAGGTGATCCAGGGTAAAGTAGATACAGAGTACATTCGTTCGGAATTTACAGCAAACAAAAATAGGCTAGCTTTCACGTCAAGAGACATGCTTATTCCTGGAGTACTGGAATCCTAAGAAGTAAAAAATGAATGGCAACCAAATGAAGCTATCGTAAATGGTAAAGAACAAGAGCTAAGTAAATGCCACTTAAATTACCGAACTCAGTAACTGGTTTAAAGCTAATAATGAATTCGTACTAAACCGAAAAACTAACTAAAAATAAGGAACAGATCGAGAGCGGTATATCAACTGAATTTCGTAATGGAATAATACTCTTGTTAGAACCACCTAAAACAACCGAATTCGGCTAGTCTAGTAATAGAAACGGACTAAAGACAAATCCAATTCGGTAAGGAATCAGAACCAAATGAATCTCACCGAGTTTAATTATGAAATGGACTGACCGAATGCGAGCGAATTACCGAATTCGGTAAAGAATGATACCAAATAAACAGGTTACCCCCCCCCCCCCCTCGGGACGCCTCTAGCTTCCAGCCAACACAAATCTGGATTTTTGTGTGACCCAATCCCCGAAATTCCAAGCTTAAAACACGAATGAAATGACGCGACTTCCAGGAAACAGGGCCTACTACAAAAGGTGCCGCCGGCGAAATTTTGTGAAATCCTGTATCATTAGAATAGGCTACGTCTTTTCGGATCCCAAACGATATTAAGGGCCACTTAGCACGGATCTGCCGGTCCGTCTTTGTTCACGACGACTCCAGAAAAATGTGCGACATTTAGCTGGAAGCTGGTAATTCGCTTCAGTCCGACACTCTCAGAAAAAGAAGTACTGATCATCCAGAAAAAAATAAGCTTGAAATAGAGTAGACTCGAGTAGACTCATTCTGAATTTCCAGTAAAAAAATAAAAATGACAGGTTGAAATAGTCAGGCCCGTCGTAACACCGTCTCTCGTTGCTCACGAAGCCGACTTATTTTGAAACGTCACATTGGAAGAAAATGCTAATCATCGAATTCTTTTCTGTCACGAAACTAACGAATTGTTAAAAATGCACGCCTCAAGCAAAATCCGCCTGATTTTTACATGAATCGGGAGGTATTGGTCGATCTGCTGTGTCATTCGGGCAAGCTCGAAACTTGCGACAGAGAATCCAGTTCCTGGAGTATCAAACGCTCGAGTACCCAGGCCTAGGTCCAAGCTGGATGTCAACTTAGTTTCTTGGTAACCCTGAACTAGCCTTGCTGACTTTTTCAGGCGTAATGCAAGCCCCCATTAAACTTTCCTGGGTGAATGCCCAGTTTAGCTGAACTTTTGTGGTCGGGCGCTCCGCGAGTGCCCAGATTAGCTTAATTTATTTGGTCGAGCGCTCTGCGAGCGCCCAAACTACCTTAATTTATTAGGTCGGGCGCTCATTGAGCGCCCAGATTAGCTTTTTTCTTTCTTCGAAGAGGTGGTGCTACCCCCCCCCCCCCCCCCACAGCGACGCCCCTGCTCATTACAGTGCCTACAAAGCCAGTTTATGTTCAAACCTTACTCCCCAAGCCATTTAAAAAAAATCAACCTTTTTATTCTGAAATAATTTATGCATATTTATGCTAAGAACCTGAAGGATTAGCATCTTCTGGAGTGAGTGAAACTGGACAGGTTTTTTTTGTTGGATTGTCGTGGGTTGTACAGAATTGTAATGCCTGTTAAGATTGGCAGTCTGTGAATGTATTGGATGCATATTTAAAATTATTATCTGCTAGTCAACAACACAACTGCCTAATGTGTGTGTAGCCTACCCATCGCTTAATAGACTGGGCTCCAGCTGATCCTGAGTGATGGCCCACTAGCCACTGGCCTACAATGCTCAGTTGGTACATAATTTGTTTTTATTTTTCTGGGTTTTACAATTAATGGCAGGTAGCCTAAATTTTTATGAGACAAAAAACTTTGGCACTACTAACAAAGGCTTAGCCTCATTTGTTTTTGTCATGAAGTAACTTTACTGATTTTTGGCTGGGAGCATGGCTTGAAAGCCAGAAAGATACAATAGTAGAACATAACTTTAAAAAATTGAGAGTCAGTCATATGATTAAAAACCTGCAATGAAATAACGGTCTGTAGAAAAGACAAAAGCAAGTAATCCACACACAATTAAATCACTAACATTTTAACATACGGTAACTCGAAAACTTTAACTCCAACAAAATCTATGATAAAGTTGGCATTATCTTAGATTTTTTTCAGGTAAACTATGACGGGAGATTCAACTTTGAACAAGGATGATGTTCGGGAAACGTTTCACACTCTTCTCGCAATGTCTAAGTTACTGAACACAGGTCTGAATGCAGATACTCTTGCTATTGCAATTAGACTTTGTGAAAATGGTGTAAACCCAGAAGTTCTTGCAAATGTTATAAAAGACATGAGAAAGGTAGCGGCTGAAACTTCAAAGCAACAGGACAGCAAGTAACTTTTTCTGCTGCTAGAGAACAGAGGATGGAGACTGTGTTGTGAAGAAGATTTTTTATAGCCTGTTGCTTTGCCAGCACAAGTCAGCAATGCCACTTTTGTTTGACACTATGTAAGCCTGTGTATATGAGAGTTACACTACGGCTACTGAACGTGGACATTGCCCATTAATCGAGTTTCGGAGAAAAAATGCAAAAGCACATGTTCCAGACCGATAAGGTAGATCAAAGGCACATAGTGTGACGAAAACAAATTCCGAAGCGGCAGTGTCAACTAAATTGGAATACTATCACAGCGTTTGTAAATAAAGAACCCTTCTACAATTATGCTCTAAGAAAGAAGTAGGCCTGCCGAATATTCGTGTGTTCGAATGGCTTTCGATTAAGTATAAGCTCAGAGCACATGAACCATAGAGGTCCAACTTGTTCAGTGGCAGATTTAAAGCACAAGTGACGCGATAAATTGTTCTTATTTACTCGATCAACCCCATCAGAATCATTACTATTCCCAAACCGGAGCCGTGCACTAGGGTGGAGCTTATTTTAAAAATTTTGGAAATATTATTTTCTTACCCCCCTAAGTTGTTCCATATCACATGAAAACATCGTAGAACAAGTTTGAGCCATTTATAATAATGTTTAGGGGTAGCTCAAGTACATCAAAGATTCGGAAAAAAAGAAAAAAAGAAGGATTTCGAGCAACTTTTATTTTGCTTAAAAAACACAGTTAAACAAAATTGTAGTTCCTATTTATGGTTGACCGGACAGAGTCTGTTACCTCCTATCGGGATAAACTCTGCAGTGTTCATAGACAACTTGCAGCAAAAATTGCAGGGCCTCACCATCAGTCTTTTCGTTGACGAACTGACGTGACTGTCGAAGAAAGCCAAGCCAACAAGTTCGGGTGACAAATACCGCAAGTGACCGGAAAACTTGTTTGATTTGGCCTTTGAGATTGCCAAATGGATGGACGAGTACTCGAGCAGCGACTTCAGTAGTAGTAGGTCACTGTACGGAGCACCTGGCTAAAGGTGCAGAGATCCAGGCTTTCAGGTACACATGTACTGCAAACACACACACATCATTCAAAACCTCTTTGTTCTGTGAGAGTAAGTCTAAACTGAGCCTTGAAATCCAGATCTTTAAACTGTAGCCTATATCACTTTGCTCATCCATCTGGCATGGTGCATCTCTCCGGGTGACATGAATCGTACTCCTCTCGCAGGAGTAGCACCAAGAAAAATGAGCACAAGTTCCAGGAATTCCTTGTAATCGTCCCTCGGCTGGCTCTGTTCAAGGTGCTTGTTAGCCAAATCGATGGTACTTTGTTTGATGTCATCCACTAGACGTGCCACATCATCAGCTGCAATTGCTGTTTCATATTTATCAGTATCTATGAATCTCCAATAGTCCTAGAAGCGTTTGAAGAGTGGAACCTCAGGAGAAGATGTCGATCCCATGCACACTCGCAACGCAGCACCAATGACGAGTTCCATAATATGATGTCTACAAGCCACTGACAAGAGTTCCTTACCTAGCTTCTGCTCCAAAAGAACACAAGCATCAGAGATCCTGCCAGTGTTTGAGCTTGTAGTATCGAAACCCATAGCTCGGATGCTGCCGGGTATGCCCCAGTCTTCAGTAGCTCCAAAGACAGCAGAAGCCTGAGCCTCGCCTGTTCTGGATGGAAGCTTGGCTACTGTGAGTAGCTGTAAAACTCTGTACAGAGCCAGCCGAGGGATGATTACAAGGAGTTCCTGGAACTTGTGCTCATTTTTCTTGGTGCTACTCCTGCGAGAGGAGTACGATTCCTGTCACCCGGAGCGATGCACCATGCCAGATGGATGAGCAAAGTGATATAGGCTACAGTTTACAGATCTGGATGTTCAAGGCTCAGTTTAGACTGACTCTCACAGAAGAAAGAGGTTTGCATGACGTGTGTGTGTTTGCAGTACGTGTGTACCTGAAAGCCTGGATCTCTGCGCCTTTAGCCTCAGGTGCTCCGTACAGTGACCTACTACTGCTGAAGTCGCTGCTCGAGTCCTCGTCCATCCTATTTGGCAATCTCAAAGGCCACATCAAACAAGATTTCCGGTTACTTGCAGTATTTGTCACCCGAACTCGTTGGCTTAGAAGTCGCGTCAGTTCGTCGACGAAGAGACTCATGGTGAGTGCCATTCAGAGTGACGACGACCAGGAACAGGACCACCGTATCACCGTCAGGGTTCCGTTTTTGCCGGCTAAAACTGATTTTTACCATACCGGCGGTTTTAATCGGCTTTTATCAATAAAAACCGATTTTTGCCGGCTAAAACTGGCTAAAATCAAATCGCACGGATCTTTTCCACGTATCAATCTTTACTGTTGTTTCTTCGTTGTTTTCCGACTATTTTTCAACCAGGGTTGATTCCCGGACAAATTAGCTCGCCTACTCCAGTCCAGAAAACCGGTTTGGGGTTGACACGATCAAAGGCGTTTTTCCGCGACAATCCCGGATTGTAATCCTGGATAGCTGATTCATCAGAGAAACGGCGGATCGACAATCCCAGATTGTACAAACGACGATCCGACGATCTTACTCCGTTGCAAGATTCTCGAATCGACAATCCAAGCACGAATCCGGATTGTCAGAGTGTCACAGAAAACGATTTTATATAATCTGGATTGTCAGAGAAAACGTACTTTGGAGAATCCGGATTGTGAATCGTCAATCTGGATTGTCACGGAAAAACGCCTCAAGTCGCATTCACTTTTCAAGCAGCCGTGAGCGATGCAGGGAGTCGTCAGGTCACGTTGATTCCTCCGATTTATTTATACCGGGAATTCGTACCGTGTTCTATTAAAGCGAGAAGGCTATTAGAAACTGAGGAGGCGTTTTGTCGTACATGTTGATACGATACTTGATGAAATCATAGTGAACATAGACCCGGCCACGTTCTGGAAGTCCATGACATCTAATCCAAAAATCAAGCAGGAGTTTGTAGAGCTAATGCTTGTTCTCCAGCTCTGCCCATCTAGTTCTGCAGGTTTAGAACGCCTGTTCTCGAGCCTGAAGATTATACATACCGACCTTCGTAACAGACTCAGCATGGAGCGGAGTGCTACCAAAATCACATAGTAGCAGTTAGAAATTTGATTTTAGCCAGTTATTTGATTTTATCCATGCCACTTGATTTTAACCATACCGGCAGAAATCACCTTTTAGCCGGTATTAACCGGCTGGTATTTTAGCCACCCGGGAACCCTGATCACCGTTGATCTTGATTCAGCCAAGAACAAAAACCTGGAACATTTTGTTACAGCAAAGTCAGCAATCAAATGATGGATCTTCCGGATGGATTTCTCACAGTTGATCCAGACTTGTGGAAGGATAGACACGACTACAAGCTAGCGTCAGAAACTGTGAGGTCACTCAAAGTTGTCAATGGCCACGCTGAGCGAGGAGTAGCACTCATTCAAGAGTACAGCGGTTTTATAACCCAAGATGAGTCCCAGCTGCAATTTCTGCTGCAAGTTGTCAATGAACACCGCAGAGTTTATCCCGATAGCAGGAACACCGCACAGTTTATCCCGATATCAGGAAACAGACTCTGTCTGCAGTGGAGGTACAGACTCTGTCTGTTTCCCATAAATATGAACAAAACAATTTTGTTTATGTGTTTTTTAAGTTGCTCGAAATCCTTCTTTTTTCTTTTTTTCTTAATCTTTGATGTACTTGAGCTACCCCTAAACATTATTATAAGTGGCTCAAACTTTTTCTATAATGTCTTCATGTGATATGGGACAACTTAGGGGGGTAAGAAAATAATATTTCCAAAATTTTTAAAATAAGCTCCACCCTACCGTGCACCCTCGCTCGGCTCTCGGGAATCTCCAGTAAATTTTGGGCGTGGCATTGTGCATTTCAAGTCTCGCATCGTGACTGAATTTGCTCGTAGAAACCTGTTTTGTGGTAAATGGCGCAAGTTTGTTTCAAGTAGACCAGACAAAATGCGATAACTACCGGTATAAACTAGGGCATGGAGGCCCCTTGGATAGTTGAGTCAAAATGCTATTTGTCCTCGGTCTTCAAGCTAAATTTGGTGCGTTCCGAATGAACGTCGTGGAGCGGCGAGATTAATGACAAACTTGTAGCCAACATATGCAAACAAACATACATTACCGTCTTGTTTAAAGCGAGTATTGGCACCTGACATGTTGCATGTCCAATGCTTTGAATCTTGGAATTATAATAATTTAACGAGGAGAAGTTTCTAAAATTTTGTTCTCCTATAGTAATAATTGTCTTTTCACTGCGTATTGTCGAGCGTTCCATGCGATAAGGCTGCGCTTAATTTGAGAACGATTTGATGCGGCAAAGTCAGTAAAGACGCAAAGACGCAGTGAAAGTCATAACCACGCTACCGAAGTAGAATTTTAGAAATCTCTCTTCTTTATATTACATTAGTTTCTGGATTTAAGCAGGGACCCATAAATTTCCTTTACAGGGGGCTTGTCATTTCCTATGCTTCTATGTTGCTATGTTGCCCGACCCTTGCCTACTTTCCAAAAATCCCACTTGGGTCGAATCGGCATTCTTGTTTGCCTCATTGGACGTGCGCGCCAAAGAGACTCCCTCAAGGCGCCAGCAGCCAATCCCAAATTTTGTCTATCTGGCCTTGGACTTGATTGGACCGTGGGTATTTCTCGAACTATCTTCCGGTCGGTCAACATAGCATCAGAAATCTCTTATTGACAAATGCGAGGTATTGTATTACAGGAAATTTGTGGGTCCCTGATTTAAGGGATGACTTATTCAACCTCTCAGGTGCCACTATGTATTCTAAAACCGAACCTTGTAGAGAAATTAAATAAATTTCATAAAGCTTTGTGAAGCAGCTGGACGAATAAGTTACTGACTCTCCCTAAATAGAAGCAGGGACCCATAAATTTCCTTACAGGGGGGCCTGTCATTTCCTATATGCTTCTATATTGATATGATGACCGAACCATCCAGTTTCCAAAAATCCCCGCTTGAGTCGATCGGCATTCTTGTTTGCCTCATTGCACGTGCGCTCTAAAGAGACTCCTCCCTCAAGGCGCCAGCAGCCAATCCCAAATTTTGTCTATCTGGTCTTGAACGTCATTGGACAGTGGTTATTTCTCGAACTATCTTCCGGTCGGTCAACATAGCATCAGAAATCTCTTACTGACAAATGACGAGGCATTAAAGGAAATTTACGGGTCCCTGATTTAAGGCATGACTTATTCAACCTCTCAGGTGCCAATATGTATTTTAAAACCGAACCTTGTATAGAAATTAAATAAATTTCATAAAGCTTTGTGAAGCAGCTGGACGAATAGGTTGCTGACTCTCCCTAAATAGAGTCAAGATAGAATGCAGGTACCATCTGCAGACCCTGCCGTAGGTGCTCTGGTTTGAATGGGTTCGAGAGACGCCTATTCAAGCCAGATTATCGTACTGTACATAGCAGACTCGTTACTAGCCAAAATGTTTTGGGAAGGGCAAGGTATTCACCGACTGGCTGGTCATTTTTGCCGACTGTTTTGACGAAAACGACTGTTTTTCAGAAATCTGACTGTTTATTTTTGGGAAAAACCAACTGTTTTTAAGAAGAAAAAATAGCGGCGCGAACTCCGTTATTTTTTACCGACTGGCCGACAACATTTGGGGGAGGGCACCCGCCCCCTCCCCATACGTGACGCCCCTGTTACACAGGACACGAATGGAGATCTTAGAAGCGGAGCTTATAACAATTTTCGTAATATTGGGGCTGGGTGCCGCAAAGTGAGGATGATGTGCGATCCGTTTGACCTTTGAAGGCGTTTTTCAGTGGCAATTTGTGTGCCACACATTTGTCAGTGTCTATCGTGGAAACAGAATTCTGTGCAACACATTCAACCCCCAAGCTGAACCTCGCGGAAACGCCATTTTGTCTGTTGTTGTTTTTTGCAGTTTCAGATAAAACTAGACCTACGTTGCCTGGGCAACGTGAAGTGTTGCGGCAACCTTTGTTCGGCTCCGCCGTCTAAAGTGTTGCGAGAGCAACACTTTGGTTTTGTTTCTTCGCTATCGCTGAAGTTGTCAACCGAACGATGTTTTCAAAATTTTATGTTCCAAGAAGATTTTTTTTCTGGACTGATGTCACAATCCGTAATCATACGGATATCCTTCAGCGTTGAAAAAAAAAACAGAATATCGGATGTACGGACTAAATTCTTTGCAGCCAGTTGAACTTTATCCTTTTCAATCGTAGACGTCGTGCCTGGTGAAAACTTGAAACATTGCCTTATATAACCTAGTTAGTATTATAAAGCTATCCGTAACTTTTCAGGATCAAAATAATGCGTAAACACTTAATTTTAATTCTAAGCTACAGCGATACACTATGGAGACTAATTTTGTTACCCTCAGATTTACAGAGATCAATTGAAGTGTGCAGCCAATTGCACTTTATCCTTTTCAATCGTTACTGATGAAAACTTGGAACATTATACACCCGCATTATCTATTAACTCTTTGGTTATTGTGACTCATGCGGTGTGATTCACCTTCTTCTACACTCCTTTCCGGGGGCCCGACTGAGCAATAACTTCTTATAACACCAGTACACCGTGCAGTCCCATGATTTCAATCCTATCCTACCCAGTGCCAAAATTTTCTGGTATTGCCCTGATTTTAAAAGAAAAAAGTTCCAACCGGGCGTTATCAAAATAAATAACGCCCGGGCGTTATTTATTTTGGTAACGCCCGGCCAGCCATGCGATATCAAGTGATAACGCACGGTTGGAATTTTTTTCTTTTAACATTAGGGGAATACCAGAAAATTAAAACAAATGTACTCGTGTTTTAATCATTATCGCCCTTGCTTTTCTTCGGGCGACAGCGGAAAAGTTTGGCCCGCGGGTGGCATGATAGGCTGATATCGCCCGAGCCTACCACTTAAGTTGTCTACCCCTCAAAGACTTCATTCTAAGTTACAGTATAGACCGTGGAGACTAATTATTTCTTACAATTAGATTTATAGAGATCAAATAAAATGTGCATCAATTTGCACAAGTCTCTAGCCCCTTATGAATCCCTTCTAGCAACCGATTCCTCCTTACAAGTCCATCTCCCCGTGGTAGACATGGTACCAAACTTTTCTCAGCATCAAATAAACCGGAAACAGATAATAGGATTAATACGTACCAACTAGCAAACGTTGCTAACCCCTCATTGCCGAAGATGGTTATGGTCTAACATCCAATTGTTGCTTACAAGTCCCCAACATGTTTGACAATTGGGATGGGCTATTTTGGGTTTCGGTGTGTACCTTACTACTGAAGTTGTCAACCCCTCCAAACTTTCAAACTGTTGTATCTCATGAAGGAATTTTTCTACCAAAAAACGGATGACATACACTTTGATCAGCTCATCAAGGTCTATCGATTGCCGTTGAAAAAAAAAATTCTATCTGTATTAGTTCAAAAGTTGATTTTTTTGCCGTAGGCCAACTCTCTAATATCACCACTTAGAAAGGAGCAAAGTATAAGCTGTAATTTCTTCAGCAGTTAGAGAACTTTTAAAGTTTAAGAAGTATCTGCGATACTATTTCTCTTCTTCTATCCCAAGTGTAAGAAATGGATTGATAAACCCAGGAGAAATCACGAACCGAAATGTGTAGAAACAATAGATGGCAGCACTTCCGGACCCGTGGGAAAATGCCACTTTTTCTGTTCTGCAAATTTTTCTATTTATCACTCAAAGAAGATGTATTGGCTGTGGGGCCGGGGAACGGCCGCACGTATTTTGCACTTATAGATTTTAGTCCATCTTCGATTTGAAACTGGTGTCTGCCTGCTTGCTTGCTAGAACTGAGCTTTCCACTCGAAAGCAGAAACATGGTTTAATGAAACAAAAGCTTGGCTGCATAACTTCAGATAGTCCTCTCCGACATAGGCTATAAAACTCCGCTTCAATTCACATACCGTAGGCTCTGGCTCGAGGACAAGCAAAAACCATCCTTTTTTGCCCCAGGCAAGAGCTCTACGGAGCTTTCCAAAATGTAAGGTCATATTCATCAATACGGCCCAGGGTCCACACTTTCCGTAAAAATCGCAGAGGTTAGACCCTTACCACTTTCTAGGAATAAGCTGAAATCGGGGTGCTAGGAAAAAAAAAAAAAAAAAAAAAAACACGACAAAACCAAAGTGTTGCTCTCGCAACACAATTAAAATACTGTTCTCTATAAATTGAACTTCAGGCTTACGTCCTTACCATCCTACTAGAAGGTCCTGCCCTTGATAAAGAAGCTAATTTTGTTATTGGTATAAGTAAGCTAAGGCAGAAACTTTCGATCACTTTCGTCAAAACAGATATGACGTATAGGGGTAAACACACATGCTGAATCCATATCTGAACTTGTTTTTTTTTCAGACGATTAGCTATTTGGCCTTAATCTGTTTCTGAATTTCCGTAGTAAAAATGTTCAAGGAGTCTGGCTAAGACTTGATCTGGAGAAGACAGGACCCAATTGTCTGGATCAGATATTAAATTTTTGGGATCCCATCAAAACTTTGGTCTTGTTCAGTCCATAAACTGCCTTGAATACAATTACTGTGTACGATTTCCAAAAAAATAACAAACGTTCGGTGTGCGTAAGAGTTACCAGTTGTTCAGCCCATCACGTTTATCAAGAAAGCAGAATTGTATTGTATTAGTTTCAGTGTTTGCCATAAATGTTACCATCCTTGTTCCGATCGGGTCCACTTTCGAGGTCAGAAGCGGAAAAAGTACTAGTAGAAGGCTGGAAAACACCCTCATTGTGCGCCTTCTCTCCGAAATCTTGTCCGTTCCGGCCGTCCGGGATATCAGTTTTGCCGGGAGCAAGCTTCCCCAAATTCTGCGAGAATCAGTGCTTCTCCAGCATCCGATCCGAGTGAATCTTAGGATGCCTTGGGTATAAGTGGAAGTGATGTCAGCATAAGTTTTACTTCACTGATGTTGTGTTATGGCTGTGGTTGGATATATTAGAAACAGCTACGACCAATATGAAAGATGGATTTAGGCCTACTCAGTTATCACATAATCCTGATTTTTGGCGTTTTCTTCTGTAAGTAATGAAGTTCGAGTTTACCCTTGCGAATTGTTTTCCTCCTGTATCGAAGGGAATCACTGAATAGGGCTTGCGTACGAGAATCAGGCTGAGAACTACTTAAAGTACGCACTAGAAGTTGAGTAGAAAATTTTCGAAATGACCCTAGAAGTAATTCGGGTTTTTCGCTTTCAAAATGGCCATAGGTAGTGGATAAAGTCCGGTCTTCACCTCCCGGAACTTCCGGAATCTGGGCTTCCAGATTATTCTTTGACTTCTTCTGTAAACTGCATCTGGAATATGAACCGGTCCGAAAGTACATCAAAATAATCCGGAAAAAAGGGGCTTTTGAACTGCCAGATTTCCGGAATTTTTAAGTATCGCAGAAGAAATTCAAAAAAAATCTCGGAAAGTCTGGGAACCCAGATTCCGGAAGGTGAAGACCCGACTTAAGCTAGGTGCCCACAGAACGCGAATCTTTTCCGCCACGCGGCGCGAAACAAATTCGACTTGGAGTTGAAATCCGCTCGCGACGTCAAATTCGCCCAGGCGAACGCGAATTCGCGTTCTGTGGGCACTTAGACTTAACTGGATCACACCCTTGCCTGGAGGAGTTGCTTTTTCGACTAAACAAGATAGATGGCTCCCGTTTAATGTACCATGTTTGAATCCATTTGTGTAGTAGGCGCTCATCAAAGGCTACCAGATGTTTCCTGCGTGTAGGCTAACCTAAGAATTTGATTGATAAAAGTTGCCTTTTTGATCGAAGTTTTGTTCGCCGTTGGCTTTGCCGGTTGCTTAATTTCCCTTTTCAAACGCTGTTAAAGTTCACCATTTGCTTAATTAGAGTTATTTCGACTTCGGCGATCCTTGCTCGGTCGCTGTTTCGTCAACCTTGCAAGTAAACTTCAAACTTGCTAGCTAAGCGAATTCGACGTTCACAGTCTGAAGGAAAAGAAAAAAAATGCAAAATATGGCGCACTGTAAAGTAAATAATAATTCGTTTAATTCCATGTTATCTTTTTACAAAAATAGTGGTGGATCGTCATACTTGGTCAACATAGTCATAAATAATCACATTGGTGTTACAGTTTTAAAATACTTATTACAGTCCGATAACAAACATATACAAAGCAGGTAAATTTAAATTCAGAATTCAGGCTTGTAATTTATGCATTATTCGAGAAAAGATTAGAGTTAAAAACATGATTAGATTTAATGCCAAAACGCTAAATTTCGTCTTTGCCAAAAGCCACTAGCTACGGCGACAAGGAAAGTGCTATTGGCGACCAGAAACGGTATTCAAGAAGAGACCTTCGAATTTGAATGTAACATCAAATTACGACAGCTTAGGAGTGGCCGTAAATTAGGTGGCACTGTGCTATTTTTTCCCTTTTTGTTTTATTTATTATTTATTTACTCCAGCCATATATTTACAACTAAAAGATTCTTCGACTTAGGTTATGTCCCAGCTTGGTGCGATGAGAGCGAGTATAGACTGGCTCAATATCTCATGACAGCTTATGACAAATCAGTGCGTCCCTCCCGAAACGCCTCTGAACCTGTAAACGTAACCTTCGGACTGTCCCTCACGCAAATTATAGACGTGGTAAGTTTTCCTGTTTTAGCATGTTGATCTCTGGATTTCTCTCGGCAAGTTTCGGAGGAAAGATCTAGGCCTACGGTACATGCTTTATTAGGCAATGAAACTAACTATTTTCTCGTGCTTCGGAAAGACCGGAAAATTGAGGCATGGAACGTTTGTTTTGAATTTTGTTTTTTGCTGTTGCAGGAAATAAAGGATATAAATTTAAAGGCCGACTGGATACATAAGTTCCTTGAGACAGTGATGATGATGATGAAATTTTATTAACGCACAAAAAAAGAAAAGGGAAATAGCGCAGTACAAAAAAAGAAAGGAAAAATTACAGTGAGCTTTCGATAACGTAGTAAATGTACAGGATAAAAACAAACAAGCAAAACACAAAAAGGGACGAATCAAGTTTAAAAAATCTTCTTCCCAAGACGGAAAGTGGAAAAATGGTCAAGGGCAGAAACATATCGAGGTCCTGAACAATTGGGGAAAGCTTTGCACAAAATTCAGATGGCAGAAAATTTGCGGTTACGCGTTGAATTCCTGTAGCGACGAGGAAGGAATTACAATATTTGAAAGAAAGTCCTGATACGTTTTGAGTTTTTTAGTCTCAGAATACCAAAAATTCCGGAAAGGTTAAAAATAGAGGGAGAACAAAAGGTATTATACAAGCTACTTACTACAAGGGCTTTCCTGTATTTAACAGATACTTGTCATAGAACCCCATCCCCCAAAGTCCCAACAAATGTGTAAACATAATCACTTCTGTCTGCAACTGCATGTAAATAATACAAACCAGTAAAAGTGTATAACAAAGTTCTGTAATAGAAAAGCTTTCTGGGTCGAAGATTTCTGCCGCGACTTGGATTAGTGGAAGACTGGTTGTTTCTAGTTTCGTAGTGGTTACACTGTAGAAAAAAACTCTCCGCATTCAGATAGCTTAACCTGCAGTATTTGCGTTCTAGCGTTTTAATCCCCTATCGGATTCTAACTCTTCGAATTCGGATTTTAAAATAAAAAGCTAAAAGCGCACACTGACTAACCAGTAACCGCACCCAAACCATCTGGAGCAGTAACAACTAGGCTAAGTTTTCCCGAAATGGAAAAGGTTTCCTGTTTGCTACCAGGATTGAAATTGATATGCGGCTAAAGTAGAAAAATGTTTTTTTCTTGCAGAAGTCATTTAATCAGCCTTTCGCAATAAATTTTGTAACAGTGAGTTCCCCTGGGTTGGATGTCCAGGGTGGTTTGTTTCGTGCGCGTACTAGTTAGCTTAGAGTCATAAACGCAATTAATAATTGCGAAAATTATCGGGTATATAACATTGTTTGTTGTGCATGGATGGTCCTGAATAGTCATTGGTTGTGCCTTAAAGAGTGTAAAATACTGTGTTTAAAATCTATGGAAAGGTTCAATATGGAGGTAGAAGGGGATTTAAAAAAAAACAAGACCAAAGGTTCCGATGGGATCCCAAAAATTCAATATTTGATCCAGACAATTAGGTTTTGTCTTCGCCAGATCCAGTCTTCGCCAGACTCCTTGAACATTTTTACTCTTAAAATTTAGAAACAGATTAAGGCCAAACAGCTAATCATCAAGAAAACCAAGTTCAGATATGGATTCAGCATGTGTGTGTCTTACTTCATGTGTCTTACTTCGTGTGTTTTATATCAGCATGTCTGCCTTACTTCTGGGAATTTTCCGGTTTCGGCGAAATTCCAGAACCACTTGTCCGGGGAAAAAATCAAAAACGAATTCAGCGTATCTCCTTACCCCTATATCCAACATGTAATCAACTTCAAATAAAAATTTAACTTATAACAAATTTTTTGGTTTCAGCGGTGTTCATATTCGTCTTCGGCATGCCTTCTTACCCCTAAATCGAACATCTAATCAACTTCAAATAACACTTTTACTTTTAACAAACTTTCCGGTTTTGGTCGGATTCCGGGCGAACTCCTCGTCCGGCGAAAAAATGGTTTTCATATTCGTGTTCAGCATGTCTTCTTACTCCATAATCGACTATCGTATTAGCTGCTTGCCCGTTAATTTGAAACCCCTCCCCCACCCCTAAATGTTGGGCTACAGAGTCCATCTACGAACTTGACCTTACCCTTGTCCCAAAGAATCCTCACACCAAGTTTCATCAAAATATCTCATTCCCTTCGAGAGTTATCGTGCTCACAGACGGACGGACGGACAGACGGACAACTTTTGCGATGTCATAGGTCCACTTACGTTTTGGGATCCCAAAACGGTGGCACCATCTAATCTGATGAAAACCCGGAAATTACGTCTTTGTCGTTTGTTCGGATTTTGATCAAGGGGTAAGAAGACGTAGAAAACCGATCTTCAGCCCATAGGTCGTCCGACTAGGCAGAACCGGGAAATTTACTAGTTCTGATAATGTCTTTATCCAGTTGTTCGTGTCGGGGTAGGATAATAAGACTCTTCTATGTATCTGCTTCGCTTTCCTACTGGGATGGATCTTTCGGGATCTCCAGTAAATGTTATTTTATTAATAGTGGGCCACCCTAAGAAAATCTCTGGTTTCGGTGCTTAACGTTTCTTTCGTTTCAACAAAAAGAGCTACTCCTTGCCGATTCAGTTTTCACCCTCTCCTGCAGCTTTTGGTGAGAAGCTCTCACCAGCCGAGTCAGAACGTGATTTGGAGCTTGATTTGGACGAACGTTTTTATTGCCATTCTGTGAGTACAGACGTGTTTTCTTTTTAGGATGAGAGGAACCAGATCCTAACTACCAATTGTTGGTTAAACCAGGTAAGGTCTTATATTAATAATAATAATATAATCGCACGAAAAAGGCTTTCTGTACCCTGCCTCCTTCGCATAAACATTTTTTTGTAACAGAATAATTGTTGGTCCTTTGAACAGCCTTACCGAAAGTGAGGTTAATGCTGAATCGATTAATAGTTTCAAGTTTACTGTAGCTAAGGTTTTTGAAGTTTAACTGAAAAGCCAGCTTATTTTTACATCTTTGATTTTAACACACTGAATTATTTTGATTCCACTAAGGGATTTTTTATTTTTCATCTTGGGTTCAGTTGTTACGTTCAAGATATGCACTACTGTCCCGACCAAAGTTCACCCAGACGCAGAGAACTTGAACTTCAACAAAATCGGGCAATTTCATTGGTTAGTTTAGGGAATGTTCAAAGTTTTGGAAATCTTCAAGTCCAGACTGTAAGGTCACTATTTCGTGTAACCCAAAAAAGGTTTAGTTTTCGGCAATCGCGGGCAATCGTTCGCCGATGTAGTTGCTAAATATTTCAAGCATAGAGGTACAAGCACATAGAGGTACCACATATCCGAAAGAAAAAGTTCATTCAGTGAAAACCGATTATATGAATAGCGGAGCAACGACGTAACCCATTTTTATCGGGTCTTCTAGCCTATTTAAGTGAAGGGTAACTAGATTGTCGTATCTCAGCCCTTTTCTGTCAAACTTTAACTCAGCTCATTATGATTACTCTCAATTTCTCAGAGTTAGTTAGAGGCGATAGCCTTTTCTGTTGCATTATATTATAAGTTTGATGTCGTTTGGTCTCTCAGTCAAATCTTGGAAATTGTGGTAGCCTATTCGTAAACTTGGGTACCCGAGTTCTTGGATCTTTAGGCTGCATCGTATGGGAAAGAAAAGGAATCAGCAAATTTCTGGGGCATACATTTATCGAAGTCTTCTGTTTATGGCCATCGTTTCTGTATGACTGAATGGAGGTAATATGTACAGAAAACAAAATTGGTAAGAAATAAAAATCTACCAGTGAAGGGTTCTGATTTGTATCCGGACTACTTGACGGACGAGTCATACATAAGCGCCGAAACTTATGGAGTTGAATTGGCGAGTAGAAGCTGAGTAAGTGAAGCATAATTCTGCTGAACAAACTCGAAGTTTCGAGAACTTCGGAGAAGATCCATTTCCGTTTGAGAGATTGGTGTTCCAGTCAGTTCGTGATGGAGGAGGTGATATGTCAAACCACTAAATAATTCCAGCTCAGACGGCTCTCGTTCCCAGGCGTGTTTTGGTCAGCTACGGAAGCGTGATTCGTGAATGAAGAAAAGGCAAGGGAGAAAGACTTGCACTTTTCACTGACAGAGCAATTTGTCTTAGAAACGAGGGATGCTGAAGCAGATTTTCTTGATTTATTTAGTTTTTTTTTTTATCCCAAACGGAACTGAGGTATACCTAAGACGTCGTAAATCTGTCCGTGTGTGATATCGTCGTAAATCGGTCATCATGCTAACTCCCGAACGGATTCAGATACTTTGGTGAAAATTAGTGTACTTCCGGTTAGTGTACTTTCTGATTCAGCAGGAGCTGAATCAGAAAATCCCAATAGTTCTGGCCTAGGATGGATAGTTCAGCCGTAATCCGTTCATGACTGGAAATTTACGAGTTAACCGATGGTCGGACGACTATGATCAAGTGGCGATATGATGCCAGAAGAACATACTGAAGCATAGTCTGTCGGTTTTTTTTATTCAGATGGATATCTGGGGCCAAAATCTGGTAAAAACCAGACATCAGAGAAGGAATGAACTGACCGAGCAAACTGAGTAGGGAGTGGGATAGTGGCAAAAAATTAAGTGATCCTTCCAACTTTCCAATATTAAACAAACTCCTCTATAAGTGGAAACAACCAGCTCATCAAGGAAAAAATGACTTGGGACACAGGGATTAAATAGAACAAGGAGGAAATTAACTTGGGAGATGTCATTTACTTTTCTGCCAGGATTTAAAATTCGGCCGGATGTGGCCTGATCAAGCTGTGGGATTTGCATATGAAGAATATTTGGTTTCCTCTCCCTGTCGATAATCCAGTACTAGTCCGCCTGCAGTACCACCGCTCTCAATAGCCAGGGAACCCGTAATTACAGTCAGTGCAGAGCCAGGTGGTCACGTCCTTTCATTTTCTGAAGAAAAAAAACTTGGAAACTGGATCAAGAAAACATACCCCAGTTCGGGATCCCACTGAAACATTTGGTCTTGTTTAAATAAGCTTATTGATGTTAATATCAGCCAGCTTAAGCTCTGTACACTTCTGGAACCACAATTTCCGACGGGTATGATTTGAAAAGTTTCCGTTATAGTGGAAATCGTCATCGCGGAAAGTTAACCGTGACTCTCTCTGGAAACCGAGATACTGTCCGCTCTAGAATTCCGCTGTCATGGAAATTATTACTTCTTGCGAGATTAATTAATTAGCAGGACAGATTCCGCTTTGCGCTACATGTCAAATCTTCCTCTGGCAGAACTATTTCAGACTATTTTTGCGACATTAAGCTCCGCGAACTTGATGGCCGAAATTGTAAACCAGGGAATTCGAGATCAGACGCAGGAAATGTATCTGTATATCCAATTTCCCCTGCCCCTTTCGAGTCCATACGAGTGCGCCTGATAGGACAGAAGCAAGGGGCTGGGGAACTAATTATTGTCCAAGATATATGACTTACCGCTCCACAGAGTGTTCGGTAGATTTGGGACATTATCTGCCTCCTCTTGTGGGATCAGTGTAGGCTGAGGTAGGGGAGATCCTTTTCATTTGCGAGGGATTTGGTTCTGTTAAGTGGGAACAGGGACTGAGTTTGGAAATTGGAGATATCTATTTGTTTTGGGATCTACTGAGTCCGTTTTGCGATTGGGATGTAAGTGGTCCCGTGAGGATACTATTTTACGGCACTTGAGTTGAAATGCCGGAACCCGATTGGGTTTCCGTCGGTCTGTCCGTCAGTCTGTCCGCTGATCACGAGTTAGGGAACTTTAGAATGGGCTAGGAGAATGAAACTTGCCAGACATATTAAAGGACGTGACCAGATTCACTTGTCATTTCCAGAGTTTGCCTATTCCAAGGTAGAGGGTGGATTCCTGAATCTTGTCGCATGAGTGTTTCTCGAAACAGTGGAAAGATCGAAAAGACGCTTCGAGGATAGAAAGGTCACAAATGGGAATGCCATTTACGGGTCCGGAGGGCCCAGAAATTTTAAAGGGTGTATGTGCCAAACCCTTGGAAGAATCGTGACGAAACAGACACTTGTGGGATACATGGGACCATGATAATGTTTTATTTCGATACTTTTTTCACCGGAGGCCGAAGTCCATCGAAACTGCCTTGGGCTATAGCGTTATGGGACCGCCACCCATAAGTACAGCATTCGTGTGTGTGGTAAATTCCTTCACGGCAGAAGGGAAACTCACCGCAATAATCTTGATGACTAACTCTTCGTGCTGATGAAGAATCGCCGCGTACCTAGCAGAAGAGCCGGAAGCGTCAATTTGAGTCATCGTTCGGGCGACGTTTATCGTTCTTCCCGAGGTTCACTGGCGTGTTTTGGACTTAGTGAGTCTGGGTCCCCGTTGAAAACTTTTGTCTTTTCGGACCATTTTTCTCTGACTGTTGTGGCCTAGTGGGTCAGGGGCGTCACGACTGGGGGGGGGGGGACGCCCACCCCAATGTTGTCGGCCATTCGGTAGAAAATAAACGATTTGGTGCGAAGCGCCGCGATTTTTCGTCAAAACAGTTGATTTTGTTCACGAAAAACGGCGTTTTTTCTTAAATCAGTTGATTTTTCGTCAAAACAGTCGGTTTTTTCTGAAAATCAGTTAATTTTTCTGCAAAAACATTCGGTAAAAATTAACAGCCAGTCGGTAAATATCTTGCCCCCCCCCCCCAAAAAAAAAACTTTTTGGCTAGTAACGCCTTTGCAGTGGGTTTCCTTTCGTTTTCGTTTCGTTAAACTTTCGTTTTCCTTTTGCGTCTACGTGGTGGTGAGAAAATCCGTGCGATTATGTCGCACCAAGAATAAATTTTCTTGGTCGCACGTCGGAACACCAAAGAAATAATCGTGTCGCATACGACGTAGCAGTGTGAACCAAGGGTTAGTGTGTTGGAATGTTAGTCCGACGGTTGCGGGTTCAAATCCCGGCCGAGGAGCACTTTTGTCTTTCAGTTCACTATTTACAAGTGCTTTCTTCTTTGTTTCTAGATATGGGTGGACTACAGCCTCCAGTGGAATGCTTCGGACTTCGGAGGAGTGCAGAACATCAGGATACCCGCTGACAAAGTCTGGAAACCGGATATAATCTTATACAACAAGTATGTATTGACCCAGGATATGTGAAATAAGGGTTCCGGCACCCCTCCCCCGGTACCACAACCCGACCCCCCCCCCCCCCTCCACACAGTGTTAATAAAACACAATAAAATTAGAGGCGAGCTGCCAGCGAGCCGCCGTTACGTGTTCGTTTTTCTCGCGTGTCTATAGGGAAAATCCTTGTGCTTTCAGTCAAAACTTCAGTTTTTAATACGAATTTCTAATTTCCTATAAATTTGCACTGGGGGGGTTGCCCGGAGGGGCACCCGGGGGATCTTCGCCAGGGAGGATTGATACCGGGGGGGGGGGGCTTATGTCCGGGGGAGGGTCGCCTAGACCCAAAAAATAAGCTCCGGGTCAGAAAATCATTTACTGTGAAATTCGCCGAGGTAGACATGGTATATTAACAGTGCGTAAGTTAGAAATTATGTTAAAGTGCAGATTACTGGAGTTTTACGGTTTGCCAGATTTAACCTTCTTTTTTTCGACGCACTCGCGTCACAGAAATTGAAGAAACAATACAACTCAGTTAACCGTAAACCACATAGATGGATCTGGTGCGCGAAGACGAATATCCCCGGCCCCGAGCCCTTTTGCTCCAGGTTAAAAACCTGAAGTACTTCAGGTACTACTTAAGTACAGCCTTGAAGTATGTGGGTTTTACTTGAGCACAGTTTTCTGGAAGTACTCAGTTCTTATTACTCAAATAAAATAACTAGGTACTTAAAGACAAGTACCACTGACTTTTCAAGACATTCTGGTCAGATCACACAGATTTGCACATTGACATACTTTCTTCGCAGCGTTTGTCCAAATATTGAAAGCCTTCAGAAAAATCTGATGAAACTAGGGCAGTCCATGAAGTACACTGCACCCTTGGAAAGTACACTGCTAGATGGCGGAAGCTCCATTCAGAGCTGTAAATACTATGTTAATCTCAGCGTACCGTAATTAAAACGTGCACTACATAAAGTACTACTTAAGTACATCAGTTGTCAGGTACTTGTAATACTTGAGTGAAAAAATTGTATTTATTTCTATTTTTACCAAAAAAGCGCACTCTATACTCGCCATATTGCCACAGACTGAAAAAAAATCTTTCGTACTCCATTCACACCGAGGCGTTACGACCGTTGCGGCGTCGTAACGACGCTTGATTCTCCATAACATAAAAGTTATGTAAGACCTTGAAAAAAACACAAGGCGTATACTCGCCGTTCCCCGAGGACTCTTTTATTTTGGTTTTGTATTCTGATTATTTTTAATTAATATTACATTGCACCAACACCAGCAAAAATTTATTCTCCTCCGAACCTGAATGGGAGTCCTTTTTGAGAATGGTGATGATAATTGATAATAGCATTCTCCGTCCGTGGGAACTCACGAGAATATGGGGAATGAATCCCCGGGACAAACAAAAACCCGGGGACTCCTCAGTTGGAGTCCTCGGGGAACGGCGAGAATACGCCTATAGTAAGTTGCTTAAGATGAAAGCGATGAAAAAAATAGAAAAAATGGAATTCAGCAATAACACGCTTACGCCCTTCTGAAGGGTGAAAAAAAATGTAGTCTGCAGTTTTACACCTATGGTCTGAAGGAATCTTAGCACCTCAGAGTCATCTATGTGGTCTGCTGGAAAAGTGTTGTGATTATTTGAACAGTGTCTGTTCTGTTGTCACTCTGGCTCCTTCATCTGTTAAAACTAATGCCATCTCGTTCACAGATACCTAAGGCTACCATGATATTTTGCGGATGTTTTTTTTAACTACAAAAAAGGGTTTTCTAATAATTTACTCCAGGTTATCCTTTTTACTTTTATTTTATTGTTTGGATGATATTCTATTTTTTTTCGAGCCTGACATTTCGAACAAACGCATCATTCAGTTGTCCTGGCATCGTGTTAAATTTGTGTTAAGCCGAGCGTTCAATTTGTTTCGGCCTTTGCCTCGATTCACGTTATAATTGCCACTCAAAAATTGTCACTTGTCTGCTTTCTTCCTGTGAATGTGCCACCAAGCGAATTTTAAATAGCCCGGCCACTTTTCCTCGTCTCTTTTACTTCAGCAAGCTTCACATCCCAGATTTTTTCTTTCGGATTCAGATATCCGTTTTCGTCGAGTTTTGTCCGGAGGGTGAAGCCAGGCTAAAACGCCCGAAAGTCCGAGGTGATGGACACCCCAGATTCAGATCCCGGAATCTTTGAGCGTGTTCCACCCTACTTACCGTAGTTACTACGCTAGTCACCGTAGTTACTACGCTAGGCTGGAACGCTTTTTAATTTTTTCGGTCAAATGTCAGGCCGCGGGCTGATCGGACCAATCACGTTGCAGAGATGCGTAGTTACTACGCTTACTACGCTCCCGAGCGTGGTAAGCAAATAGTTACTATTAGTTACTATTTTGAGAAGGTTGGAACGGTCAGCGTAGTAACTTTTCGTGAGGCTGGAACGGAAATAGTAACTAACAGTTACTATTGTTAGAAGCGTGGAACACGGTCTTTAAATGTGAAGAGAGGAAACACATTTGAGAGACACAATAGATACGCAAGTGATTAGGGTAGGAGAAAAAAGAAAAATGATGGACAGTCGCGACTAGGAGGCAAAAGACATGTGAAGGGGACACCTAGGAAATTATCAAGAACATTGGTAACATGTCAATGATGACATTGGCTGTCATCATTATCATGAAAGTAGTTGCAGGGTTGGCTTGGATGAGTGGAAGCCCCACACAGCTGGGGTTCTTCAAGGTGAAGCCTGGCAGTGAAGTGGCAGTGGAATCAGATTGCTGACGTGATCAGAGCCGTTACTAGCCAAAATGTTTAGGGGGGGGGGTTACCGACTGGCTGGTCATTTTTACCGACTGTTTTTCCAGAAAAAATAACTATTTTTGCAGACAAAACTACTGTTTTGACGATCGCGCCGATTCGGTTATCTTTTACCGACTGGCCGACAACATTTGGGGGGTGGGTGTCCCCCCTCCCCCCATACGTGACACCCCTGGACGTGATTACTGAGATCAGTAATGGCAGTTGTCGATGTGCCCCAGTATCATGTCTGTAGTTACTAAAACTACCACCGTCGTCCCAGTCTAAATCCCTCCATGCAAGCTGGAACGATGACGGTAGCTTTTGTCAAAGCACAACTGAAACCTTATAGCCTACTGTTCCATTAATTTATTCTCGATAACAAGTGCCATCACTAGTCGACCTATTTTATTATTAGGTTTTATTATTACTATTATCAGTTTGAATTAGTTGCCTTCGATAAAAAGTGATGAAAACTGAGAAAAAAAAGATATTCCGAAATTTTTCGCTTACGCCTGACTTAAAGGGGTCCACTGATGGTGTGAAAGGGTCGAAGTTACGTCTTAAAGGCTTGATGACAAGCAAAGATTGGGTATATTCCTGAAGGCAATTTTTTTTGGTAATATAATTTTTTTTCGTAAGTTCTCTCGCCAGTGCCCATCGGCTTTTTGGCGAATAAATTCATTTAGTTCATAAGGTGGCTACGTAACGTAAGTTTTTCGTATTAGTTTGAAGGAACCTATCCCCGATATCCAAGTTTAAATTCTTAGTTGTTTTTTCCTTAGCTTAAGAAACGTACAATAAAGTAGCCTAACAGAACGTAAGGAGACATTAGGCTAAGTTTCATCTTGTTATCAAGACCGCGCTGTGCATGCTAAATTATGGATTTGCTTGTCACGAAAATTTGACAGATTTTCCAAGAGGTTTATGTCAGTGTTCTGTCAAACCGATGAAAAACTGAGAAAAAAAGAAATTCCTAAATTTTTGCGTTCATACCGAGAGGTTACCCCCTCCCCGGCACATGCTGTACACCCTTTCCCGGCACCGGCAGGCACCGACCAAAATCTTATGCGCAGACACCGATGCCGGCCATAAATTAAGCGATTCATCTTTCTAACGCTTCTAAAAATGCTTATTTTGACGTCTGAACACATGACAACCGGTGCCGGCACCGACCAGGCACCGCGGCATCGGGCACTTGCTGTACACTAAAATTGAGAGTGGGCAACCCCTCGTTTCACAAGGTTTCCGCTGCAGCTATGAAAGAGTTGACATAGGGACCACAAAAACATAACGTCAGTTTTATATGTCAGTCTGAAATGACCTATAATTCTTTAGAGAAAGGCTGATGAAGAGTGATGTGATAATCCTAACCCTGGAAAAGTGTATCCTTTTTTAGCGCGGATAGTCTGTACAACTCAGCCATTCTGAGCACAAACGTCATCGTTTCATCTGATGGCAATCTGACGTGGCTATCGTCAGCAATATTCAAATCCTCGTGTGCCATCAACGTCGAATTCTTCCCTTTTGACGAGCAGAAGTGCACAATGAAGTTTTCAAGCTGGACTTTCGACGGCCTGCAGGTGAAGTAGACCTTTTGTGGGGGAGAGGGGGGGGTAATCGTTGAGGGTTGGTTCTGTTGTCACTCTGGCTTCTTCACCTGGCTCCTTCATCAAGCGGGTACAAAGTTCGAGAGTTGGGTAACCGTTGTAACCGTAACTGTTTGTAACCGTATATATCGGTAGGATATGAGCTTGAAACGCGACGTTGAGACTGTAGTGTTATGTACCGAAATGGCCTCAGAGCCATCGCATGGGTAATACCAAGAACAAGAAGTTCTTGAACAACAAGAAGTTCTTGGTAATACCACAATGCTGTACGGACGCACGGTGATCTGGCGGCGTTTTCCTTCATACACACTTGCAAGAGACTCGTTTTTGATCCGAATTCTCCTCGCGATTTTCCTCCGAATTCTCCTAGTTCGCGTTTTTTGGACTATTCAGATGAAGCGAATTCTCCTTTTCTTGTGTTTTTGTCAGAATCGAGAACGGGGAAAGCCTCGCGATTCTGCAGAATCGAGAAGTTGCTCCGATAGTGAATTCTCGATTCTCCTCTCTCCGTTCTCCTCCCTGATTGGTCAACAGAGTGCGGTGTTTAATATGCACAAACAGGTACACCGGGTTGCAGACGAGCTGCGAAATTAGTGTTTTTGTAAAAAGCGAGAATGGAGAAGCGAGAGAAGCAAAAACGGTAATGTGTGGTAATGTTGTATGACAATCGAGAATTCAGAATCGAGAATAACAGAACGGAGAATTCGGATCAAAAACGCAACAAATAGCACTTCCGTATCTTCTCAGATAAGACGACGTTCGATCCGAAAGGATTGACAAACCGGATGCGAGAACATACCGATACCCGGGGTTTCCAAGAAGGGAGACATTCTGGACGAAGCAGCCTTGTCTGTTTTTGGAAAGAATAAAGAAGGCGGCCTTAGCTAGTTTGTTGATATGGCCGAAAAGGGGTAGAAACCATTACCAGTATATAGGAATGACTACTGTGGACACTATTGTGCCGTTTGTTTTAGCGTCATTGGGAAGAAAAAATGCGTCTAAATTTTCAGAAGCTATCGTAGTCACGCATTTCGCAAATGTTGACGAAACTGCTGTAAAGGAGAGGGTAGTCGCCTAAACTCAAGTTTGAAGATTACCTCCATCCGCCGTTCCCCGTATGTATCGTCGTTGTTTTTTACCTCCATTTCAAAAGAAAAGCTGATAATTAATCTTATAAAGCCTGGTAGAACAGAAGTGATAGACGGCTCATCGAATTTACCCGGCTGCTGAGATAAACATGATTGCGATTAATTGCGAATGAAACTGACCTTCTTGTACATAAAGTGAACAATTGTTCTAGACCGGAAAGTTCCCACCATGTTTGACATTCGCACGTGTGATTATCATGCATCCAATTTATACGCCTATTTCAATCCTTTCTGTGTTTGAGAAAAGGCCGAACGGTGCATTTATAAGAGACTTAAAGGACCTGTCTTACCTATAATACTAACGCAACCTACTTCCGTAATGACTTCATCCATTTCTAAACCCGGAGACCCGAATTTCGTACGATACATTCTAACCCTTCTAACAAGACCCCGCTAATTTCTGACTTGCCGTGTTTTGCTACCTTCGCTGCGTATCATGCTGCCGACGGTTGTCTGCGAGAAGTTTCTCCATCGGATAAAACGGTTGTGTAAATTTTTTCCTGTTTTCTCTACAACTCAACGGGTCTCGAAAGAGGCTTAAAACAGCCAAAGCCATGGGTAGTTTGTTGAAAGCAGATCCTTGTTTGAAAGTAAAATACTGGAAGTTGAACAGTAAGTAGTGCGAGGGGTCCTTTAAGAGGTTCCTGGAAAAATGCAGCTACTTTAGTAAATTGCAATTCGGCTTTCGGAAAAGCCGCTCATCGGAGCAAGGTATTCTAGCGGTCACGCCATTCGTTCACGATGCTCTTGACCGAGGTATAACGTTCCATCGCCCATCGACATATAAAAGGCTTTCGATGCAATTCATCATACGATTTTCCAAGACACGAGGTCCTGCTTATGGTCTGAACCGATTCGATGGACAAGAGGGAGTTAACCCCAAGGAACGATCCTTGCCCCCCTGTTATGAAAGATCACGGCCTCACGGTTTGTTCGCGGATGATACAGTCATCAGATGTCAGATGGTCCTTCAGAATTAGAACTATGTTTGAAATCTAAAGAATGTTTTACCTATTTTCTTGACTGGTTCACATCAAACAGTAGATTATCAACGCATCTAAAACTTAATTCCTTGTATCTTCTTGGGTTTCTAGAGATCCCAGCTTCTAGTTCTCTGACAACTGATAGATATGAAATGACCATCAACTAAGTCCACGGTATTTATGAGAGGTGGCTGACCCGAACCTCGAGTTTGAAGGAGCACACACAAAGTGTCCGAATGCTAAGGTCGCACGGAACGTCGACATGACCAGGCTTTTCAAATCTTTTGTCCCAGTAAGAATTATTTATTTTTCGTTGCTCCGTTTATAATTAAATTACTGTCCTCTTTTATCTTTGAACACTTTATGATAAAATACTTAACCGTTGATAAGACAAACCACTCAGAATTTTAAAACTCTTTGTACCGTCCCCTGATTTTAATCGTCCACTAAAAGTATTTTTTGAACATTTTTCCCCGTGATCATGTAATCGCTTTTCGTGCGATTTTGTACAAGATAAAACATGTTTATAATTCTTTCCCTGATTATTTTTCTGTTTCTGGTTTCAGCCGGAAAACTAATCCCGACTCTTGTTTGTTAAGAATAGAACCCGAAATCCCACCCTCTAAGCCCGGTATTCGAGTTCTGTCAAGTTTTCCCTTTTGTAAGCGGGCAAAAATAAATATATATATAGGGTATTGCCACTGACTTTACTACTGGTTATCTACTGTATATCATGTTTTCCTGCCGCATCCACCATCTTGACAGGCAGTGTTTACATACACTCCTTGGAATAGAGCCAGTGACAAATATTTTCCTAGCCCCCCCCCCCTTTATTCATACGCACTCGACCTAGACGAAAGCCTTTGCCAAACCGTGTACGTCCACCCCCTTTCCCCCCGTGTCTATCACTGGTTTGATATGATTGATTTCGCCATCCAACCGTGTGAAGAAAAGAGAGGAGTCATCATCGCTTGGAAAGGGAGGTCTTCCATCCAGTGATAGAAAATAATTGGAGCGATTTCCCCATGTAACGACTTGGACATCTAATTAATGCCAATGGGCCACGGCCGTGTTTGTCTCGATGGGTTTCTCGCTTTGCTGAACACTGTCAACATGTTCGTTTTTGGCAGAGCTGTATTTCTGACGGTTATTAAGGGTCGAATAAAAAGCACCCCCCCCCCCCCCCTGAAATGCAGCGAGAGCTTCTTTTAAAATCAAACACTTCGCTCGAAGGGTGGAATCGGCTTTTATTTGTTTCTTAGTTTGTGATTTTCTCTTGGTTTTCTTTTCTCGATAGTTTCTTTGTCTATTCTGATCGATTTGTTTCCTACAAACATGAAATATGAATGCTACGCGCATTGTTAGGGGAGTTGTATGGTATTAATTGTAGCTTATAATAGGTAAAACAAATGTATTAAAATACTCCTTGAATCCAAGCTTACTGGAAACATACATTAAACAATGGGTAAAAACGGAAAACCAGCTACGATGTTTTAAAATATTCATGCTAGCATCTAAATTTGATCACGTAGCTCCTCCCAGAGGGCGGGGCCAAAGAGCGGAGACTCGTCTCCAGCAGCCGATCACAGGCCTCCTTGACTTTGTCAAATTTGTCAACGAACCGGGAGGATCCTGCCCGAAACAGGCTGTAAAGTTCCGTACTTCGGGTATAACTAACTGATTTTCCGTTTTTATCCATTATTTAATTTATCGTCGGTAGTTAACCGTTATCGATAAATCTTTGTCGTCTTCATTCCGCCTGGCGAATCTGCACTTTGGTAATAGGAAGCTATGTGGTTGCATTGCTAAATACAGCAACCTCCTTTGCAGAAACGCAACGTGCAGAAATTCCAAAGATTTTTAGACATGAATGGGGCATGAAAACTGTCCGACTTCTCATCAAAGGTCATCATCATCATCAGAGGGATATCTCATTGATCGTCACCACGATCAGTGAGTATACTCTCGTACGAGGTAGCTTTTCAGCACCGAATGCTTAAAATCGGTTACTACATCGTTGTTTTTTTTGCTTTTTTTTTGCCACGGCCTTTTGGCTTTTTTTGTGCAACTAAATCTCGTTTTATCTTATCTTGTCTAGTATAGAACGAAAACATACTCGAACTAATATGTTAGGGACGCGTCAGGTTTGATTTTCGCTGCAGATGAAACACGCCTGGGTGTCGATTCCAATCGGGATTGACGTTTAATCATGTTTCCCGGAGTCAGAAAAGGAGGAATACTCTTAGTTATTATCTATTAAATTAATATTAGGTTTAACTTTAAACTATCTGCGAAAATTCTTCTTTTCATCATTTATTCGACATCTTTTTACCTCCCGTTACTCTTTCACTTGTACTTGCCAAATATGTACAGGGTGACCTGCGTATGTCGTTTTGGGTCAAGCTTCAGTTGGATGACATCGGCATAGCAAATACCTTTATTGGGCATAAGATGCAAAGGTCACGGAGATTATGTGCAAGTTCTTGTCCGAACATATTTTAGCCTAATCAAAATCTTCTGCTTTTGCTTCGTACAAAACCACCCTCTGTTGAGGTCCCTACCGAAGGCGAGACAGGATTTCAGGCACTGGATATTACCATTATAAATAGCAACTATATTCGAAAAAGAGTAAAAGTTACAGGAGAAATTGAAATTGACCCTACGGATGAAGTGGTTACAAGTTGATATTTGAAACACTCCATTACCAATCATTTGCTACTCGAATCAACATGATTGTGGAACGAGTCGCGTCGTAGAGAAGGGGGAAAACAGGCTCGACACGCCATCTTTTCTTCTTTTTGGTGACAATAATTTATCCAGCCTTTTCGATAATCCGAGTAATTTGATAATCGTAAATTATTTCCCCGCTCAGGGGGACAGCTCTCATTCTTAAGATTCATTTAGGAAATGGGTTTCCAAGGTTCAGTAGAGCCTGTTATGGTGTCCCAAGGGAGTGCTGGATAGATGGGGCTGAAAATCTCCGTCGCTCCGGAATTTCTATTAAGGCTTAAGGCTTTTAAAGGGGATATAAACGTCATAGACTGGGCGACAAAAAATAAGTCATTAGACAAAATGTCCGGGTCCGAAGAAGGAAATGAAAAGAAGCACTGAACCAGTGAGATTGTCTCCTGTCTCGTAAAGGTCTTGAAGACCAATGGACAGTCTCTGGATGCCGCAAGCGGTTGAAGTCACGAGGACCCCTCACCAGTCATCTCCCAGTAGTGTGCAGGTAGACCACTAACTATAGTTAGTCTAACTATAGTTAGTGATGTCTATAGACATCACTGCTGCTACATTACGTATTCAGAGCTTAGACAGCCACACCATAAGAAAGCTTGACTGTGACGTTCAAGATCAAATTTGGAAATTTTGTTCGGTTGTCGCGGCGTCTGTAGAAGATTAGTTTCAAGTTCAAGTTCAAGTTTTTTAATTAAAGGCTATATAATTTTCTTGTGGCACTTTCGAGATTGGGGCGCTTCCTTAATTGTTGCCATGGCCCTCCGGCTGCTCATCAATCAATAAATCTATCTACAGTATAGACTGTGTAATACTACAGAAGGCTATATAGACTATAGGAGGAGCGGGTCCCATAGGCAGGTGGCTATCCTGACCGTTTGGAAATCCAGCACTTCTATGGGACAGATGCGCAAGTTCTTCACTCGATGGGGCTTGGCAACGTTCTGTCGGAAAGTCCCTCGCGAACTCGAGGCTTTAGTGAACTTGGACACACTCGGTATTCATTTACGAATATTTTCTAATGTTGCCAAAGAGACTGGAGCTTGACAAACAGTGCCGTCTTTTACTTTTTGTTAACCCTAGGTCATCCAATGATTTTGGCCCCTTTTCTTCAGTAAAAAACGTAAAAACGCAAGCACATATACACATGATTCTTGGTCGAGCCACACCTACCGTGGTCACATCTTCGCAAAATTTCGGTAATGTAAATGACGAAGGTGCGACATAGCTGGAAACACCTGGGTCTTAAAGAACAAGGCAATACGGTTAGTAACCGTCGCCTGATTTCTCATAGTAATTTACACCGGCCGCTTGGCCGTTTCGCCTGGCCCCCCAGCACCGGCCTAAGGTAATGACGGCACTGTTGACAAACCGTGTAAATCCGGGTGTCTAATGTTTCTGTTACTTGTTTTGCAGGTTAATCTCGTGATTCAGACCGAGGACGCCGACATGTCGAACTATGTTCCCAATGGAGAGTGGGATTTGGTTAATATGCTCGTGGAGCGAAACGTTGTTTACTACTCTTGCTGCCAGGAGCCATATCCGGATATTACTTACCATATTATACTCAGACGGAGACCTTTGTTTTATGGTGAGTTTCATTTTATCTACTTTCGAGAAATAATTGGATTTCTCTATTGTCGGTTTTATTGGGATCCCAAAACGTTAGTGACGGATACCTATGACATCGCAAAAGTTGTCCGTCTGTCCGTCTGTCCGTCTGTCTGTAAGCACGATAACTCTCGAAGGGATTGAGATATTTTGATGAAACTTGGCGGGAGGATTGGTTGGGTCAAAGTACAGATCAAGTTCGAAGATGGGCTCTGTAGCCCTATATTTGAGGGTGGGGGAGGGGTTTCAAATTAAGGGGCAAAAAAAATATTTTTTGAAAGCTTTTTAGATAGTTGATTTAGGGGTAAGGAGACACGCTGAATCCGAATATGAAAGTTATTTTCTCGCCGGACAAGTAGTTCGCCCGGAATCCGGCGAAATCCGGAAAATTTGTTAAAAGCAAAATTTGTATTTGAAGTTGATTAGATGTTCGATTTAGGGGTAAGAAGACATGCTGAACACGATGGTGAAAACCATTTCCTCGCCCGACAAGTAGTTAGCCCGGAATCCGGCCGAAATCGGAAAATTTTTTAAAAGCAAATATTTTACTTGAAGTTGATTAGATGTTCGATTTAGGGGTAAGAAGACATGCTGAACGCCATGGTGAAAACCATTTTCTCGCCGGATAAGTAGTTCGCCCAGAATCCGGCCGAAACCGGAAAATTTGTTAAAAGTAAAATTTGTATTTGAAGTTGATTAGATGACAGATTTATGGGTAAGAAGAGACGCTGGATCTGTATATGACAATCGTTTTTTACTCGGACATATAGTGCGTCCGGAATCCGGTTGAAACCTGATTTTTTTTTACAAGTTAAGGTTTTATTTGAAGTTGATTAGGTGTTCTTTATAGGGATAAGGAGATGGCGAAGACTGGTATATCTGAGGTATATGTGAACTTGTTTACCCGGACATATAGTTCGTCCATCCGGTTGAAACCGGATTTTTTTTTATAAGTTAAATTTTTATTTGAAGTTGATTAGAGGTTCCTTATAAGGATAAGGAGATGCACTGAATTCGTTTCTGCACTATCTTTTTTTGGCTGGACAAGTAGTTCGCTCGGAATTCGGCCGAAAACGGAAATTCGGCAGAAGTAAAGCAGGAAGTTTCGATCAGTATCGTCAAAATAAATATGGCTTATACAGGTATATCTGTATATCTGAACTTAATTTTCTCAGATGATTAGCCTGGCGAAGACTGGGTCTGGCGTAGAGAAGACGTAGTTGTGTCAAATATTAAATTTTTGGGATCCCACCGAAACCTTTGGTCTTGTTGTACTTCCGGTCGAACGATTTCATGCCTTCTCAGATCGACTGCCGACGAGCACTGACGACGGAAATTTATCTTCCGATTGATCATTTATCTGAAATTATTGCAGCGAAAAAGAAATTGCAATAACACCGAAACAACCGAAAAAACGCCGAAGACTATATTTTCGTGCAGGTTTGAATGCCGGCCGCCCTCTGAATCAGAGTTGGCCTCTGGTTCAAGTCGAGTAGCTCATTTTTTGCCGGAATGTGTAGCTAGATTGTTGGTCCAGTTTTGAGCTTTGAGGCTCACGTGGCCTTATTTCCCTGCCCGGGTGATTTTTGAGAGGGCATAAACTGCAAGGACGACCAGCAAGTGTTTAGTTTGTAAGTAGTTGATCTAGACGCAATCAGTCGGAACCTAGCGTTTGTGGATCGACTGGTTCTGAGTTTTCTCTACCTTTGGAAAAAGAAGACATCTCACCACCAGCGCAGAAATATTTGACAATGGATCCTTCTGGATCAAAGTCATTCTCGAATTAAAAGAACCATTTTTCTCTTGCACCTCCTGTAAACTTTGGAGGGTTCTAGGCGAATGAATTGCTGGGTTTCTTTGTTGAAGTTTAATCTTGCTACAGTTTCTGGTAACAAGGCACACTTGATTACTGTATTAGAGGGGGGGGGACTCGGTAGGGCATTTTCCTTGGATTCGTGTAGGCCACATGATCGGACGTGGATACATGTTATATATTCTGCTCGAAGCAGGACGGCGAGATTTGAATGCTAATTTAGGACCTTGAGTGGCGATGGAAGCAATTCCGTGCCAGTCAGTGCCTGAAGTTGGACAGTTACTGTTGCTAGATCGAATCGAATCTATGCACGCTGTAGTCTGTGAATATAAAAGTAGGGCTGGTGTCAGACCATCAGAGCCAGTTTATGATTCATCAGTAAACATTGGTGTCGTTTATGCGTTAACAAAACGTGGCCATCCCTGATACTCATTTTTTTTTATTGGAGTGGGGAACCATCATCAAATGTGGGATATCTTCGTAATAATGTTCTTCCGAAATTGATGTGGCGTTGGGATGGTCTTCCATGTTTGCCTCGGCGGAATGCGCTTTCTTTTATGATAATTTTTAAGCCGCCTAAACTGTTCAAACTGTCTGTCCGTGGCCGAGTGGTTATCACGAGCGAAGGGTCGCTGGTTCGAGTCTCGGTTGTGCCGACCGTTTGGTTTAGGGCGAGGGTTAGTGGCGTTTCCCCGTAAGACAAGCCAAAAGTCCACCCAGCTTCAAATGGGTACCTAGAGAAATCTAGGGAAAAGCACGGGAAAGCGTCGGATGATTTGCCCCCAACCACGCATTGCACCCCGGCCGAGGGCGGAGTATCAGGAGATCGGCACCTGCGCTACGCGAACCTAACCTGTTTGCACGCGAAAGTTTGCTTTTTTGCTAAACTGTTCAAGTTGGAAACTTACTTTTCTTTTGAGACCAAGTTAAAAGCAGCTGGATCAGGCAAGACAACATCTTTATCGACCCCAAGCTCGGCAATTAGTTTATTTGTTTTTAAGCCGTTCTGCTTAAATTTGCGAAATTTCGAACTTCCTCTGTGATGCCTCACTACCCAAACGGTACTAGATTGATGTTTGTATTTTCCGTATTTCGAGGCGGATCAGCCTCCCGCCTACCCCGAGGATCTCATTGGTCAAGAATACCGTTTTCCCGTGTTATTCATACAAAAGCAGGTGGATCGAGTGAGGCTAAAACAGCCGGACAGGATTGTAATCTTTTGAGAAACGAGTTTCAAGGATAGTTTGAAATAATCATCTTGGTATAGAATAGTCATCTTGGTTAGGCGAATGTTTGGTTAAGTGTTTTAAAATGTGTGGGATACGACAAGTTAGGCGCCTTGACATCCAGGAGAGGGGGGAGTGGCTTGTATTCGGTTGCATACCTGGCTGTTTTTGTACCAGTCACTTTGCTAGAATTTGCGCAGGTCTAAATAGAATTCAACATAGACGATTCGTCTGTTCTGCAGAAGTCATCAGTATACGACGGTTTGGCGTTGTACTTTCAAACACAGAGGGGTGTGGCGACGATTGGTTCTATAGGGCGATCCGACGAAACGATAAATGATCTTCACATCTACTCACATCAAAACTGATTGGAGCTGAGCAAAACGAGCAAAACGGAAGTTAACATAATTTGTGTTGTCGTTCCGCCCTAAACTGGGTACCGCCTAAGACTCCGACGCCAGCCATCCTGCCCTTTAAGCTCTTTTCTGCAGTTCCCTGTGAAGTCCTTCCCGGATTAAGGTCGCTCTTTTCTTCTAAATTTCATGGATTTGAGCCTATTTTCTTCGGGACCAGCGATCGAGACAGCTTTCCAGCTAGAAATAGTCGATCGATTCTTGGAATTCCCACGCGGCCTGGGAAACACTATAGGCGGACTTCGCCATTTCATCTAGGCGCTGATTGGAATTAGCATAGTTAAATTGCCACCTGGGGCCTTCTGGCTGTTTGCCCACTGACTTCAAAGGGGAGTGGGGGGGGGGGGATTAAAGCAATGGTTTACCCCCTCCCTGCGAGAGTTCTTTTACGATCACCGAGTCGTTGGGTTGTTAGTTTTTTTTTACATCTTAAAACCGAAGTCCCGTAGGGTATTTTACCAGCGAGCAAAGTAAATGTGACAACGCTGGTCTTCTTCCTGGTCATTTCCGCCACCCAGTCACGACGTTCAGCAACAGCATGGTTGCGCAAGCGCAGAATTAAGCAAAGGACCTGCGATCCATTAATCAATCCATTAATAAATCTGAAAGACCGTGAGAGGACTTCTCACGGTCTTTCAGATTTATTCAGCGGTCAAGAGGCAGGTGGAAGTTGCAGTTTGAACCGAGGAGTGGAAAGGATCGGTTAGGTTTTTTGTTGCTCTGCAGACCTGCTACAGACCGTTTGGGCTAGGCATTCAACTAAACCGAGGTAGTGTCGCCCCCTACTATGATATACTCGTAGCTTCACGGTCATTCCTATTTTGTAGCTGCATTTCCTTGCCGGATTCAAACTTCTATGATTTTACTGTACGCGGGATGTTCGTACTTTCGGCCAGCATATTTGCGGGACCAGTCACACTCAGTGCGAATACCTCTGTCAATAGCTTACAATTCCAAGAACATAGACGTCGAATGTCCTTACTCCCACTAACCAGTGAAGGTATTTGGTGACGGATGGTGAGGGCCACATCAGGGGCGTTCCATTCGAATTTCCACTGCTTCTAAGTTCAGTCTATACAAAGGTCTCCGCACTAGGCCTCAAGAGTTCTACAGTGGGGCGGACCACATGGTTGGTGCGAACAAACGCAAGAACCGTCGTCTACATCCCTCTTCGTCGCTGCGCATACCTAGTGTTGTAAAATTACCGTAAAATAAAAAGTCGGTAAGTAAAATTCGTAAAATTGGTAAAATAAGGTAAAATAGGTCAAATTGGTAAAATATGGTAAAACAAGTATTTCACGGAGACTTTATGGTGAGACTGGTATTTCAGAGTAGCTAAAATAATTTGACACATTTTTCAAATTTTTGGAAGCTGGTGCGATTGATCTGTAGAGATTTTAAGGGACAGTCACTTTTCCTGCACTTCTGAAATAATTAACTACTAAGTGCAATGGAGTCGGGAATCCCTTCGACCAGTTGCTCATATAATACATTGCGTCCATGCCTTCGGTAATAGCACGACGAAAGTAGCATAATCTGTACTTAGCAAAATTTTCCCGCATTATTTTCTTATCGGTGGATAAGTTGAAACACACAACCGGGCTTCACAGCCGCGTAGGCATAGTAGCACTAGTTCACAGCTGGAATAATCAACAATATAGCAGTTGTCGACAAAACCTATCACGGCAGACCCACACAAATTAGCAACATATTCGCTTTCTTTATCATTCACCCCTCATTCCTTTGAAAATCTGAAGACATTTTCAAACTTTCCTGGTGCCTCCCTGGTCCCTTGATTCCCTGGTTTATTCTGTATGGCAAGAAGTATTAGGTTGTCAGTAAAATATGAGTAAATTAGGTAGAATGTTTCTGAAATTTTTTTGAACCTGCTTCTGAAACTGTAAACTATCAGTAAAATACGGATAAAATTTGTAAAGTACTGGTAGAATACGTAAATTAGGTAAAGTGGTAAAATACCAATTTTACGGGGGTCCGTAAAATTACGGTAAAATACGTAAAATACCGAATTTTACCGTGACCAATTTTACCGTTTACAACACTACGCATACCAGATGAAAAACCGTAGGATATCTGCAGAGGTGGAGAACACGGTCTGCAGCGAGTTAGACGTGACGTCACAATGATAGACAACCAATCAGCTGTAAAGGATGACTCAGGCGACGGTCGTATTCTTCTGCGGGGTTCTACTGCGATATAGCTGTTTGTAGAAGTGACGAACTATGATGTTTTGCGTAGCTCCTCCTCCGGTCGTTTGCAACCGGTAGGCTATCACAATATATTTGACTCCGCCTGGTCGTATTACAGAGATAGGGGGGCGGACGATCTTGTGATTGTTTGTTCTTGGTCGGTGTAAATCTAATTCCGCATGCTTGTAGCAGCGCGATTCCGGAAAAGTCAGCAATACGCACACTATCGTAAACTTATTATTTTATTATCACCGAAAGTCTTGGGTCTATTACACCTGTCAGCTACTCAACAGTAATACATAATATGCATTCGATTAAGTTTGAAACTAGGTTGAGCTTCCTTGTGTTAACTGTTTAATAAGCAGAAAGAAAGTTTGTTGTGTTATATTTTCGAGGAACAGAACATTTTCACCGATGTTATGTGTTCCTTCTTCCGGAAAGGTAACATAATTTTGCCAACATTTAACACAAGGATGTGACCCTTGTGTTAATTAAATGCTGTCAATCTTCTGATATTGTAGAACACACAACGATGCATTTGTTGAAAGGAAATGAATTTTAAGCGTATGTTGTATTCGCTGACTGCGTATCATATTTGATGACGATAAACGGACAACTCTGTCGAGATTGAGTTTAGCGATATTTCGACCCTTCTTGGCGAGGTTCCTCTACAGGCGTTAGCTTGAAAAACTAGCCTGCGAACTATATATGCATCAAATATGTTATCATCGATTTGTTCAAGCTCATCTTTGGTGTGAGCTAGTAATCAACGGTTCTCCTTATTCTTTCAGTTTTCAACTTGATTCTCCCATGCGTTCTCATTACTGGTATTGCTCTGATGAGTTTCTACATGCCCTCGGACTCGGGCGAAAAAGTTACTCTCGGCATCACCACCTTACTATCCATGACTGTCTTCCTAATGGTGATTGGAGAAAGTATGCCACCCACGTCAGAGAAGCTGCCACTTATAGGTAAAATTCAACATATCCCCCTTCGTTTTGAGGTGAACATTCTCAATTTATTCTCCCTCCCTTCAAGATGTAAATAATGGTAACGATTCATTTTAAGTGGTTGGACTGAAAAACAAAAGTGCTCCTCAGGCACCGGGGTTTGAACCCACGACCTTTGGCTTACACGGCCATTGCTCTGGTGGTAAAAGGTGAAAGAAAGTAAAAGGTAAAGGGTAGAAGGTAAAAGAATTTTTCCACGGTAAAAATCCCTTTCTAGAGCAATGATTATTTCCATGATTATTTTTCTATGAATCAGGAGCACCATAATGGCGATACTAGAAATGCACAGCTTGTAATTAATGAAACTGGTAATGAGTAAATAATAACGATTTATGTCGTATAACACCAGCACACCATGCACTCCCATGATATCAGTCCTATCCTACCCAGGGCCAAAATTTTCTGGTATTGCGCTGATGTTACAAGAGCCAGCCGTGCGGTAAAAACTGAGCCGGGCGGTAAAAACTGAGCCGGGCGGTAAAGATTGAGCCGGGCGGTAAAGACTGAGCCGGGCGGTAAAGATTGAGCCGGGCGGTAAAAACTGAGCCAATCTCCCAAAAAAGAATAAAAGACATCACTTTCAGGAGGAAAAACAAAAAAACACTAATTGGGCAGCAGTAAAGTTGCAGTCTAGGCCACCTTGCAGTAGTGATAGCCAACACAAAAAGCGCCATGCAAAAGTACCAAGTGGATTGATATGACAAAGTCAGGATGAGTGCTAACAACCAAGAACCATTAGCCTAGGTAAACAGCCATGCCTCACCTATAGATCTTGGAAATTCTCATCTCGGAGCAAATCTGGCTTAGCTCGTGTGAAAAAATCCAACCAGAATTTTGTCCAACGTTGCGTACGGTCGGCATGCCGGCAGTGCTTTTCAAATATTACGCGAGGCATTACAGTGTTGTCACTTGCGGTTGCGCTTGCTCGCTTGCGCTGCACAGTGTACTAATGTTATAATAATTATCACCCTTGCTTGTCTTCGGGCGATAGCGGAAAATTTGGCCCTTGGGCAGCATGATAGGCAGATATCGCCCTCGCTGTCGCTCGGGCGATATCAGCCTATCATGCTACCCGCGGGCCAAATTTTTCCGCTATCACCCTCAGCAAGGGCGATAATATATAATAGTGTCTTACGTGTTTGCTTGTTTTTTTTTTTGTATAGCCTAAGTCATAGGCTAGGTGGATAATTGTCAGTTGTTTAGTTTAGTTTTGTTATGTTTTATTTGATGTTTTTAATTTTTTGGTTAAAAATAAAATACCTACCTTCCATCTTTACTTAATCTTGTAATAATGGTTCAATTTGTCATCTGGACAGCTAAACATGGATGAAATTCAGTTTACTCGCCTTCCTCTCGAGATATCCGGGTAACAGTTCTGTTTATCCTCCTTCCTGCCCCCCCCCCCCCCCCCCCCGATTCAACTATTTCTTGAAATGCGGCCTTTGATGATGGCTGTGTGTAGATATAATTGTTTTTGTTCAGTTGTTATAATCGTCGTTTGGGGACGTGAAAACAGCGAAATGCAAAAGTTGTCCTTTAAATCCTATAATGTACTAATGACATGAAAAGCCATTCTGTTTCGTTTCTCTTTAAAACTTCGACCAGATTCGGGGAATTGCATAAGAACATTTCTCCTGATCTTAGAGACGCTTTTAGAAGGCCGTTTCGTCAACAAGTCAGGCATGTTGCGTGACGCCAGCCTGAAGACAACACTGCAAAAGTTTCCGAGTAAGGATTAAAGTTAACTGCATTATTTGCAACTCGGATTAATCTTATCTCCACTGAGATCAGACTAAGCCGAATTAGAGGAAAGATTACCTCAGCAGAGACAAGATTAATCCGAGTAGCAAATGCTGCAAGATTTTTTTTTTATTTTTACAGTGAACCTGATTTGGCGGTAGATGGCATTTTGTGGCAGACGTACTTTGCTCGTAACGAAGAACTTTGAAGGAAAATATTTTCTTGACTGAAGGCTCGGATAGCTGCAGATTCAAGAAACTAGATCACAAAAAAGAAAAAAAAACTAGGATCACGCTATTCGGGTCATTGGTCCTTTAAACTGAGGCACATTGCTCTGAACAGAAGCGATCTCGTGAGCGTTTTATTAAGCGAGGTTCAGATGTCAGATATAATTGCCCACTTTGAAAATCTGGTAAAACCCAATGGGGTTTTTGGGATCCCAAAACGTAAGTGGAGGGATACCTATGACATCGCAAAAGTTGTCCGTCCGTCCGTCTGTCCGTCTGTCCGTCTGTGAGCACGATAATTCTGATCATTCTGAATGAGATATTTTGATGAAACTTGGTGTGAACATTCTTTGGGTCAAGAGTAAGGTCGAGTTCGTAGATGGGCCCCGTAGCCGTACATTTAGGGGTGGGGGAGGGGGTTCAAATTAAGGGGCAAGCAAAATTTTTTTAAGCAGCTAATGTGATAGTCGATTATGGGGTAAGAAGACACGCTGAACTCGAATATGAAAACCATTTTCTTGCCGGACAAGTAGTTCGTCCAGAATCCGGCCAAAACCGGAAAGTTTGTCGAAAGTAAAAGTTTTGTTTGAAGTTGATTAGATGTTTGATTTAGGGGTTAGAAGGCATGCTGAACACGAATATGAAAACTATTTTCTTGCCGGACAAGTAGTTCGCCCGGAATCCGGCCAAAACCGGAAAGTTTGTTAAAAGTGGAAGTCTTATTTGAAGTTGATTAGACGTTCGATATAGAGGTAATAAGGCATGCTAAACACGAATATGAAAACCGTTTTTTCGCCAGACAAGAAGTTCGCCCGGAATCCGGCCAAAACCGGAAAGTTTGTTAAAAGTAAAAGTTTTATTTGAAGTTGATTAGATGTCCGACTTAGGGGTAAGAAGAGATGCTAAATCCGTATATGACAGTAATTTTTTTTCCTGACATATAGTTCGTCCGGAATCCGGTTGAAACCGGAAAATTTGTGATAAGTTAAATTTTTATTTGAAGTTGATTAGATGTTGGAAATAGGGGTAACTAACTAGATACGCTGAATTCGTTTTTGAGCTTTAGTTTTTCGTCGGACAAGTAGTTCTGGAATTCCGCCAGAAACCGGAAAATTCGCAGAAGTAAGCCGGGATCGTTTCAGTCGACTTATAGGGGTAAACACACAAGCTGAATCCATATCAGAACTTGGTTTTCTTAATGATTAGTGTTTGGCCTTAATCTGTTTCTAAATTTTAAGAGTATAAATGTTCATGGAGTCTGGCGAAGACCGGATCTGACGAAGACAAAACCTAATTGTCTGGATCAAATATCGAAGTTTTGGGATCCCATCGGAACCTTTGGTCTTGTTCCCAACCGACGCCAGGAGCTTTGGGGTTATATTGTAACCGATCGAAATAGTAGGCTACACCGAGGATCAAATCATGCGGGGACCACAGTGAGACGATTGAGTTCGCATATCCCCTTCACTCTAGCAGGGACGGTGGAACTCCCTCACTTCCTTTTAAACTCTCTGGTAATAATAACAGCTTATGTTTTGCTTTCGAGAAACCTGTGGAGTGGACGATGTAACGACTAAGGAAAATGTTTGGGAACTGCAGGGGTTCGAAGAGGGGAGTGGAGATATAAATAGCACAGGTCAAAGTGCCCCATCTGTTACAAAGGTTGTAGCTGTTCCAGGGGTTCAAGATTTAACTGTAACATTTCGTTACAAAGCCGAAGAAATGGGCGGTAAAAGTTTGACACAAAGACGAAGTTGTTACACAAAGTCGACTGACGTAAGCCCGATTCAAGGAAAACAATAATATAATTTTACAGATGAATGAAGACAGCAGAAACAGAATAATGCGTTGACTCACAACTGAGAGTGGTCTGCCACTATGATTGGTTCCATTTGAACACTGATAGGTCGCTAGGTTTGAGGGTCGATTGGGAATTGGAGGACGTGGCAGTAGCGTATTTTTACGGTCTTGACTTCTGATTTTGATCGGCGTTCCCGGCGGACTATTTACAAACTGCAGCAAATGTAGCGAGCAATAGAAACAAACCTTCCACCCCGGAAAACCGAACTTATGCCATGGCTGAATGTTTTCGTTGCGTTCCCCTACTTGATTTCCCATCTGCAGCTGGATAAAAATCCTTTTTGGTAGCTGCCAAAGTCGATTTCGTTGTTTTTCGGATTGCGGCAGAACACTGTTCCTTTGGTGAGCTAGTGACCGATATTGGTTCAGCATTTCTTCTGACCCTCATACCAGAATCTAATTCAGAATCGACTTTTACTTCCAGATTTCTGCTTTTGCGGGATTCTGGCTAACTACTTCTCCGGCGAGAAAATAAAGTTCATCGTGTACTCTACCCCCACACCAAAGCTGTAATCGACCTCAGAATTAACATTCACTTCCACAAAATTTCCGTTTTTTCCTGATTCAGGGCCTACGGGTCCTGCCAGAAAACAAGAGTCTAGATATGGGTTCAGCCTGTCACCTTACCCCTAAATGAACTGTCTTATAGCGAAGTATTTGTTTCACCGCTTAATTTGGAATCTACTCTTATCCATGGGATAGCCTACCCATGCGGCCTATGAACACAGCTGGCAATAATGTCTTCTCTCTCTTACTTTTCTAGCGTAATAAGGATTCCTAGAGGATCCGGGGAGGAGGGAGGTTGGCCTTAAAAGAAGAAGTATTCATATATGATTCTTTTGTTGAAGTTGCCTAGGTGGAGGTCGGAATTTCTGTCAAGTGTTTCTGTATATGCAACTGGAGGCAGGGGAACAATCCATTACCGTTTCCGTCACGCCCGGCTGTATTCAACGAAAACAGGCACTATTGTCTCATTGGAATGCGTTACTAGGGTGACAATAATAGCTAGAAATGTGTCCTTCAAAATCAAGACTGTTTAAAAAATGAAAAAAAAAACAGGAAGGTGCGATAGTGCCGAAGACTTTACCTTATCGTGAATGTGATGTTGCTATGGCTAGTTGACTTTTTGCAATAAATATCATATCATATCGAATGTAAACACTGAATCAAGTGATATGTATATGAATATTTGCACTTGGGGTAGAAGTTTTTTATGTCCAGTTAATCATTGAAACACGTGAAAACCAGAAGCTAAACATACCGTCTGTGAAATGGCTACCGGGAGGGCCACTGCTCGTAGTGGTTCATTCTTTAGTGACATCAGGGGATGTGGATGATCTTTGGTGACTGGCTCTTGATGGATGTGGATGGCATCTTGGTGATGGAGATGTGGATTGGCTTGGAGGGTCATTCCATTTCACTTTTTTTTTCCGATGGAAACAGTTGTGTTAGTTCCAATATTTCTCCATTTTTGGGAGAAATAGTATGATGAAATATGTATAAGGGTGATATATATCTGTATTGAAAACTCAAAGGCCGTATACAGGATAAACAAACAACTCGTATAGAAAACTAAGACTGAATAACAAACTAAGAAACAGGACTTCTCAACTCGAGTGCTTTTCCCACAAAGTTACCAAATAAAAGGAAAACAGTTACAAAAATTATCAGATTCATTTAACTTCTTTGATTCATTTCGCGCGTGATGTAACGTTTTTAGCTTATGCTGATGATATTATTATTTTAAGCCGGTCAAAAGAAAAGTTAATTGAAAATTTTAACATTCTAGTGTCTAAACTGGGAAAAGGGTCTAATAATTAGTTCTGAAAAATGTAATTATTTTGTGATTAGTAGTTTGCCGACACTGAATGCCCCTCTGGATTGTGGTGGGGGGATTGTTTTCAGCCCTGTTGAGAAAGTTACGTATCTTGGAATCCCTTATTCTTCCAATACCAGGGAATGGAAACTTATCCTTATTCAACATGTGCAAGATAAAATAAGAAGAGCATTTGGTGCTGTTATTCGTTTACGGGGTATGTATCGTAGAGATGTTCTCGGTTCGATTTATACGGCTGTTGCACTCCCTCATATTCTTTTTCCGTCTGCTTTCTTTTCTTCTTTCCGTCCGTCTGAACTTTCTGCGTTAAAAGTTACTTATTACAAATTTTCAAAATTCCTTCTTGGTTTCCCTATTTCTGCGAGTAATTCTCACCTAACTTCCAGTTTTAAAGTGAAGAATCCTCTGGAAACTCTGAACAGAAAAATTCAGAACTTTCATAAAAAGGCTGAAAACATTCTTGTCCATCACAACCTTTTTCCTTTCTTCACTAAAAAAGTGCCATGATTAGTTTATTTATTTTGATTTTGTGTTATCATTTGTATTTTATTGTAGATATAGAATGATAGTTTGTTTATAACGGTCAGTTAATTGTTTCTGTACTATCTCTGAAGTGTTTGTGACATGTAGTTCTCTTTTTTTATATACTCTTCAGTTTTGAAGGAATCAAATAAATGAATGAATGAATGAAATAAAAGGAAACAATCACTCTTGGTGACGTAGATCGTAATTTACCAAGAAGCTGCCCACCATTCCCACAAATCAATGAACCCCTCAAATGCGAAAGCTCTTGGCACCTGAAAAGAAAATGATCCAGACTGCAAGTCAGTTGTTATAGATACAGAAGCTCGTTAAATTAGAAGTTTCGCTGTTATACATAATACATAACGAGTTGTTTGGATACTGTTCAGTTGTCAACTTGTCATCAGAGCAGACGATGCCCTTGTCGATAAGCGCCATTCCAAAAAATTCGAACAATTCAGATCGTGATAATCATTTTGTTGAAAGTGGGACTTGGCTCGCACTGTTTAAAAAGGTAGCCTCACTGTCAGAAGTTTCATAACACATAGCGCATAACACTTTCAAGAATAACACCTTTTCACTTAGAAATAAAGTGTTACGACCAATTACGTTTACACCATTTCGTGCCTAGATCTCCAACAACACCTTCAATTGGTAAAAATACTAACAGGAACGAAAGAAACATAACAGATAACATCCCAAAGTGTTATCTGTTGAAACCGGGCATCCTTCTGTTGTCGTTATGTAACTTCTCACAGTGTAGTATTCTTACCAATTGAAGGTGTTGTTGGAGGTCTAGGCACTAAATAATGTACACTTAATTGGTCATAACACTTTATTTCCAAGTGAAAAGGTGTTACTCTTGAAAGTGTTATGCGCGATCTTTTATGAAACTTCTGACAGTGCTACAACGTAAGGTGTCTGGGGGCAGTGTTTTCACGTTTCATGGTTTATAGTGAGGTGCGTCATCAGATTTGACGATCGTGACTTTTCTCTAGTTTTTTTTTTAACATTGGCAGATTTACAGGGAGAGAGGCCATTAGCGACAAGATCGAGGGTGAGGTATACGTGCTAAACAAGACTCAGCAAATTTACCATGTAGGGCAAAAGGAAGCAGCGGCCAAATCGTTTTGTCGGATTGGAGAACTCAGCAGTACATTCCTGATGGCCGGGCCCAAAACAGAAAGACCAAAACTAAAAGCTTTAAGCCATGAAATGAAGTACTAGAAAGAGACTAAAGTAAAAGCTTTACGCCATCTAAGAAGTACATTGAAATTCCCATGTTTTGCCGAAATTGGTATTCTGGTGCTCTCTGGACCTTTTGCTCATGTTTCTGAAAATTTGCGTGTGAAAATGCTGGGGGAGGGGGAATAGCTTAGCAAATTGAGGGTAAGACTACAGACTAAAGTCTGGTAGTCTAGTAGTACTAGTATGAGACAAAAGTAAAAGCTTTATGCACTTTAAGAAGAAATTGAAAATCCTGTGTTTTGCCAAAATTGGTATTCTGATGGACCTTTTGCTCATGCTTCTGAAAATTAGCGTGTGGAAACGCTGGGCGGAGGGGCGAATTGGCGAATAGCTCAACAAATAAAGGCGAGACCATAGTCTAGTGGTAAAAATTGATGAGAAAAGTGGTACACAGCCTCTGCAGACCTTAAAGAACTATGATATACAAAAAAGCCCCCGAAGGCCATGGCAAAAAAAAAAATTTAACACTGATTTGGATAAACACATTCTCGATCACGTCACCAAGTTTTCTACTCTACAATATCTTGAACACCCATTCTTCTCCAAACAATCTTTGACCGAATACCTCGGATCTTTATTAATTCACCTCCCTACACTCGCAAATGAAATGGCTCAAATCATCGTTCGATCCCGGACATTAGTGATACTCCACATGTATGTGATAATGTAAATTTCAAAGTTTGATTGATCGCTCTGGTTTACCTATGCGAATGCCAGGATATCCTCCCACTCTGGTTGCAAACGTGCGTCTATGTTTCCAAGGTCCCTGTGGTAAGTGCGACGGATCGTGTTTTTGGGATCCCAAAACGTAAGTGGAGGGATACCTATGACATCGCAAAAGTTGTCCGTCTGTCCGTCCGTCCGTCCGTCCGTCTGTCCGCCCGTCTGTCCGTCTGTCTGTCTGTAAGCACGATAACTCTCGAAGGCAGTGAGATATTTTGATGAAACTTGGTGTCGGGATTCTTTGGGTCAAGAGTAAGGTCGAGTTCGTAGATGGGCCCTGTAGTTTTACATTTAGGGGTGGGGGAGGGAGTTTAAATTAAGGGGCAAGCAAAAAAATTTTAAACAGCTAATGTGATAGTCGATTATGGGGTAAGAAGACACGCTGAACACGAATATGAAAACCATTTTCTCGCCGGACAAGTAGTTCGTCCGGAATCCGGCCAAAACCGGAAAGTTTGTTAAAAGTAGAAGTCTTATTTGAAGTTGATTACATCTTCGATATACGGGTAAGAAAGTATGCTGAACAAGAATATGAAAACCGTTTTCTCGCCGGACAAGTAGTTCGTCCGGAATCCGGCCGAAACCGGAAATTTTTTTAGAAGTTAATGTTTTATCTGAAGTTGATTAGATGTTTGATGTAGGAGTAAGAAGGCATGCTGAACAAGAATACGAAAACCATTTTATCGCCGGACAAGTAGTTCGCCCGGAATCCGGCCAAAACCGGAAAATTTGTTGAAAGTTAAATTTTTATTTCAAGTTGATTAGATGTTGGATATAGGGGTAAGGAAATACGGTGAATCCATTTTTGAGCTTTAGTTTTTCGCCGGACAAGTAGTTCTTGAATGTCGCCAGAACCACAAAATTCACAGAAGTAAGCTAGGATCGTTTCAATCGGCTTATAGAGGTAAACGCACATGCTGAATCCATATCTGAGCTTGGATTTCTTAATGATTAGCTGTTTGGCCTGGCGAAGACTGGATCCGGCGAAGACAAAACCTAATTGTCTGGATCAAATATTGAGTTTTGGGATCCCATCGGAACCTTTGGTCTTGTTTCATGTCGACGTCTTCCTTGTGGCTGCCAATTTAGGATGGTGTTGGGCAATCTGGTGCATCCGGAGGACTTGGCCGAAGCAGCACCTTCTGGTCTTGATAACGTCGGTTTCTGTTTTTTGTCTGGTCTGGGGTCTCAGTTCCTTTCGACTGAGCTCACCCAGAAGATATTTTGTGTTCAACCATCCTAATATTGCAAAATTCTCATTCAGAAAATCTTAGAGCCTGGAAAATCAGTTTAATTTTTGTTTTACATCGTTTCCTACGAAAAACGTATGCGATTTTAAAAGTTGACATTTTTCAACACATTCGACACTGCGACAAAACGCATTTGTTTGCGTTGATGATCGCAAGGTTTGTATCGTATGTTACATAACGCAGAATGTTGCCGAAATCGCAGCAGTGTGAACCAAGTGGTCCGACATTAATAGAAAGGTGTGCTGGGACAAAGAAAACGTCTGGGATATCGTTATAATTATGATATCACGCTTGCGAAGCGAGGGAATCTCGCTTGAGGATTCATTCCTAGCATTAAACTTTTGGTCAACTCCCGGAACATTAAATGAGGTTCGACTAAAAACGGGAACGGAACGGCAACGACGTTAACTAAAATCGGGAACGCTGCACCAATAGCAACACAGCAACACTACTAAAAGGGGGAACAATGCTCCGTCATTCCTTTTCTGAGTAGCTCCAGATCATCCTCATGCACGATCCCTGTCATAGTAGTCGTGTTCCTTCTCTTTTTCGAGCTAACCCATGCATGACGAGAGGCGGGGCCCTTGTTAATTCGTTCCTTGTTGAAAGAGGAACAAGTACGAAAAACGGGAACGACAGGTTCCCTGTTCTATATCCCTGTACTAGTTACCCTTGCACTAAATAATAAACATGGTATCAAGACTGGGGGATAGAAATTCATTTGCCCTTTCTTTTCTCAGGATTATACTACGGCGTCACCATATCTCTGGTTTCGTTCGCTACTGGTCTTTCAGTGGTTACGCTGAACATCCACCATCGAGGAATGAGGGGTAGAAACGTACCTCCACTCATGAAGAAAATCGTCCTGGGTATCCTGGCTAAATTGTTGTGGATCCGATTGGATGCACCGAAAGGGTGCGACTGCAATAAAAATAAAGTAAGTGCTTTGTTTGGTGTTTTTTATGTATAATTCCCCAGAGTGGTCTTGGTGAGCTAAGAAATAAAAGCCATCGTTAAGAAGAATCTGAGCTGGTACTTTGTACTTGAGAAAATACAATTACCATACTGGATGTGTTCAAAGTTGGTAAGCACTTAGCCTGTAATGTATGGAATAATTGCTGGAATGTGCAATAAAAACAAGTTTCTTTTTTTGTCGTTTACGTTCAGAATGGTCCGGGAGAACCAGAGGGTAATAACTCTAGTTAAGAAGTTGAGAAAACAGAATAAGTGTACAGGGGGCATAAAAAGCTGTTGAGCGCGTAGCCAATAATCTGCGGCGAGGCTAGAATATCCTACGGAAAGAAATGTCAATCGATATATAATAATATTTTACTTCGAATAGGTAGGTAGGCGAATGTGATGTATTTCTTCCTATGTCCCACAGGCAGAGGCGTCACTACTGGGGGGGAGAGGGGATGCCCCCCCCCCGCAATGTTGTCGGTAAAAAATAGCCGAGTCGGCGCAAAGCGTCGCGATTTTTAGTAAAAACAGTCGATTTTTTTCTTTGAAATATTCGTTTTTTTCGTAAAAAGAGTCGATTTTTTCTTAAAAATAATAGTTTTTTCTTAAAATCAGCCAATTTCTCGTCAACACGGTCTTTTTTTCTCAATAATAGTCGTTTTTATCCGCAAAAATAGTCGGTAAAAATGACCAGCCAGTCGGTAAATACCTTGTCCCCCCAAAAAAAAACATTTTGGCTAGTAGCGGCTCTGCCCACAGGGGGTTATGTTACGTTTTAACAGGCTAGAAGTTATCATCACAGTGTGACTGGTGACTTTTGTCGAGTCGGATCCAACCTTTGTCGAGTTGTATTCGACTTTTCTGGTATTAAAATAAATTTGTCGAGGTAATACCATATATGTGCGTAAAATCAATTTTTTAAATTAATTCGACAGTCAAAAACAGCTTGCGTCCAGTATTTATTAATTTCAGTAACTTTTTACCAAAATATTACTGGGTGTCCTAACATCTAATCTTGCAAAAATAAATAAAATAAATATTCCTTCAGCCCAAGCTGACTGCGAATCATATTTGAGCTGCATGAGCCGGAAGAAGACCCTTGCCAAGAAGGGCCGAAATATAGATGGAAGAAAATGTAGCTGACGTATCCGTTTTGCATTGTCAAACATAAAATAAAACATAGCCCATAGACAGAACAAATATCGTTCATGAAAGCCTTTTGTTCTGAGCTTTCATACAGCCGAGACGTGGGTTCGAGTCTGGAACATTACTGTTTTGCATAGCAACGCTTTTCGAGCAGGAAGCATGTTAAAACGAACACAGACATCCGAAATATTCGAAAAGGACATGTAGTTGTTGTTTACGAGGTATTGCAAAAACTCACAAGTACGCCATCGATCCACTGGTGTTCGCGGAAGGAATTTTATAATCCCGGGGTCGGGCCACTGTAATAACGACGGACAGGGTTTCATTCAGTTTCGAGGGAAATGGAACGCAGAAGTAATGATTTAGCTGCTCAGTTTGGAATTTAATATCTCTGTTAGCGAAGCCTGTCTTCGTTTGCTACTGCAGTGGGACCCCACGTCGGAAAGTTATCGGAATATTCACGTCAAATTCAGAACTCTATAAGTTGCCAGTTGAACAAATGAATGGGGAAGTCTGGCGCATAAATGCCTCCATTCGAGTTCTTGACCGACTGTGATTGTGTCGGCTGAACAAGAGAAGGAAAGACAAGGGGAAACGGGGAAACAGGACAATTTCTTCTTGGCCTACTGCCGGAAAGTGTTGGATAGTTTATTTTTTGTCTAATTAGACCCATGGGTAAGGAGACATGCTGATTACAAATCTTGACTGAAATTTCTCGTCTGGCAAGTCCGGAATAAGGCAAAAGTCGGGAATTTGTGATCAGTAAAAGTTTTGTCTGAAGTCAGTTAGAGTGTCGGAATAAGGGTAGGAAAACACGCTTGATCTGTATCTTCCTTCACTCTGTTTTTCTTGTGGAACGATAATATTCGGCCGGAATCCGGTAAAAAAAACGGGATTTCGGTAGTAGGTACCTACACTCCCTTGATAAAGTCGTTTAGATTATCGATACTGGAGTAAGCTGCGATGCAGGACCGAACTATCCTGTTTGTTTCCGTGTGTGGTTGATACTTCGGACGGAATCCGTTGAAAACCGGAAACTTTGGACGGAATTTTTTGAAGACCAGAAACTCGGACGTCCTCTATCGCGTGTTCGGAGTTTTGATCGGGGGCTGAGAAGACACAGGAAACCGGAGTTCCAGCTTCGTTTTCCTATCAAGTCGATAATCCAGCCGGATTCAGATGGGAAATTTCGTTAGTTCTTGCAATATCTCTGTACAGTTGTGTCAGATGTGACCGGAAATGAAACCGGAAATTTCGGAAAGAACACTTCGTGTGGTAAGGCTTGTGTGGTGGGATCGACTACAAAGAGGCACGGCACGTCACGACATAGTGTAGGAGGAGTAGGGGCCGGAACAGTGTTAACGTGCCTTCTTTTAGGCTCTGGAGTTACGAACTCTCACTTACTTGTCTACTTCTACTATACTTGCTAATCTCTTTTTATTACTCGTGCCTCCTGTTCCGTGCCGTGCCTCTTTTTAGTCGATTCTTTGGAGTTGAATCAGAATTCAATGGGTCTTTAAATATAGCCTAATATATTCGGGTCGTAATTTTGGCTGAAATTGAAGGTTAAAGACAGAAACAACTACCTAACGGGTGTGGTCAGAGGGTTGATTATGGATAAATAACACGTTTATGCAACCTGGTGAAGACTGTAAGTCTGCAATACCCGACTATCTGGACGAAGAAGTCTCGAAAGCAGGGCTTGAATAACATTGTGGAAATTACTTCACTACACTGTCAGAAGTTTCATAACAGATAGCGCATAACACTTTCAAGAATAACACCTTTTCACTTAGAAATAAAGTGTTATGACTAATTTAGTTTACACTATTTCATGCCTAGATCTCCAGCAACACCTTCAGTTGGTAAAAAGACTAACGGGGACGAAAGAAACAGAACAGATAACATCCCAAAGTGTTATCTGTTGAAACCGGGCATCCTTCTGTTGTCGTTATGTAACTTCTGACAGTGTAGTATTTTTACCAACTGAAGGTGTTGTTGGAGATCTGGGCACGAAATAGTGTAAACTTAGTTGGTCATAACACTTTATTTCTAAGTGAAAAGGTGTTATTCTTGAAAGTGTTATGCGCGATCTGTTATGAAACTTCTGACAGTGTAGCACTTTAATCTTTGAAGATGATAATGTTCTTTTGTTTAATCCATTTTTGGAAAAAGAATAAACAAAATTAAACCAACAGCTCAGTCAACTGGGTGGAGCGCGCTGAAAGACACGTTGAAAGTCACGTTGCGGCTAAAGACGAGTATTGTCTCATTGTATTTCCAGTAGTTCGGTTGTATTGCAGCCAAGCCGCACATGCTCTTGCGGAAAAAAAATTGCATCATTGCACATTAAATTGCCGCGAATAGAAAGCTTATAGCAAACAAATAATAACAATATTAATCATAATAAAATGCCAAAAATAGGCCATTGGCCTCTAAAGTGTATGCTAAGAATAAAGCACTTTTCATCGTAATTTTGTTCAGTGTACTGGTTGTGCAGGGAATTCTTGAAGGCGTTGATGGAGTCAGTAGAAACTTCTTGAGAAGAAATGGCGTTCAATCTGTCAACCACTCTGATTTTGAAAGACCATCTTCCAGTGTCTTTAACAAATCCCCAGCCACAAGAACATCTGAAAAAAGTTCATGTATCTAGGGGGGGGGGGGTGGACACCTTCAGAACGTCCGTTAATTTGTGTTTTTAAACATTTGCGTTCAGCCATGATATTATCTCCCTGTAGCCTACACCCCTTATTTTTTGTTTAAATCCCTGTACACAGCGGGGGGTGGGACCTCTTCATAAGGCAATCACGTATACGGCTAAGCTGCATCCATAGGTTCTGTATGGTCTATATGACGATGGTCTCATTTCCGTCAAAACCCACATGACAGTTTAACATCACTGGCCCTTACATTTCACCAAGAGTTGCCCTTGGAGCACTTTCCCTCGTTTTGTTTATCGCAGAGGGAATGGGCCAGAATTGCTGGAAAGATTTTCAAGCCATATTCTTAATTTGATCGGGGTATAGATAGGATACGCTCCGTTGGCCACCATTTGGAGGGACTTCTCACTGCGTTAATGGCCAGCAGACGTAATCCAGAATTTTCTCCAGTGCCTTTGGAAATTCGTAAAAAAATTTGATCATTCAGGTAATAAACTTTTGAGCTGCGGTGCATTAAAGCAGTGCTTGGATTGAGTTCCTTAATCGTTCCGGAACTCATTCAGAATAGAGCTGAGTTGGGATGGGCATTCGGACTGTATCTTCGTTGGTAATTGCGGTTCCCGTTTGGTATTTAAGATTTTTACTGTACTGGCCATCAAATTCCCAAGTTCCGTAGAGATGGGTTAAAAGCCGCACGTCGCAGCGTAATCTTTAATTTGGCGGATGGTGTTGGAGGGGAGCATTTATTAATTGTTGAACCATGGAGTCTGACAGTTTCTTGGGAATAGAAGGTGAGAATCTCGCAGTTGCAGTAAAAGAGACTACTTTATCTAGAGGGGTTGCGGAATTTTTTATTCTTCAAGGAAAAGGTGTAGGTTTTGAAAGAGAGAGAGGATTCCTTGAAGAACAAGAGCTGTAAGCCCATATGGTACTTACCAGGCTTGGTAAAAGTATGAAAGTAGGAAATCTTATTCGTGTTAAAACAGTTGAAATACTTGGTAGAAATAATAAACATGCTTGCAAATATTTTCTTATTTGTTCGTTCTTAATATTTTTTTTCCCATTCCGTTTAGTTATTTTTTGGCAATCCGCTATGAAAAAATTTTGGAGTCCGTTCTTAATATTTTGTCCACACGGAACAAAAAGGCTCAAAACTCCGAGATGGGTGGACATTCACGAAGCTAATGTAACAGTCATTTTGGGGATTGTGAGATACGCTGAATCTAGATCTGAGGTTCGTTTCCTCACTGGACAAGTACGTCGTCCGGAATTTAAGAACGGACGAAAAAGAACTAATTATTTTTTATACCCAGTATTTTTTTTAGCATCTTAGGATTTTTGTTCTTAATAATTTTATTATTTTCACATTTTTATTTTTTTTACCACGTTTTTTTTTTAAATTTAACTCTTTAGTTATTTTTTGTCAAGTATAGCCTTTTTGCCCCGTCATATCTTGGACCTAATCTGTTATATTATCCCGACCTTGACCATTTGCGTCTTCAGGAAGTTCTCCAGGCAAGTTCTTCTCTGAAGCTTTTCGGGCTGCAGATTTTCACTAGAATCACTTTCGCTCTACCTCTGAGTTGGTGCCTCGCCCATCCATTCAGCCAGACGTTATCGCTCTTCTTTTCTTACAAATAAAAAACTCATTTCTTTCTTTCTGCAAACAAAACGATAATCTAATCATCACTTTTTGTCCCTCCCTTCGCTCGAAGATTGTTTTCGGAATGCTCCCCACTCTTTCTCGGCTTTCGATCAATCTCTCGAGCGACCGCTCTCATTGGTTATTCAGGCCCGGAAAGCTCAGGGCTCAAATTAAGCGGAGCTTTATGTAGTATTTAGCCGGGGTGCGATTGTGGTTATAGGTTAATGCTGTAGTGATAACAGAAGCGTGTCTGGTTGGATTACGGGATAAGTCGTCCAGAGACGTCATGTGTCATTTGTTTTTAACCCACGTCACAAACAAGTTACGATACTAGTTGGAGGAAAAATAAGAAAGAAAACAACATACAGTTCAAATATCCAAAAATTCCTGGCTGAAGATTGAAAATTGTGTGTCTTTTTATATGTTTTATTTATTTTCTTTTAGCTACACCGCTTTTTGGGATCCCAAAACGTAAGTGGAGGGATACCTATGACATCGCAAAATTTGTCCGTCCGTCTGTAAGCACGATAACTCTCGAAGGGAACGAGATATTTTGACGAAACTTGGTGTGAGGATTCTTTGGGTCAAGGGTAAGATCTGGGTCGTAGATGGGCTCTTTAGCCCTATAGGGGTGGGGGAAGGGGTTCAAATTAAGGGGCAAACAAAATATTTTTAAACAGCTAATATGATAGTCGATTATGGGGTAAGGAGATATACTGAACATGATGATGAAAACCATTTTCTCGTCAGGCAAGCAGTTCGTCCGGAATCCGGCCAAAACCGGAAAGTTTGTTAAAAGTGAAAGTTTTATTTGAAGTTCATTAGATGTTCGATTTAGGAGTAAGAAGACATGCTGAACACGATGGTGAAAAACATTTTTTTGCCGGACAAGTAGTTAGCCCGGAATCCGGCCGAAACCGGAAAATTTGCTAAAAGCAAAGGCTTTATTTGAAGTTGATTAGATGTTCGATTTAGGGGTTAAGAAGACATGCTGAACTCTTATGTGTAAAGCATTTTCTACCCGGACAACTAGTTCGCCCGGAATCCAGCCAAAACCGAAATTTTTTTTTAAAGCAAAAGTTTTATTTCAAGTTGATTAGATTACAGATCTAGAGGCAAGGAGAGACGCCGAATCTGTATACGACAATCATTTTTTACCCGGACATATAATTCGTCCGGAATCCGTTTGAAACCGGAATTTTTTTTGTAAGTTAAAGCTTTATTTGAAGTTGATTAGATGTTCTTTATAGGGATCAGGAGATACGCTGAATTCGTTTCTGAATTTTCTTTTTTTGCTGGACAAGCAGTTCGCTCGGAATCGGCCGAAATCGGAAATTTAAAGCAGGAAGTTTCGGTCAGTATCGTCTTATAGACATATATCTGTACTTGTTTTTTTCAGATTACTAGCCTGGCGAAGAGTGGATCTTGCGAAGACAAGACCCAGTTGTCTAGATCAAACATTACATTTTTGGGATCCCATTGAAACCTGATTGAAACCTTTGGTCTTGTTAAAAATGGCGGTTACAAATAAATTACTTACTTACATCAATCAACCAAAAACTTATTCAGATAGACGGATTAAAGAACCATAGGGCGAAAGTCGGGAAAACGCTGATTTCAACGGCCCTCGGTCAGGGACTGCCTGCTTCTTGCCAAGGAGAGACAGTTCATCCCATAGATTTCACACCAAAAACGTACTATAACATTACTACATAGTAGAACATCCGCATTATTCTCACGTCTCTACAACGTCAGTGTCGCGGATTTCGTAGATAGTTCGATTTTGTTTTCGTGGAGTCGATACAGCTTTCATCATCATCAGTTCTTGGTCACAGAGACAGTTCGTCCCAGGAGCATGTTTTATGTGTTTAACTTAGATGGATTGAAAAGTAAATACTGTAGTCTCAAATTGTAATAGTGTAGTGATTGTAATGTCTAGTAATATTTTAGGAATTTCGAAAGGTAAATATTGTAGTCTCAAATGTTGGAATTTGAAAGGAATTTGTAGTTTTCTTTTCGGCCAGTTTGGCATAAAATCCGCCAATCTGGCAACACTGTTTCTGGGTCTTCCCCGTCGGCGTCTTCCTCTTGGTTGCTAATTTAGGATGTTGTTTGGCAACCTGGATTCGTCCATGCGGAGGACGTGGCCAGCGACGCCGGTGATTCCGTGATTCTTAAATTCCATCCATGTACCTGATGAATCATCAATGAATAATTAGTAGTATCATATCTGAGAATTGTAAATGGCAGTATGGAACAAGTTCAACATTCGAATATTTTGATTGTTGGTATTAGTTTTTCGTCCTTATTTATGGTGACGTCACCCACAATAGAGGTTAGGTTTGTATCAAGCAGAAGCTGAAGGTTCGAATAGGGGATAATACGTCCAGATTTTGTTTCCGACTTTAATTAAACCAAATGAGTAAGTACGCTCAAAGTATATTGCCTGAGACGTTGAGCAAGCAGCCGCGAGCACGATTCTTACTAGAAATAATCTTTTCTGGATGAAATGGTTCAGAAACATCATTTTTCGAAAATACCATTACTTGCCAAGTGAAATGAGCGATTTTCTTGTTTCAATTGTCGACTCTATTCAGCCTTTCTGCTGTCCAATGCGGCGGCTGGACGCAAAATATTTGAGAACCGAACGCGCCTTGGTAAAAATGTGGGAAAACCAAGCAAATCAAAGAAGTCCAAAACAGAAGATAGGAGGGACCTGATGGCCTGGCCTACCATGTCTTCCAAAATGAAAAACAATACTTTGAAGCTTCTCATGTCCTTAATATCCTTATATGGGAAAGAGTTGTAAGCGGACTTTGAAGTTTTCTGCAAGTTTGCGTTGCGTGACTCACGAAACTCGGCTCGACTGAAAAAGCGCTAAAAAGTCGTAGTTAAAAAACGAAACAAGGGCGGAAGGCGGGGATTTCAAAAGCCTATAATTCCAGAAGGGAGCTAGGTATGGTATGCAAGGCAGAAAAAGCAAGAGGGGTCCTTTAAGAGTTGAGAGACAAGAGCCCTGTATTTTCCTTAATTGAAAATTTCGGAGTTTGGAGCTTCGCTTTGCAACAGAGATGTTCATCTTCTCGTCCTACTATTCACCTCTCGTCTGTGTTACCTTCAGTTCTAGTCCCAGCTTCCTACTTTTTTCACTTACCTAATTTAATGTCGGCCCAGGACGTGCTAAGACTGGAGAAAGCTGTAGCAAATCTGCCGTGCCCTCGAGGATGGTCTTTGCGAATTTCTGTTTGCCTTGTAAAGATTGGTGCTGAAAGGAACTAGGATTGACGTATCTCTGGATCGATTAATTCTCAGGAACGATATTGCTAAATGAAAGAGTGGATGTGGGCGATCGATGCTGAAAGAATGTCGCTGGACGAGACCGGGGAAATGTTTCCATTTTCTAATGTTTTTTTTTTTTTTCAGGAGAATACCTCGACTCCTGTAGAAGTGCCTGAGAAGTACTCTGATAGCGAGGGGCTTCCAAGAGAAACAAACGGAGTCTTAAATTGCCGGTAAGTCTGCATTCACAACACATCGCAGGCACAAGCAAGCCTAGCTAAGCACGGATAAAGAAAGTTGTTAAAAAAATTGTTTAAAAAATTTAAATGAGAGAATTAATTTCCAATTATTAGGGGGGAAGAACAGTAAATAAAATAAAATCTGTTTTTTTTTAAAGTTAGGTGACGTGAATAGTTAAAAGCGGGTAAAAATAGATTAAAATAACCGTCACTGAGGGATGGGGGAGTAGCCACAAAAGGTACGAAATGTGATTTCTTTGTTATAAGTTAAATTAATTAAACTTGTTTAAAAAATTAAATAAGTTGAATTACAAAAGATGATATACGGGAAAAATTGTAAAAAAAAAAGGACGGATTCCTAGACACGTGCCAAGAACCACCGTTCACACCCATGCCTAGGCACAGGTTTTGGGCAAGGCACCGAGTTCTAGGCTCTAGGACTCCGTGCCTGGCTGAGCTTGGGGATGTACCTAGGCACATGCTGCTTGTGAATGAGGCTTCCGAGAACGGTTTATTTGAAACAAATTGAGTTCCGTTGCTCTTTCAACCCGAGACCTGGGGCTGTCTATTGTTGGTAATGTCCAGCAGTGGGGAATATTCACTCCGGGAAAATGTATTGGGACCGTAGTCTTTCCGCTTGGATTCTAACGTACTATAAAGAACAAATGATCAGATAGAACTTCTTTCTTTAGTCGCATGCAGCGACTATGAAAACCCCGACAAAATGTTGATACCCGTTTACTCCTCTTCCGTCTTCGACGTTGCTTATCGCACAAGAAAGAGTGAAGGAGGCTAGCAGAAGGCGTACTCCGCGCGCTGACCCGCTCTAGAGCGCGTCCTAGAACCAATCAGCTTTGACCCCTAGTTTTCTTCTTCACCGAAGCGATTTAGTTGTTTGTAGAGGTAACAAGCGCGAAGCTAGTAGCCTCCGCTCGTTCGTAGCGGACAGGGTATGGGGAAATATTCTATTCCACATAGTCATATTACAGAGATAGGGAGACGGAGGTTCTGTCAGATTATTCGTTCTATGTGTATATTCTGGATACAGGTACAATATAGGCAAACACTGCACTTCTTATATGTCTTCTGTAACTATAAACTGTATTATAACTCCCTCGGTCGGTGAGTCTACTTTATAATCTTGCCTTGGCCACAAGCTTCAACACCAGAAGACCTCGCAGAAGACTGGAGCCATCTAGCGGTTGTGTAAGCCGGTGAACATCCCGACATAATCCTCTGCTTGGACTGGATAAACGAACCAGCTCTCATGTTTCGGGTACGAATAAACGCTCAAAACTCTTTATTGAGGAGTTTGCGTTCTAGTTGTCCCCGTTTTTGGGTTGTTTTTATTGTCTCCATTTACGAACGACCATCATTAAGCTGTAGCCAGGTCCGTATCCAGGAATCTATTTCGGAGGGGGTATTACCCGCGGGTCGGACCTTGTTCATACCAAAAAGTCCAAAAAAGACAAAGATCTGAGGTTAAAGCCTATACAAAAAAACGATTATTTTGTTTCGGAGGGGGTTCGAACCCCCCTAATTCCCTCTATCCCCCCCGTTCGAACCTCTGGATACGGCCCTGGCTGTAGCCAATCTGTTATATTATCGTATGGCAATCGAGCATGCTCTCTGCGATGAAGTGATTCAAGATCGTAAGGAATTTGTAATATTTGACATCAAAACCGAACCTGAAGCTCAGGAAAAAATTACTTTTAGTTTTCATCCAGTTATGTCCTGAAAACAAAAAATTCAACCCACTGATGAATTATAAATATTTCGGATTCACAACTTCTTCGTTGCCGGTGCCGTCACCTCGTGCCCCGTCCCCCAGCCCAAGTCCTTGAGGATAATACGTTTTGGAATCACTCTCCGTCGACTCATCTAATCCCTCATTCCTAATTTATTTCCCCGAGCAATTTGTGGAAATCCTTCCAAGTCAGATCGATGAGTAGGTAACCGCAATCCTGACGTCCTGATGAACAGTTACCGAGAGTCCTGCCAGATAATAAGAGAAACGACTAACCTCTTTTGGCCCCACTATCGAACAGCTGATAAATGTGTCCTCCTCGCTTTCCTGCGGGCGTTATCCCCACAGCCTGTCAGAGACTTGACTTTCGGGAGGTACGCCGCGAGAAATATGGAGGCATACAGGAAGAAAGAGAACCCTTAGAAAAAGGAGGCCGTACCATAGCGAATTTTTGGTTGACCTCAGGGGGATCGACTAAAAAGAGCCACGGCATGGCATGACGCAGGAGGCAGGAGTAACAAAAAGAGATTAGCAAGTAGTAGAACGAGACAAGTAAGAGAGAGTTCGTAACTCCAGAGCCTAAAAGAAGGCACGTTAGAACATTCTTCCTGCCCCTCACACTGAAGCCTGAAAGTGCCCCTTTAGTTTTCATGCCTCTTTTTAGTACTCGTGCCTCCTACGCTACGTCGTGCCGTGCCTCTTTTTAATCGATCCCAACCTCAGGCAGTGAAGATTCGATTACTATACATGTCGGGACGTTAATTACCTAATTCGGAAGCATTTTTGCATTTGCTACATCTACATTACCGACATCTAAGTCGCTAGTTCAACCCAGACGGGTCGTGGAATGATTTGGTGGTGATGTTCGGAAGCATCGCTACTGGGCACTGTAAAAACAGATCCTGCAGAACACTTGTCCGACCAGAAGTTCAGAATTTGGAAAACTTGACGATGTTGTAAAAAAAAGGGGGAATATTATTGGACAGTCGGATATTTTAGATTTTGGGGCTTTGACAAACCCCGTAAGCATGTTGTTCTTTTCAATCTCTTGGAGATGACACAAAAGGTTATAGTGGTGTTTTTTGGTGATTCATGGATAAACGACTAGAAAACCAGAAAACCTCCGCTGCATTCAGCATGCAACTCTAGACCCATTTCAAAGCAATGATCGACTTCAGAATTAACATTCACTTCTTCCTAATTTCGGGATTTTGCCAAAATACGGGAATATAACTTGTCCGACCAGGAGTTTGGAACTGGGAAAACTTTACGAAGTCATAAGCATCCGTACTAGGATATCTAACTTTTAAGAAACCCAAGAAAAAAAATTCAGTGAGTGTCTCAGTAAAAATTAAACAGAAATAAAGCTAGATATTTATTGGCGGTGTCAGGGTGTGTCCAATTCTTTCAGTAATGTGTTTTGAAGTTTTATGTAGTTTCTGATTAGAAATCCGCCAAATTTTCAAGAGGAACAAGACCAAAGGTTTCGATGGGATCCCAAAAATTTAATATTTGACCAGACAACTACATCTTCTCTACGCCAGATCCAGTCTTCGCCAGGCTAATCATCTGAGAAAATTAAGTTCAGATATACCTGTATAAGCCATAACGTCTTCCTTCTTCCCTTTATTTTTTATTTTGACGATGCTGATCGAAACTTCCTGCTTTACTTCTGCCGAATTTCCGTTTTCGGCCGAATTCCAAGCGAACTACTTGTCCAGCCAAAAAAAGATAGTTCAGAAACGAATTCAGCGCATCTCCTTATCCCTATAAAGAACGTCTAATCAACTTCAAATAAAACTTTAACTTATAAAAAAAATCCGGTTTCAACCGGATTCCGGACGAACTATATGTCCGGGTAAAAAATGATTGTCATATACAGATTCAGCGTATCTTCTTACCCTTAAATCTATCATCTAATCAACTTCAAATACAAATTTTACTTTTAACAAATTTTCCGGTTTCGGACGGATTCCGGGCGAACTACTTTTCCGGCGAGAAAATGGTTTTCACCATCGTGTTCAGCATGTCTTCTTACCCCTAAATCGAACATCTAATCAAATTCAAATAAAACTTTTGCTTTTAACGAATTTTCCGGTTTCGGCCGGATTCCGGGCTAACTACTTGCCCGGCAAGAAAATGGTTTTCACCATCGTGTTCAGCATGTCTTCTTACCCCTAAATCAAACCTCTAATCAACTTCAAATAAAACTTTTATTTTTAACAAACTTTCCGGTTTTGGCCGGATTCCGGGCGAACTACTTGTCTGGCAATAAAATGGTTTTCACCATCGTGTTCAGCATGATATGATATGATATGATATGATATTTATTGCAAAAAGCCAACTGGCCATAGCAACTACCACAAAACACAATCACTTACAAAAAAAACAAAACAACAAAAATGAAAAGAAAAATAGGAATAACTTAATAATTACACTTACATTAGATCCTCCCGATGCTTCGCTGCCAACCGGACGAACACCGCCAAATTTCGCATTACTGCAAAACACTTGTCTCCAATCAAATCTATTAACCCTTCCTCCCCTAATGTACTCCTCCCAAACATTTCCTCCCTTAATCCCCCCAACTCACCACATTCACACATAAAATGTATCAGATTCTCATCAATTTTACCACACATAGGGCAAAAATAAGGGCCAACACGTACCCTGTTTTTCCCTAAATATTTCCTTTTTTCCCCAAGTGGCAGTGCGTTCCCCCTTAGGCAAACTAGTGCCTCTAAACTTCTTCCATCCAAACCCGCCCTGAAATATGGTTCCTCCCCCCACCCTTCTTTAGCTTTTGCATAAACTTTCAATGATTCAGACTGGTCCTTCATACATTGCCACATTTGCACTTCTTGTTCACACAGCACTCTTTCTACCTCTTTTGACACTGACCCTAAACCTGCTGACAAACCTTTTCCCTCATTCCAAAACACAGACATCCCACATTCATCCAATATCGTCTTTACTTGCTGTGGCCAAGATTCCTTTGATTCATCCTGGAGGGCCTCCATATAAGCTCCCTTCAAAGGGCGTACTCTTGGTAATGTTAATATACTCTCCCAAAATCGGACCATTCTAATTAACCGTCTACTTCTTAACGAATACAGACCAAGATCTCCCTTCACAACAATATTACTAAACGACTCTTTAACTCCCAACCAACGCTTAAAATATTTATTTTGGATTACCTCTATTTTTGGTGCTTTAACATATCCCCAAATTTCTGAAGCATAATGCATCGTAGGTACAATTTTTGTTTGAAATACCTGTTTGTGTAACTTAACATTTTTAATATCCCGAAGACTACTACCCATTACTAGCCCGGCACTACGACTACCTCTTGACACGCCCATCTCCACATGCTTTGTAAATCTGCAATTTGAAGAAAACTTAACTCCCAGGTAAACAAACTCCTCCACCACTTTTAAAGGAGAACCACCATAAGAGAATCTGTCACCCGTGTCCACTTTACCCTTTCGTCGAAACACCATACAAACGGTTTTGCTAGTATTAATCAATAATTCTTTCTTATCAATATACCGTTCCATAAGATCCAGTAGTGTTTGCAAATGCTCTCTTGATTCAGCCATCAACACTACATCATCAGCGAATAACAACAGACAAAGACTATTTATATCTAGTGATAACATTGGTGCACCATTCTGGTTCATAAATTTTTCAATATCATTCAAAAAAATAGAAAATAATTTTGGTGACAATGTGCATCCCTGCTTCACTCCTATTTTTGAAATTACCTCCCTTGAAAACCTCCCCGCCACCTTCACCACAAACTTCACTACTGAGTAAATCTGTACAATCATCAGAACAAAAGGCCCAGGCATCCCCAAATCTATCAAAGACTGGATCAACAGTCTTCTACTAACCGTATCAAATGCTCCTTTTAGGTCCAAAAATGCTACATACAACTTACCCTTTCTTACCCGAGTATATTTCCTAGTTAATACATGCAAAATAAAAATCTGGTCCAGAGTACTATAACCCTTCCTGAATCCTGCTTGGAGGCGTGTTAATACCTCCATTTTATCAATCCACCTCATAAGTCTAAAATCCAACACCTTACAAAACAACTTACTAATCACATTACTCAAATGGATGCACCTGTAATTCTCCTTCGATGACTTATCTCCTTTCTTAAAAATTGGTACTGCCACAGATATATTCCATTCCTTAGGCCACTTCGTATTTTCTATGATAAAAGAGAACATCGTCGCAAGGAGTGGTAATAGACTTACCTTACCTAGCTTCCAAACTTTTGAAGGAATCCCGTCTAGACCCGGAGCCGACGCACCTCTCATCTTTTGAAGCTGTTCGAAAACCTCCTGCTCCTTCACTGGTTCTAACAGCCTATAATCTTCTTCTCTTAACGGGAATCTCACAACATCTTCTAATTCTTTTTTAATATCATCTAACACCCAATCCCCTTTATTAATACTATTTTCTTTTTCTTCAAGGAATTTTGGCCATGATTCTGCTGGTGGCACACTCGAACTCTCAACTTTCCCCATTGAAGATTTTATTTCCCTCCAAAACTCCTTACTATCCTTCTCCTTAAAAGCCTTCACTATATTTTTATTTTTTTCCTCACAACACCGCCTCTTCTTTATCTTTATTAACTTCTTGTAAGCACTACGCATATTTCGATAATCCACCAGCTTTTCTACCAAACTCACCCCTTTCGCTTCCTTCACCATTTTAAACGCGTGCACTACCATGCTCCTTCTTACCTTGCACTCCTCATCGAAGAAATCCTTATTCTTTCTCGGCCTACCTTTATCAATGCACTTTCTGCTACTTTCATAAACATAGCCCGATACTTCCAGCACCGATTCATCCAGTAATCCCTCCGACAACATTTTCTCACATTCATGCATTTTTTGTTGGGTAAGATCACTCTCTAAAATCACTTTTACTCTCTCTTCAACACATTTACTCATTTTTACTGGTCGATTTATCCTCACCGTAACCTTCCTCTTATCAGTCATTCCTTTCATTCCACCAAAATACTCCGGTCCGGTACACATCAATACTTCTCTCTTCACTTTCATTCGCAATGTTATCGGGACATGGTCTGAACCCATTAAATTTTCAACACTAAAATCCATGCAAAAAGGCCAAAGAGGAATGCTAACCAACCCGTAATCAATTACGCTAGGCACTCCACTTCCATAACAAGTAAACTCCCCTACATGTTTATCCTCCCCCACCCTTCCATTTAAAATCAATAAATTCTCCTCCCTACAAAAATCCAAAAGGTTCAAACCCCACCTATTTTTCTTTCGTAACTGGTCTTTGCTCCTCCTATCAACAATCACCTCATTACCATCTCTCCTTCTTATCCCGCATGGTTCGTCCGGGCACAGCTCCACATCGGAAAGATCGCTTGCTAAACTGGTGTATGCGTTAAAGTCTCCTAGAAACAAAACAAATGATCATGGTACCGCAAACGAAAAACACGCGTTTCTTCTTTGAGTAATTCCCATACATCTTCATTACCATACGAACTCGACTGTGGTGGTACATACACGCTACAGACTAATAGCTTACATCTCCTATTCGTAGTGCCACCCACACCATATTCTCCGAACGCGATTTAATCCTGAAACAACTCTGGCACAAATCTTCCCTAACACACAAAGCCACCCCTCCATAATACCGTCCATTTGCAGAAATTTCCCTGAAACTCTCGAACGTCCTATAACCAGGCAAAAACACTTCCTTTTCTCCATGTGACCACGTTTCTACCAAACTAATAATGCTCCAATTTTTATTCTTCACCTTACTTAACTCTAAAATGCCTAAACTTTTAAATTCTGAAAAACCTTGAATGTTCCAGTGAATAGCATCTAGAATCGTTTCCTCATGAACGCTATGGCCAGGCTTTTCCTAGCCCGATCCTTTCTTCGCCGCTTCAGCACTTGCTGGGTTATCGTCACTTAAGACCTCACCTTCACCGTTATTATCACCTCCGACAGACTCTTTCCTCCCGAATATTTGTCTCGGAACCGCTGTTAAGGAATTCGATCTCGCACGGAAAGACCCTGACCGCTTTTGGGGTTGCGCGGCACTGTCGTTTGGGCTAATCACTTCAGCGTTACCCCTTTTCGCCATTTTGTTTACTGGGACAACAACTGGCTGTACACTGCTAAATTCCGGACCCTTGGAAATGGGTGTAATCTGCATAGCGCTGCCGAACACATTGTCATTGCTTACGTTTTCAACACTGCCGAAACTTGCGGCACTAGCGAATGTTCCCAATGAACTTGCCCGTGAACGCGTAACAGTTGAGTTATCAACCCCTGAAATGGTACGGTAACCACGCACATCTTTTTCGTCTTGCCGAAAAACTTCTTCAACTTTTTCCGTGGTAAAGTTAAACGCAAACATTCTCCCTCCCACGAGGAGCTTCACACCCCTCAATTTCGCGTCCTGCTTATTTTTCCTTGCCTCTTCCAACATTGGCTTTAACTGCCCTCGAGCGAACAACTCTCTAGCCGTGTAATCCGGTGCCATGAACACATTAAACCGTTTCACTTGCTGTGATGATCTGAGTACGTAATCACGTGTAAGCGCGCTGACAAACTTTATTAAAACCGGGGGAGTCCCATTTGACGATTTTAGGCGGAATACATCTCTTATGTCTTTAAATGTCAAGTTAAGGTTTGGGATTCCGGCGTTGAGTAACTGGGCAACATCTTCCCCAAGGGAGTTTCCTCTAATCCTCGGGGAGAAATTGTAAATGATGATATTGTACCGTTTCGCGTCTTTCTCCGCAAAGTCCACTCTTTTCCTCGTAGCTAATATTTCAGTTTCTAATTTAGTCACTTTCGACTGCATCGAACCCATTTCAGCATTCCAATGTGCAAATCCAGAGGTCATTTTACTCGATAATTCTTCTTTCGTTTTTCTTATCTCGTCCAAAATCTGCTTCATGGCTAGATCTTCCATCTTTAACAGCCTACTAAGATTGGAAACATGTACCTGTTCGAGAGCCTGTTATTTTATCCACGCTGACTCGGGCGTGCAGTTCGCTAAGCCGCCGTTAATTATGCCACGGCTAACAGCAATTCCAAATCAGCTTCTCATCCAAATCCACGTCCAATGCGCAACGATTCCAAGTCGAATTCCTGTCTATTTATTTCACGTCTGAACTGAATGAATGCTGAATCACGACTGACATCTTACCCCTAAATCGAACATCTAATCAACTTCAAATAAAACTTTTACTTTTAACAGACTTTCCGGTTTTGGCCGGATTCCGGGCGAACTAATCGTCCGGTGAGAAAATGGTTTTCACCATCGTGTTCAGCATGTCTTCTTACCCCATAATCGACTATCACATTAGCTGTTTAAAAATATTTTGTTTGCCCCTTAATTTAAACCCCCTCCCCCACCCCTAAACATAGGGCTACAGAGCCCATCTACGAACTTGACCTTACTCTTGACCCAAAGAATCCTCACACCTAGTTTCATCAAAATATCTCATTCCCTTCGAAAGTTACAGACCGTACAGACGGACAGACGGACAACTTTTTGCGATGTCATAGGTATCCGTCACTAACGTTTTGGGATCCCAAAAACGTGTCCATCTAGGCCGATAGATTTTGTGAGGCTCATGAACAATCTTTAAAACTAAGAACAAATAAGCATAAGAGTCTCCCGATCTCTGTCATACGACCGTGCGGAGTCGAACAGATTTCCGATCCTGCCCGATGCAAACGAGCGGAGGTTAGCTAGAGCTACGCGAAACATCACAATTCGTTGCCTTCGCATGTGACGTGCTGCAGAGCGGTTCAGCACGCCTTCTACACTTTTTTCTCTGAAATGCGCACGGCGAGAGGGAAGTATACGGGCATCAACTCAAAGCTCAGAAAGTACCTCTAGCTCAGCTCAGTTTTATCGGGGTATCCATAGCCGCTACATGAGACCAAAGACGGAGGGCTTATTTGTGCTTGGATAGACTTGTTACACGTTGATATTCGAGATTTCACAATGGTCCTCATCAGAATCATTTTGATTTGCCCAATATCTTTTCACAAGGGAAAAAATAACCTGGGAGCATGCTAGTATAGTAGGGAATGAAAGACCCCGGCGTGGTCAAACCACATCCAGGTGGTTTAGCAAAGGGTCCATCCACCTACAAGTAGGAACTAGAAGGAAGTGAAGACATGTCAATTTTGTCGTATCTATGGCACTGAGAGGAAAAAATTGCTGTTATAACACATCTACAGGAAGGAGTTTGATTAAGATACAGCGTTTTTGAGGTCCTTTTAATGCAGATTACGAGGGGACTGGTTTCATGCGTCACTGGCAAAGTGGGAGTTCATTCCAGATAGATGAGAGAAGGTCTAGAAAGTTATGCGCAGTTTTCGTTTGGCTTTAAGTGCGTGTTTGTACGCTAGCCATAAGAGCCTTCCTTCTCGGATCCCAGAACCAAGCCACTGTCACTGTTGAAAACACCGGCGGTACTCTTAGAGCACCTTCGTACCGTAGTCCGCCATCTCACGAGAAACCGCAAGTTTGGCAGTTATACCGTGAATACCTTTGATAATAAAGCTGCATTCATCCATCAATTCCCCTCAACTACTTGTAAAGACTGTAGCCGCTGAATTGAGAATGGAAGTGTAAGCTTTCCTCATCCAAGGCATTACTCATAGTTACGTGGTGTTTTTCCGTGACATTTTTATCGCCATTTACTTTTTGCGAAGAAATGAGTAATGATGTAGTTTGTGAGGCTTCAAGGTGAATAGTCGGGAGAACTTTGACAGAGATTTGTTTTTATCATGGGCGTTATGGACGCTAAGAAAGTAAAAGGAAAAAATTTTCACACCCGTGCCTTGCATTAAATCGACCTCGGCAAGGGGGTCGAGGTAATATTTTCTTAAAGGTCGCGTCATACTTATAGCCTATAATACTGATCCACTGTACTTCCGTGTTCGCTTCATCTGTTCTTGTTCGCGAAATTTCAGTTCCATGCGGTATATTTCTCCACTCGATCTAGCGGAATGATACTACACTGATATTTCTTTTTCCCGTGTTTTTTTTTCTTCGGGTTTTAATTAGCCTCGATTATTGTTCCTGATAAGCTAGATCATTGGTCAAAATGACTGGCTGTGCAATTTTTTTGGTGTTTATGATCAAAGCTAAAGGGTCTGGATAGTCGGCAAAAACAGCTGAAGCCGTGAGTAATTTTTTGAAGAAAAACGGTGGATTTTACTGCAGTCCATGATCGAACACTGACCTAGAAATAGTTCCTACTGGGATCTGTCCTAAAAAGAGGGCCTCAAAATATGTTGTTCCCGCTTAAAACCAATTCCTTTCTGCATATCGTGATACTAGCAACTTTTCCGTCCACGAAAGGGCCACAAACATTGAAAGAAAGGCAAATACATTCACTTCCTACAAGTTGGTAATCGCGGCTAACCTCTTTGATCACCACCTGGTTATGGTTTGGCGACGCCGGGGTTCTTAGTTTCCTCAGTGAGCATAATGATCATCACTGAATAACTAGCGATGTAATATCTTGTGATGTTCAAATATTATCACTGCAATCGCGACAAGTATAGTATCAGCCGCTTTCATTTTACCAAAAGTAATGGCAAAAATCATAGAGCGTTTCTTGCCGGAATTTGTAGAAACCAAAACTGATTAAAGTATAACCGAAAAGGAATGTAATAGCAGAGTCTAGGTACCCATGACTTATTCACTTAAAGAGGCTTGAAGACCCGATGAAAATGCGTCACTTCGTTCTTTAGCTATTCACGGATAATCGATTTTCAAATAGTGGAATTTCCATCTGATTTGTGATACCTCTATTTACTTGTGTCTGACGAAAACGATTTATGAAAAATAAGTGTTCAAGCAGTGAGCCACCTTCCTCGAGCTGATCACTGACCACTGAAAAGCCGCGTTTGTATTGAGATTCAGTTTTTCTGCGTCATAGTAGAATTTTGCGTTGTGAGGACGACCGTAGATATTCTGAACATCATACTAGAGCAAATAGTGAAAATAAAAGAAATCCCTTTACACAATCAAAGTAATGCAGTGTTGGCAGTGAAATGATACAAAAGTAAGTTGGCTTTTCAGTTAAACTTTAAAGACTTTTTTACTTTTTTTTTCAGGCGTGCATTCTCCTCCACGCCTCTGTCTGATGCATTCGAGCGCCAGTTCCTGTACACACTAGCGAAAGTTGCTGTGGCTCTCGAGCGTAACGAGTTCCGTCTGAACGAGCAGGATAGACGAGAGGCCATCAAGGTGGAGTGGCAACAGGTGGCACTAGTAATCGACAGGTCAGTCTGACTCTTAAATACAAACCAAAATCCCGTTGGAAAGATCATGGGTCATTTATGCCACTGATGTACTCAGGTCCAACGAGACCCTCAAACGCCACACAATGTTTGTCATCGACCTTACGAATAGCTGTTTGTTATTTTTGGGATCCCAAAACGTAAGTCGAGGGATACCTATGACATCGCAAAAGTTGTCCGTCTGTCCGTCCGTCTGTACGCACGATAACTCTCGAAGGGATTGAGATATTTTTAGGAAACTGTATGGGAGGATCCTTCGGGTCAAAGTACAAGTCAGGTTCGAAGATATCTGATTCTGTAGCCCTATATTTGAGGGTGGTGATTTGTCGACCAATTTTCGGATACCCATTTTCTTCAAAATAGTATAGCTCTGCATAATAGTATAGCTCTGCGCAGAACGCGTAATAATTGAACCTAAGAGCTAGTTGTTTTCGAAGGTCGAAGGGGTTGGTATGTGGGAAAAGAGAAGGTGGTTGCGGGCTATATAACAGTTGGAAAGTTTAGAGGGATTGACAAGTTCAGTAGAAGGGTACACACTGAAACCAAAAATAGACCAGTCCCAATTGTGAGACAAGTAGGGGACTTCTGATGGTTTCATGGTCTAATAACAAGCTGTTAGACCATAATCATCTTTGGCAATGAGGGGTTAGCAGTTTGTCTACTTGGTGTACCTATAATTTGTTTCCTGTGCTTTATATGGTACGAAAAATTTGGTACCACGTCTATCACGAGGACATGGACTCGTAAGTAAGAATCGGTTGCTAGAATCTTTGGTGATGAGGGGTTGCCAACTTTTGCTCGTTGGTATACCCTTTATTTTTTGCCAGTGTATTTCATGGTAAGAACGATAGGTACTATGTCTTATCACGGGGAGATGGACTTGTAAGTAAGAATCGGTTGCTAGACGGGTTTCGCGAGGGGCTTGAAGCTTTAAACTTTGTTCTGTTTCTAAATATTACAAGTAAAGAGTATTGATCTATCAACATCATATATTAGATTTGGGATCCCATCGACACCTTTGGTCTTGTTTGTCCTTCTCCCTCGTGATGGGGTGAACCAATCCGAGCGGCTACATCTCCACCTCCGGTCAGTAACGTCAAAAACTAGTATTCAAAAATTAGAATTCCTACTTAGCATCACTTACACTAATTTATATTCAGACTTTAATTCAGTAAATTCATAAAATAATATATTTCTGTTAGCTTTTTCTCTATTTCACGTTCATTTTACCATATACTCTTAACACCCAAATTATTTGTAATTGTGACACCGGGTGACCAGGTGACTAAGGACAACCAGTCTTGAACAACTATTCCTTCAGGCCAAGCGAATCGTAGTTGACCGCAGTAAACGTCATCTTATGTGATCACAGGTTCACTTTTGTAGCTTTACGCGAGAGGAGGACTCTTGCCAAGAAGGGCCGAAATAGCAGCAGACGTATCCGATTAGCGCAGTCAACTATTTTTTGTACCCCGAATTTGCCGTTTAGCTTGAATTTGCCGTTTACCCTGAACGCATGGTGCAAATCTGACAGAATAACTTTGAAGTTAGAAAGTAATGATTAAAAAGGACGCAAATGATCGAGAATGTTGGGTACTGTCGCATTTCCTTTCATTATAAAAATTTAATCTCTTTCGCAGCTCCAGCCTCGGAAGAATAATTTTGGTGTCGAGCACCCCCAGCAATGTGGTGGACATGCTGCTGCGGCATTAATGGAAATCAGTTGCTTGAAATATTCCAGTTATGATCGAATACGACAACCCAAAACTCTACTATAGTTTCACCCAGGGCCATTTTCGTAAAAACAGTCGATTTTTCTTCAAAACAGTCGGTTTTTCGTCAAAATGGTTGATTTTTTTTTAAACAGTCGTTTTCTTGAAATCAGTCTATTTTTCTTGAAATCAGTCTATTTTTCGTCAAAACAGTAAATTTTTCGTCAAAACAGTCATTTTGCCTTAAAAACAGTCGTTAAAAAATTAGCAGCCACTCCGTAATACCTTGCCCCACCCCCCCAAAAAAAAACATTTTGGCTAGTGATGCCTCTGGTTTCACCGATTATGTTTCTGTTCTTTTACTTTCCGGCTACTCCCCAGCTTTCATCTTCGCTCCCTCCGTTTTAATTCTTACCAAGATTGCTCCTTTTTTAAACCTCAGACCAGTGATTTCGCGTTACGAAGGTACAAAAAATATCCCATCTGAAGTTCTTCACGCAAAACTGTCGATGTCATTTTTGTAGTCAGTGTTGATGTTTTGTTCTACTGTGTTTATATTTTTTACTCCCCTTTTTGTTTCTCTTCACGGGTGAATATAATTAAATAAAAACAAATAAGAAAGGAAGCTGGTAACCAGGCGGGCTGGCAATAAAACTGGTTACCAACAAAAAAAACCCATCAGAAATGGCATTAGTGCTGCCTCAAGGTCATTGGTATATCTAATAAGCACATCGATATACAAATAGTTATAATAATAAAGGCTTTCATTCCGCCAAAATGAAGAGACATTAAGGTAAAAAGAAGGGTATGCGCTTACGGTTCATATCCCGACGTTTCATGATCTTACAAAAATACATCTATAACGTTAAAACTCAAAGTATAGATAACAAACGAAAAATAGAAAATAAATAGCCGAGCTCACCTGGATCAGGCCCTTCAAACATAGATCATCGTTTATCGACCGATTGTAAGGATATCAATTACCCTTGCACAGCCACTTAATTAATAATAATAATAATAACTTTATTTTTCACCCATCAAAAAGCACATGGCACAGCGGAGTAGAATAAAGAAAGAAAAGAAGAAGGAAACACTAGAATAAGAAGAGACCAAACAAAAATAGAGACTACTACAACATTATCCTATCTACAAAACTATCCTATTGTCGAAGAATGCTTTCCCAGTCATGCTTAAAGGACACCTGAACGATCCTACCATACTTTCATGAACCCCTCAGATCGTCCTTCACAGTACCGGTACAGAGAAGACGAATATTTTCGCTCCGTGATTTCGGCGCTATCCACTCTTGAAGTTGTAAGTCTCCCTATGGCGATTCGTTACGACCTCCCAAGACAAATTTAGCGCCAATATTTAAACTGTCATTATCGCATGGATAAACGTACGTTGATAACGCATGGATGGATAAACAGCGCATGGATGGATAAACGCATGAACTGTTACGGCGTGGACTGTTACAACATGAACTGTTACGCATGGACTGTTACAACTGTTACGGCGAGCGTTACGATCAAGACAAGCCGGAAAAAAGGCTGAAAATTATAGCACGGTGAAACTTCATCCGATTTTAGTCCGGTTTTCGAGAGACAAATGGTAAGCAGTATGTAAAAGTGGCAATTTAGGGTGTTAGACTTCATTCAGATGACCTTTAAGGTTACTATTGTACTTCTGTATAATTTTTCCAACTGCTGTTAGTGGGTCAGTATGTTGTAAGTAGCGACGATTTTACTAATTCGGGCCCAAGGAGGAAGGCGGAGTAGGAATTTACAGAAACGAAAATAAATAGAACGAATTTGTTTTTTATCAGTATTAATTAACATTCGCCAGAAAGGTGCGATATATAAGATGTGAGGCAGGGCCACCGGGTTAAAATCGTGGCGAGAATAAGACTGTTGAAACGCAACTTATTCGCCAAAATGGAACCATAAGCTGCAGCAATCTTTTTTCAAATACGTTTGATCAACAGTGCTGTGGTCTCTCTGATCGACCTACCGATCGGTAAACCTAGATAAATCAACGAATCTGCTGGTTTGACATAGGAACTTCCCAGCCGTACAGTTAGATCGGGGCTAGTTCTCCGATTAAATAGAACACTTGTGATTTTTCAGCATTAAACTAATTTGAAATTAGTAACTAACTTGAGCATAGAAACAAAAAAAAATCCATCGCCCCTTATCGCTTGGAGTCGTATATGTAAGAAACTATACAAGCAGTTGGGTTGTTTCGCTAAAAGTAGTGGTAAGCCCCGAGGTCAATTACTTCTACAACTGATGTGGACAAAATGCCTAGCAGATATGAATGAATGCTTTTTACTGACCCACCACACTCGACATAGAAAAGCTTTATACAGAAAAGGAAAAAAAGAGAACACAAAAAGGAAAAAAGTAGAACTAAACTAAAAAAGAAACTATATGTTATTTAACTCAGTCGACGGCCAACAAGAGACATACAAATCTTAAAAAAATAACAGCAGTAGGTTACACTAATAAACGCTATTCGAACCGGGGAAAAATTGCAAAAAAGCAACTTCCCCACGACAACCAAGCTAGGAGCGACAGACACGTGCGGCCCAGCCAGGACAGCTAGCAACGGATTATGAGACTCGAGAATGCGCTTGTGCAGAGAAAGAACAGAAAAGTGCCTAATTTCTGGAAAAGAGCGAAGGCTTTCATCGACGAACATAGACGACGCGCTGCAGTTGATTCATTGGTGACTGCTTCCAGTGTTTATAAACCATTTTCTGACTCACCAATGTATTGGTTTACATCACCAGTACGGACTAACCTGAACCCGAGTCAGGTTCTAGTGAGAAGTCACCATGAGATGGTGAGACCAACCCGATGAAAAATTATCTCAAAATAGTAGTATGAAGTTGTACGAAAAAGTACCATGCAGTACCAACTGATGCTACTACATACTACTATAGCAAGACTGGATGCTACTGGAGCAAGGTGGGATACTACTGAATACTACTGCTTAAGATTAGCCCAGTGTGAGGCACATTAAACTATAGTATTCTGTACTACTGCATATCAATACATGCAGCTTTTTCGTACAACTACCATATAACTACACAGGCTACAAATTTTCCACCGGGAAAAACTCCTTATAGAGGAAATACCAGACACTAGTGCGTGAAAAAACACGAACAGCAAAAACCACGAACGCGCCTTTAGTTATATTTTCGGCCAGGTCGTGTTGGGGATCTTTAAAGACCCGTCGTGCCGATAATGCCAATGCCACCTACTTCCGTAGCTTCATTCATTTAATTCTTAAACCCGGAGACCTACATTCTGAACCCGCTAACGACACCTCGCTAATCTTTGCACTTGCCACGATTCACTAGGAGCGTGTTCCACCCTACTTACCGCAGTTACTACGCTAGGCTGGAACGCTCTTTTATTTTTTCGGTCAAATATCAGGCCGCGGGCTAATCGGACCAATCACGTTACAGAGATGCGTAGTATCTCAGTAATACCCAGTGCCAAAATTTTCTGGTATTGCCCTGATGTTAAAAGAATAAAGTTCCAGAGGGCGATAACAACAACTATTATCGCCCTGCGATAACTGTTATCGCCCGCTGACAACTCGCCCGCTGACAACTGTTATCGCGCGCTGACAACTCGCCCGCTGACAACTGTTATCGCCCGCTGACAACTGTTATCGCCCTGTGATAACAGGGCCTCTGGTGTTATAATCATTATCGCCCTTGCTTTTCTTCTGTCGATAATATATAGTATTGTCGTGCTTTAACACTGCGCAGACATAGTGTCGCATCGTCAATTCCCTCCGGAACAGTTGAGAGTTTTCAACTTTCGCAGCCTTATGAGAGTGAAGAAAACCCGTCCAGGAATTGTACTGCTTGTCCGCACTATTATTCGCCTTGATAAGATTGCCACCTGTGTTCCTTATTGCAAAATTATCTATTTGCATGGAAATAGAGCAAGGGAAAAGTTGGTCTTCCAGTTGGAAGGCGCCTCGAAAAAAAGCTGCCAACCGCAAAGTGTGCTTTCACTCTCCGAGAGATTAGTGATTCTCGGGAAGTCTGAGCCCTAAAATCCATCTGTCTTGTAACTTGAAAGGATAATAGGGGTTCGCGGATCCGACAAGCTTCTCGGAACAAATGGTATTTCTTCCGCTAAACTAAGGTAGCAAAGATGCGCCATTCGGGGGGAGGGGGGTGTTATCGCGTTACTTTGTATACATTCAAAATATTTGTTAAATCTTGGCACATTCCAGATATATGTCAAATCTACCCCAAAAGAGGAATATATTTTTAAGTCTGAGTAAAAATTTATCTTTGCCCCACCCTCTAAGGTTTACTCAAATGACGCTTCTGAGGTAGCACCACCAGCAAAAGGCAAATGCGTTTGTCGGCCAATTGTATGGTGGGGGGGGGGGGCAGAATATTACTGTAACTATGTTGCACTCATATTGCAAGTCTGTTCAAGAAAACAATCGGCTAATTCGTATTCCAACAGGATGAGTAAAGGAAGAAAGCTGATAATGTGACCCCGCGTTTCTTCTGTAGTGTTAGAAAAAAAGACGGACTGCAATGTACCAGGGACCCATAAATTTCCTTTACAGGGGGCTTGTCATTTCCTATTCTTCTATATTGCTATGTTGACTGATCCAAATCTAGTTTCCAAAAATCCCTACTTGAGTCGAATCGGCATTCTTGTTTGCCTCATTGGACGTGCGTGCCAAAGAGACTCCTCCCTCAAGGCGCCAGCAGCCAATCCCAAATTTTGTCTATATGGCCTTTGACGTGATTGGACCGTGGTATTTCTCGAACTATCTTCCGACCGGTCAAGAGCGCATCAGAAATCTCTCATTGACAAGCCCCCTGTAAAGGAAATTTATGGGTCCCTGCATGTACCAAGTTCTGACGAATAGCTCAAACTGTCCAGGAGTTATCGTGGTAACAGACAGATCTATCCTCCCTTTCTTAAAGACGCTCTGATCATCCAAGAAGTGCAAAGATTTGATCGATTACCAAAATTTCCTAATCCGTGTTTTCTTTTCCAGATTTCTTCTATGGGTCTTCATAATTGCTACAGTTGGCTCAACTTTTGGCATCCTTTACATGTCGCCACATACGAAATTGTTTACTATGTGATAATCGTTTTGTACTTGGCATTGAAACCATTGATTTGTTTTGTATCGACTTACCGTTAAAGTGTAAATAGTTGAAAATGTATAGAGTAAATACAAGTTTAGAGATTACCAGCATGTAACATACGACAACAAGCCTAGGTGAAGCTTGCGTTCCGCCGAGTTGTTATCAGTTACGATTCTGTTATTATTTTCGTTCCACCGTCTGGCGTGATAAGAAAATATTAGCTCCTCTTATAATTTTCCTTCGACAACACTAGGGACTAGCGCCAAGAACTATGCTTCCCATGCCTCGGAAACGGCCTTAGTCGTAGCGCCGCCCACTACGCTTGTGACATTCAAAGCAAAACAAATTTGCTGGTTTAAAAAATTCTAGTACAGCTAAGATACGTTCTGCACACATCGAGGAAACGGGGGAGGTTGAATCTTCTTTTTGCTGTGTTTGAATATGAAGTTATCGGAGCCAGCGCTAGTGCACAATTGATTTAAGTTTCAGTAGGGACGTTACCTATCGCTAGTGGTGCTAGTGTCGCTGCTATTAGTGTGTCACTTTTTTCAAGTCTTGGCGCTACTATCTAGTGTTATTTTGCTCTGAAAAAAAGTTACGGTTACAATTTGCTTATGATGGTCGGGAGCATCGTAAGCAGAGGGGCAAATCCGATCATGAAAGGATGCGAATCCGAATCCAGGGCTAGGTATGAACCCGATTCCGAATCCACCGTTTCATGCTGAGGATTCGAATCCGACCTTAAAAAAATCAGATCAGACAGGCTGCATAGGTCATAGTTAAAAATCAGAGGTGACAAAAATCACAGATATCTCATGTAATCAGATAATGTGATAGACTACTTAACATGGTTGGTGGTGGAAAAACAAAAATTGGATTGCCTAAGCCCACTGTGTAAAAATTGGGAAGATAGACTAGAACTTCGAGCGGTTCGTAAGATTGAGGGTCTGGAATCCGAGTCCGAACCCAGCCTGAGAAGCAGAAGATTCGAATCCGGCAAAAAAAAACTAATCCTGGATTCGAATCCGAATTCGCCCACCTCTGATCGTAAGTGATAACTATCCGTTCACCAGGAATTACCATCAGAATGGTGACGTCTGTCCGCGCGGTTATTATTTTCGTTCCAGAGGGGGTAGTAACTGCTACCACAAGACCTTGTAACAACTTCTTTCGAACAAACGAAGATTGTCGTTCTTGATACGCCATTAGTAAATCTAATGACGAGTTGTCGCCAGATGCGCTAGAGAAGCAATAACAATCGCACGTTACACCTTGGTATTAGTTATCAGAAGGGAGAATAAGCGATTAGGCTTTCGGTTCATACCGAGTCGCGCATTAGACCCGTGGAAAACTCAAGCAGCAGTCAACACTGCAGACGGAAGTGAGAGTTGATAAACTTGATGAAGTTTGACAGAACAGAGTTGGGTAGAGCCCACCTAGAGGCAATTCTAGCATGGCTAGGCTAAGAGGGATTGAAAATAGTCAAACAAACCTGTTTAAACGTTCGCCAAGAAGTAACATGTCATTGTTTACTTTGTGCTAGCGCATCTAGCGGAAAAAAAATAACTAATCTGGACGGAATTTTATGAAAGGCGTAATGCTCAGCAGCCACAAGCGTAGGCCTAATGATAAGTGGCAGAGATGGGCGAATCCGACCATGAAAGGATTACAGAGGTCTCTATTCAATAGCCATCTTAACGCTTCAAATGAGCAGGCCCGTACTGCAATTACCCTCATTCATACTGCATGAAACTTCGATAGATTTCTCGGCCAATATCTGTACGCGCTGTTTTTGACGCTGTGATTGGCTGATTCCGGTCTGAAATAACGGTGTCAATTCGCCATATTCAGTTCAGCGCTTCCAAGCGGACTGGTTTCTGTTAATACCCCTATGCCTCACCATCAGCACTCGTGCCAGACATAGTAAAAAAAAATCCACAGGCTGATGAATAGAAAATCTGCAATCTGCTTACCAGGTAATGGAGGTTTTGTATATATATACAGGAAAGTTACCTACTACCTTATGGATCTAACTTTTGCAAGTGTTGATTATGAGACACTGAGGGATTAACAGAAACTAGTCCACTTGGAGCGTTGAACTAGAATAAGGCGAGTTTCGGGAGATTTCTCGGCCAATATCTATACGCGCTGTTTCTGACGCTGTGATTGGCCAATTCCAGTCTGAAATAGCGCTGAAGTATTCGGAGATACTACGCGGGTAGCAACTGCTCGATGAACTCATTTCTCGTGGTCCAAATTCCGAACGAAGCCAATAATTTATTGCAAATAAATATAATATATTATGTACTATAACTTTTACGTGGCAAAGAAAGACAAAACGAGGTTGTTGCAAAAGTACACTGAACATAAACAGATCAATCCTCCACAACCAGCTCCGGGCTAAACTTTCAAACTCATCGCACAACCCTTCATTTTGGGGAATATCACGGTACTCTTTCCGACAAAACAACAAACTTTAGATCAAAAAGTCACAGCTACCAAAAATTCCTCTAATTTGACTAGTAAGGAGATTCAGTGGTTACAATCTCTGCCCTGTCCGCAAGGTGGTTTCCCATGTTCTCAAAGCGCAGATGTACACGAACAAGAACTTATAACATTACGATGAATAGAACATCCGCCTCTCCCTTCTTACAATGCATCCTTGCTCCCTTTACAATGCCCGACCCGACTAAGAATTTGGATTAATACTTAACATTTCTGCATCCTTGCGTCTCTACACCATTAACAGTACTAGCTGTATGGTCTCAAAGAAACCAATAGTCGCGTTTTTATCACCTGTTTTCCAAGGCCTTCCAGTTTTTTCGCTAAGCACTTTTGGCCGGTTTTTGACCAAGCCCTTCGTCCTTTCTGCCCAGGCCTGCGTCCGCCTGCGAAGAAATGAGATTGGCAAATCCGAGGTGAGTCGACCAATCTGCACAGGAGAACAGCGCCAGACCCTTCCTACCAAAAACGGTCACAGTAGCAGGAAAGACAGAGGGCTTGGGAGAGAGGCCAGTGATCTGTTTTGGCAAACACGCGACTAACAGTATACAGGCTATCGGGTGTAAGCACCTGCTCAAGATTTACGGAACATGGTCACGGTCAGAAGCTCAGCGCACTGACTGAGAGACAGAATTCTTAACGTTATACGTTCCTGTATAACGGGGACTTTCATAAGGATGGATGTGAGCAGCATTACACCAAGTACAAATAAGCCAACAGAACCTCTGTCTTTGGTCCCATGCACAGACCATGAATACCCCGACAAAACTGAGAAGAGCTAGAGGTACTTGCCGAGCTTCAGGTTGATGCCCGTCTACTTCCCTCTTCGCCGCTGCGCATATCAGAGGAAAAGATTGTAGCAGGCGTACACGACCCGCTCTGCAACCAATCGGCTGTTACTTTCGATATTTCTTCTCCGGGGCCCTAATGCGATACAGCTGTTTGTATAGGTAACGTATTTTGATGTTCCGCGTATGCCTACCCTCCGCTCGTTTGCATCGGGCAGCGTATCGGGAATCTATTCGACTCCGCATGGTCCTATTACAGAGATAGGAGACGGAGGTTCTGGTGCTTATTTGTTCTTGGTTACACTAAGCTTGCCCAAGAACTTAGGTCAAGTTCATGAACCACCTTTTCTCTACAAGGGAAAACAGGGATACCACCTGTGCGCAAAGGACAGCCTAAAACTGAGCCAAGTAAAACTTAACGCGACATCTTGACAACGAAACATACCAATGGGCCGTGCGCCCAGGAAAAAGCTCAGTTAAAGTTAGAAACAAGGTCAAAAGTTATAAGTGCTAACAACCCTCCGTGCAAGGGGAAATCCAAATGTTAAAACGACTAGACGACTGACTACGAGTTACAGAGCTAACACAGAAAACAGAATTTCGAACACTATGGGTCGACAAAGGTGACAAGACAGAAGATAATAGGTAAAACAAATCGTAAGTAAAAATAAAACAAATTCTCCTATTGTTATTTATTTATTATGATTTAATAGTGAAGAGACTCGTTTTTGTTGTTGTTTATTTTTGGTATTAACCCCTATGTAACGGGTCACGGAGCTTTGTAGGGGTCAGAAATTTATTTGTTCAATTATTTTTAAATTTAATAAACTGAACTGAAATATCTGTACGGCACGGTAAGAATACGCTGTTCTTCTTGAGAATTGTTCAGCGTCTTGTCGAATTGCCAACGCGAATTAAAAAAAAATAGGAGGCTTCGACATAATATCGACGAACTTGCGCCTAATACTAAGGGCCCATCATAGCTGTTCACTAGATACTCCCAAGGACTCCCCCATCAAAACCTATAATAAAGCCAACGTCCTGCCACTTAACCCTTTCGACCCTATCGCCGTTATTTGCCAGTCCACTCTTTTTCGTTACTTAGCTGCCATCTGGCATTGAAAACTCCAAATATGGGACCTGATTTTAAAACTAGAGGTCTTTACGGTTCGATCGACGTATCGTTCATTCATTTAGGAGAACAACTTCAAGGGTAGGCAGAACTTGCAAGAAATGGACCTCGGTGGGACAAAAAGTGGGGTTATTTCTAATTAGAAATACAGGAAAAGTACAGAGGTTTAATTTTCTGTTTCTGCTTGTTCTTAATGACAGATCTTAGGAATACACACCAAGACTATAGCGAGACTGTTATCTCCAATAGGTCCACCGTAGGAATTTTTCAAACATGGACCATGGCAAATGACGGACCCAGGACAGACAGGTAAAATTGGGGTTCTCGTCAAATGACAGAGTGTGGCTTCTATGAAGACTACTGACACTGGTACTTATATCTTATGTTCTTACTTTTGAGAAACGGGTGGATGGGTATACCTACTAATTGACCATATCTTCCAACTGGAAAAGCTAGGCTTTGTTCTGATGGATACTGATCAACCAAAAGTGGGGTCCTCGGATCCGAGAAGGCCCCAACGTGCAAATACTAGTTGCAAGAAGCTTAGAGCAGAAGAGGCGACTGACGTTTTTTCTCAGTTTCGGTGACGACTCCGTACTTAGTGACCGACTAGATCCCAGAAGAAGGCTGCGAACCGGATTGGGAAAGAATTGCGATTGGGATAATAAATTTTAGAGCCTGTGGAACGAGAGTTGCAGCCGGAACTGAACTACGAAGCTAACTCGAAATATCAAAACTCGTGAAGCTGGAGAAAGAGCTGAATGTAAGCGTTGACGAGCAGATGATATCATTCAAAAGGCAGACAAAGATGGATTAACATCTGCCTATTCGATAAAACCCTCACCCTTGGGGCTAGTAGAAACTTGTCCCCCTTGAGGTGTCTGGAATTACGTATGACTTTTTAGGTTCACCATGGAAAAACAACCCGCATCGGTAAAGCTTGTAACGAAGCTAGAGTGGACTTGGAGATGCTATCGTCCCCAGGCTTGTCAAACAAATACAGAAGCATGTTACTAGCCTACTATATTTTGTTTCCCCACCCTGCCACTCCCCTAACTCATCAAACAGACTGTCTTCATCCAGATAGTATAATACGAAAAGAAAGGATCGGTAAAGCAAAGCTGTTAGAAGAAAACGAGATAAAGCAGAAATGGAGTGGTGCATGCGGGACCGAGAAGAGAGAGTCGGACGAAGTAATTGGCTTGGTTCGCTGTCACGACAACAGCATATTCACTCTGGCTTCAAACAATGTTGGGCCATGGAGAAGTTGTAAGACGCTGGAGCAGTGAGACACAAGTGTACGTCGAAGGTCTACGTCCCGATGTCGCTGGAGACTACAAGCGTAACATGGGGGTGCGGACAGTTCGATTACCGTACCGCTTCGTGCTGGGTCGAAACGAAAACCAGAAAGTAGAAACGGAAGACCTTCTTTCACGTCATTGACGTGATTATATATCATGTTGATAATTCGGGGCGACGTTTCGAGCATCGAGACCGTTCCTAGAAGCTAGCTGCCTTTCTTTCATGACGACGGCGTGGTCGTCCATGCACAAATGATGCCATTTGTCACGACAGGATGGGATCTCCTTACCCGCTACGTCAACAACAACAGCAATGCAAACTTTGGGGAACGAAAACATAAGATATAATAAGTCGAATCACCTCCAGATCCACACTGACAGCCGGGATGCAATCTTCAGGTCCAAGAAAGGTTCAAAACGACCAAAAAGGGGTCAAACATCAAGTGTTCAAAGTGGGATGGTGTCCTTTGTCCCAATAAAAGTACCTTTGTCAGTAAACTTCCATTTTGCATAAATTTCCTTTGTTTCGTGTCATGGTACTATGACTAAACCTGTGACCTCAACACCCTCAGTCCGTCATTTGCCAGAGCTCTGGTTTTTACTCTTCACGCCCGGCCACGTCAGTTGACAGACCCCTAGATTTCTAAGAATCCGTTGACCTAAGTGAATGAAACTTACACAAGTTCATATTGAACCCCTTAACACTCAAAATCAATTCGAAAAATTTTTTTAGCTCGAAGGAAAATAATTCGGGTTCGAAAGGGTTAATGGTGGTTTAAAACTTATGATCTACGGGATTCCAGTATGTCTTGTTTTGATTTTTAGAAGACCAAATGCTGCGCAAGGAGAAGGCGCAGAGGACAATTATGTAAGAGGATTACTTAAGAGACACATTACATAAGTGACTATATAATATATGATTTATAAAGAGGCAGCAAGATGACGAGAAACCATGACATGGGAAAACAGAGTGGTTACTATCCAACGGGCGGGGGACCAAGGTGTTTACTGACTGTCTGGTCATTTTTACAGAATGACTGGTCATAACCGATTGTTTTCACAAAAATCGACTGTTTTTAAGAAAAAACTCCACTGTTTAAAATAAAATGTCCACTGTATTTTTCCAATCGACTGTTTTCAGAAAAACGAGAAACAATAGCTTTTTCACCCAAGTAGCCAACAACATTGGGTGGGGGGGGGGGTCCCTCCATACATGACGCCTCTGGTGTTAAGTCCCTGTGGATGGCTATGAACAGCACGCTACGGGCCCTGGCTATACGTAGAATCCGCTAAGTTCAAAAATTGTTCGACAGTTTATAGGGATGCAAAGCTGATGCAAAAACCACCTAAATTATTTTCATTGCTTTCCCCGCCAGAAATTTGACGACATTTTATACCTCCAGCCTAATCTGACTGCAAATCATGTTTGACGGCGCTAAACGGGTAAGTCAGCTGAGACTAACTCCAGAGATATTTTACAGCCGGAAGAGGACCCTTTCCAAGGAGGGCTGAAATATCGCTTGAACAAATCTCAGCTGATGTATCCGTATGGTTCCATTAAATACGTTTTTGTTCGTAGCTTCTTGGAAAACTGAATAACGACCGCAAACTGATCAAGCAAAGGCAAACACGGTTTAATCCCTCACAATTATGCATCAACTGTCAAAAAACAGACCGCAAGACAGACAGAACGACGAAGAGAGAAGAAGAAACCTTCGGCATATCTTTAACGCACCCTGACCTGAATTCAAGACAATTTCCGAGAGAGCTCTAAGTTCGTCGACTACCGTTTCTGCCTCAGGAAATAATTTTAGCTCGGGAACTAGTACTAGTACCGTGTGAACTCAAGTTTTAAGATACACGGTAAAGTGATGCTTATTGTGATGGTTGAAGACGCGATGTGTTTTGACCAGATAACCTTTTTTCGTTTTTTTTTTTTGCTACAAGAAGTGGTGCGTGAAAGTGCCTGAGAACCGAAGGTTTAAGAAACAAAAAACAAGAGCACCTTTCGCTAAAGTATAGTCACAGACCGACAGACTTCTGAGTAGGGTAGGGCCGAGCAGCTCAATACACCTAAGCAAAACAACATTTGATCGCAGGCAGTGTAGGTTCGGGCTTGAATAATTAAAGACTAGGTTTGTAAGTGACCCCACTGAAACTTTTATCAGCTCCCGGGTCACAAAAAAAAGGTGCATAGTAGATCGGCGGGTGCAGCTACTAAATACCAACCTTTCCACACCTTCGAAACAACAGACCTTATGGAAGAATGAACTCGTAAACTAACTCGGCAAAAGCACGCGACTAGACAGGGTTAAAGTCGAATTAGCGTCTAGGGCTCCAAGCATAGTCGCGGTTGTATAGAGGTCGGTAGCGACGGGTCCTGGAAAACAACACAAGTTAAACGAGTAAACTATTGGAAACTGAACACCCCCTCAGATCCAAACCTGAGTTTCACCTCTACAGCAATCGGCTCTCATCGACAAGCCTTTCCTTACCTTGTTTGGGGCAAGCATTAGCAAGATAACCAAATTTGTCTCTAAATATGTTTTTTTTTTTTTTTTTTTTGTAAGAGGCTCGGAAGTCTTTATCAGCATTATATTTATTTATTTATCATGACTCCAAGAACGACAGCATAATAATTTGCTTGACTAGGATGGAACCGGTTCGTTACGCTTCTCGCATTCAAATCCAACCATAACAAGGAGCCAATATACCAACTAAACATTTTGAAGTGGGAGGAAGCCCCACATTTCCCTTAGAAACAAGGAGGCATACATTTAGAATATCGGAAAAAAAACTTCATCTAGATCTGCACGTCCTTTAAAGTTTAACTGAAAAGCCAGTTTTTCACTGAATTATTTTAACTCTGTTGAGTTTTTTCTCACAATAGGCTCTTGCAGTATGCTAACTTTGAGAATACGATTGGCGTCCCGACAAGGCCAAATTCACAGTTGGTCCACTCACTTTGAATTTCACCGAGGACCTGGTTTAACAAAAACTGGTTGGATACTTTCGCGGTCCTTACAATTTTGCAACATCATGGATTGCAGAGGAAATTTTTAGGGAAATAAATAAAAGCCCTGCGGGTAAACCGGAGATCCGCCAGGGAAACCATACTTATATTCCGTGAAAGCTGGTCTTGAATTCTAAGCCCCCTCCCAAGTCCTATGGGCACAGGGTGCTCAATCCCTGGATTCAGCACAAAATAGTCGGGGTGCCTAAGTTTGTTTTCTTCCACCCCACCCCTTCAAAATGTCAAAGGGCCCACTTAGCACCACTTAGCCCAAATGCAAAGGTTAAGTGTGATAAAACAATTATAACAGAAGTTATTATAGGCCTAATGGTAATTTCTGATAAAGAGTGCAAATCTATCTCTACAACAGCACTAAGGATTAAGGCTGCGGTAAACCCGGTTAAAGACAGATGTTCTCTTGGCCTTTCATTGCTCTGGAATATAACATGCTTTACTCCGGGTGAACGATTTTTTATTTTATACATTACACGACTGAGCGCCTGTGCACCCGTTCTCCATTTTGCCACTTTTTTCAAAGCCCATGCTGATTAAGGAAAAAGGAACAGCAAAAGACAACTCAGCTGTTGGCTGATTGATGGTTGCTGATACGTTACTTTTGACACAACTGATCAAACTAAGCCACTTTGTGTGTGCAAGAATAAGAAACTGCCGGCCGAATCGGCAAATTCCTAAAGAAACCATTTTGATGGACCATCACTCAGGACCTTTTCAAAGAAAAGGGGAAGGAAAAAAAACTTGAAAAGAAATAACGAAATACTTCTTTTGCTCTCTATAGAAAACCAGTATCTATTTCAATCCAATATGCGTTAATGAATCATACAGTACAGGCATAATCTGAAGTATCCAGGCGTAGGCGGAAGAAAAGCCGGTCTGCGTCACAAACTATTTTAGCAACTTCCACACGCCAGCCCTCGAATGCGTCTTTTTGATAAACTGAACGAAGATAAATCTTGGCAGATTTGCCGGCTGTCCCAACACAACTGAGCCATTATTAAAGAAGTTATTTGATATGGCAGAAAAGGAGAAAATTCTTTCTGAGACTTTAGCCTAATTTATTCACAACTACGGGAAACTGGGTCGACCCTTCATGACACCGAGTCAGTCAATCCCACTCGCTCTTAAATTACTCAGGTCAGACTGCCTATTCTAAGTTACCTGACATCACTTTTCTTCCTGAAAACATGAATTGCAGATATAAGTAAACGACAATTGCCGAATCACTTATTTAGAAGACACCCCACAAGAAATACATAATTACACTAACATCACAAGTTCCAAACTTCTTTCCCACCAATTTAACAAAAACATATGCTCTAGTGTCGTTGATGATGGAAGTCAGATGATTTTTCAGATACCAAGGTAACTGCAAAAACGAACGTGCTATCAGCAAAAAATGCAACTATGGCTAATTGTTAGGCAGAAATGACAGAAAACATCTAAACAAATTACTGAAAAAAAATCTTTTTAGTTTTTACTCAGTTAGGGCAGCTATTGATTTTGTTTTTCATATGTTTTTGAGCATGCCCATAGGGTGCTTGTGAATCGCACTCCCACGTTCGCAACTAGTGATGGGCGATATTCGATATCGATAACGACATATCAGAGCAAATATCGATATCGAAAACGATATTTGTACATTTATAATTACTGGAAATAATCCAACATAAGTTACATTTATATCCGAAATTGGAGCAGTAGTTTTCTTCTTAACCTTTGGCGAAACGACACGTATACTATAGCAAAAAGTGGTACCGAAATATCGATATCAATTATCAAATATCAAAACTGAAAATATCGATATATCGAAAAAATCCAAATATCGCCTAACACTATTCGCAACAAGTCCTGGTATGATCTCGCGATACAAATGGAGGATATCAACACGTTGCAAATGCACAGCCTAACCAGCCTAGGTGGTAAACTATGTTGCAAATGCTAGAACGCTTCCGATTTAACTCCTTTAAAGGAACAGCAAACTTGACTACGCAACTTTCGGCCATCGAATCGCCCCAGGGGGGGGGGGGGGGGGCTTAGATAAATATACAGGGTCTTATTGTCGACAGCCCCCCCCCCTTCTTCGTTATCTCGAACCGTCTCGAACCCCCTCCTTAGTGTTCCCAAAGCTAGCTGGCAGGCCCTTGCCCCTTATGCACTGTAATTATGCACTTATGTACTGTAAAAGTTCGCCTTTTACGTGTAGACTACAGACAAACGACCTCACCGACAAGACGGCCTGGGTTCGATTCCTAGTCGCGGCACACAAACCTTTTGCTTTTTTTTCTACTAACTCAAAAGTCGAATTCTCGGAAACTGCCCGGAAACTGCAATGGTCGAAACGAGAATTTTTCTTACTCTCAATATCGACTCAAGGTACATTCTTGATATGTTAGCTAGCTCCCCGAGTAAAGTTTGAGTCAAGTTTTCTGTTCCTTTAACGATAGGGTAAGCAAAGCAATGTCGGCTCCCTCACGCCTCCCGTGAAAAAGTATTAAACACCATTCCGGATAGCAACGGAGTTTGTTCGGCTTTGTCATCGCTCCGGGACTTCAAATCCGACATGACCCAAATTCATTTTTAAAATGTAACCGTTTTGGAACCAACAGTAAAAAGTCGGACATCGTTTAACCCGCTAAGCCGTTTACGACATAAAGTAATGAAGCATAAATAACGAAGGAGGTTGGAACTTGCATGTCAGAATGCTGGATGCAATAAATCTCCGCCTTTCATTCTTCGGGGGTAGCTCTTAGCGAGCAGATTCTAACGTATTATGTGTTACATTTGCAGCAAAAGTGGACACTCGACGTACATCTTATTTATTATTTTTACTAATAATTTGATCACCCATCATAACACGCAAGAGCAAACAAAACGGAGTCGGAGAGAAAAATTAAAAATAAGAGGTCTATACCACTAGCCTACAACATATCCATTTATTTGAGCAGAATAAGCAGATAATTCAAACAGTGCTTCAGCGCGGATTATACGAATAAAAACGAGTCTCCTTTTGTGGGGAGATTTTTGATAAGGAGTTTATTTTTAGCATGATCCTCCACGAGGGCATTGAAACCAATGGAAATCTGACTGATGGCTCTGGGGATAATTAAACGACTTCGGGTTTAGACCCAACACTCGTACGTTTCATGCTCAACTAGTTCAGATTCAACTGGATCGGTGTGAATTTCTGTAACGTTATTTCATTTGCCAGGATTATTCTGAATCACTTCTGAAAAGGGTAGAATAGTAAAATATTATCGGAAACGTTTATGTGTTCTTGATTTTTTATTCTTGAACAAATTACAGAATATGTAATTTTTCCGTGAAGTTGGACTGAATACGATGGCTACGAGGCACACTGCAAAATTTCCGCACTATATCACAATGACGATGTATGAACGATATGACATTCTGTGAGTTGTGACAAGAGGAAAAGAGCTAAATACCTGGCAGTATCTGTCTTCACCAATCTTTTCCATATTTTTCTCAGCTAAAAGCCTGGCAAATGTTCAGGAAGAAAAGATTTGTTCACTAAACTCACTGAAAGTTATCAAATGATGAACATTTCTGATGCTTTAATAAGCGTTAAATATACGTTTTAAAGGACACCTGAATGAAGAGTACCAAGTATCATCCCTATCTGTATGACTTCCGTTAACATTTCCTGCAGAAAACCCAATCCAAATACGAAATTGTGTTTTTTGCTCAATTTTGCATCTGTCCTTATTTCAGTACCGAACAATTTTAGAAATGAACAAATGTCTCCAATCAACCCTTCTTCTGAATATTTTTTAACCAGTTAAGCCCAAACGTATTTCTAGAAGAAATTCCAATACGATCCGGCCAGCGCTGTACAAGATTTGAACGAATTGCGCTTTTTGTCCTGGTGTCTGCATGTGCAAACCTCCAGAAAAGAAATCCCTATTTTGAAAACGTCACGCTCAGGAGAAGAATGCTGTCCGTGGCCATGCCTGTGAATGCATTCTCCATGGTGTGTTCAAGTATGGTTTCATTGTTCAAGTGTCCTTTAAAGGTTAAATCGTTTTGTTCCGCTAGTGTTTTTATTAATTCAGATCAATAAGATTAGTGAAAATCAGTTTCACCAGTCTTCATACGGCTTGGTCTCTTCTCTCCTCTATCGGGACGGACATCTGATCTGATCTCCTAAACCTGAAGTGCCATTTTGACCTATGGTCACCTCTTTCTTTCTTTTTTTCATTTCCGCACCCATTATTGGGCCGAAGAACGGCAAATACAAGATTACAGTATCGATCGATAGTTACTCTGTGGAGGAGACAGGCGCCGCGCAGGCTCCGCCCCCGGTAAACGAAACTTGGACATTTTAAACTTGGCACGATTCCAGACATGCCTATTCTATCCTTATCCGTTCTTGGTCCTGTTAGCTACTACTCTTACCTTGTATCCAGGTCTCTCAGGACCGGTGGAGGAGTTAGAGGCGATGAGATCCTTGGTAGCGTGGCGTAACCTTGAACGTGAAAGTCGAGGGCTTCTGGGGTCCATCGCCCAAGATCCGCTGCAGATGTGCGAGGCCTATGGATAGGTACAATAATAATAATGTGATCATCGAATCCTTATCGGGCCTTCCCCTTGTCTCGAATTGTGTCACTCAATGCCTCGCCCCCTTGCGCAATTTTCTGAATGAATGACTGAACTTATCGAAAACCTTTCATGAAGAAACACTCAAACGCGGATGAGATGAGAGGGGAAGAAAGAAGGAAATAAAGAACAAACATTTGAATTGGGTACTACGATTCATGGTTTCAAGGAGCAACTCCGGTAATCTCAAAGGAAAGTGAAAAGTTACCTTTCCATCGTAATCTGTTAATACTATAAGCACGGGGGAGGTGCGTCGGTGTCCCTTCCAACCTTCACCATTTTCAATCGAATGTTTGAAGTTTCATCTCTCTTGCACATGCCCTGGACAAACGAACAGTGTCGGGTGCTCGATGACTGGAAATCCTGCCCTGATTTTCGCGTACAATCACAAATTACGGAAAAGTTGAGACTGTTTTCACCTTCATCATGGAAGAGCAGAAAATCTGGCCAGAAAACCGGATCGTCTATTCGCAGCGTTACTTATCAGTTGATTACACCTGGGGCGGTTGCTAACGTGTTAGCTGGTCTATCAGGTCATACCGAGTGGCAGTCTCGATGTTTTAACTGGGAACCATCTGAAGCCCTGCTCATCCCTCACGTAATATCGTTTTAAGAAAAAAGAATTCGTTTCATTAACGATTTTGTTCTGTAAGCACTTGAACTTGAATCTTCAACAGAAACGTTTCTTGTCTCTGTCCCAAATTCGGTGTTGGGTGAATAGTAGCTGCAGTAGCCTACCTATCGGTTGTTACAATTTTTAGAAAAGTGTCTTTACGATATTGTCGAACTTAAAATACTATCATCACTGCAGCAGTAGGACAAAAGACTAGCACCAGACCGGGAGCCTGTCATCCGAGACCAACAATATCTTCCAAGCCTACCCCAGGAACGCCAACGTCTTAAATATCCCAGCGTCCATCCACATGAGTCAAAACGCCACCGTTCCCCCAAGGCAGTATTTTTGTGTGTGAAAAACTCATAGGACAGCTGACTGACTCACAAAAAAAATGAATGTGAATTTCTCCTTTTTAACTCTTCTTTGTCACACCCCTAAACTGCTCAGGTTATTCAATCCCTTGAGTGCCAAAAACGGTGGCTCGGTATTTCTATTATAGAAGAATTTCACGCTTTCGGCAGCAAGCAGTTCTTTATACAAAAATAAAATTCAGATTGGATATGCTAAAATCGTTGTCAGCCGGGGAAAACATAACTGTCGAGCACTACACCATTTACTGTGACCACTCGGTCTTTTATCACTCTGGACTTTACCCCTGCTGAACAAAAGGAATTCAACAGCTATTCGAATTTCATATTTCCGGTATTGTAAATTTTTCTTCTACTTGCCAACTTGGTATACAAATCGCAAAATTATTAAAAAATCCCAAACTTAAAGGCAGCATAGAAAACTGCTGGTTGCAGCGTTCTTTTTCGACATCACGGGCTTTGGTTGAACTGTAATATTGATTCTAATCCAAGTTCTTTTAGTTCTTTTCCGCGGTAAAAAGTCCCTGTTCTCAACCCCGAACGCTATAGAAATAGCTTTGTGCCAGTGTTCGTTGGAAGCTTTTGGTGTTTTATTCTGATGGGGCATCTCCTTACCATTGCCGTAAAATGATATTTGCGATGTAAAATATCATTCCTTGTATGACGCCATACAATTCCTTGTACGGCACCATGGTGCTAGTGTCTTCTTCTTTTTAGTTATCTTTTTTTTTTAGTTATCTTCTTCTTATTTATGTTTCTCGTATGTTCTATTTTTTCTTCTTTTTCTATATACTCCGCTTTTTTTTACTATGTCAAGTGTAGTGGGCCAATAAAATACATTCATTCAATGTACCTAACAAAACGACAAGTTTGGAAGTCAAACGAAAAAAGTTCGTTTCGCAATAAATTATTTATCGTAATCAATTATTTATCTTTTCTGTATTTTTCTCCTTGTTTATTTCGAGTTTCTTTTTTACTGAAGCAAAAAAATTCATAGCTCCTTTCCAATTACTTTTTCCCCTACAAGACTAGCCACTAAATGATGTTCCTCCGTGACGTCAACCGTGACGTCAATTTCTGGAACTCCGACCGCACGAACTTGTCCAGGAGTAAACTCCTCACTTCACCAGCTAACAAAGTAGACGTCGGGTGAGCGTGTTTCACCCTACTTACCACAATTACTATTCATGACGTCACGATCTGGCTTTTTGGCGTCAAGACTGGAACACATTTTTCATTTTCACCAAAATATCGTGCCACGGGCTAATCCGGCCTATCACATCACAGAGATACGTAGTTACCACGCTTATTACGCTCCCGAGCCGCTCGGGAGCTGCGTGCCACGCTGCGTGGTAAGCAAATAGTTACTATTTCGAGAAGGTTGGAACGGTAAGCGTAGTAACTTTTCACGGGGTTGGAACGAAAATAGTAACTAATAGTTACTATTGTTAGAAGGGTGGAACACGCTCTAAGATACGAGGTTTCTACTAAGAGACTACGCTGTTCTGAAACAACTTATATGACCGGTTATACTAACGGCGCAGCTTCTCGCAAACATTCTTCAGTTAGCATGATACGCATCGAAAATAGCGAAAAAAGTGTGAAAATCAGTCAGTTGTCGTTCGGGATTTAGGATGGACCGTACAAAATTCGGGTATCCGATTTCGAGAATCAATGGAGCGACTGGCAGTAGATTGCATTGGCAATAGAGGTACAACGGGTCCTTTAAGGTAGCCCTAATCAATTAGCAAAAGAATGACATGTGACCAGGTAGTGATGCTAAATCAGACCCCCCCCCCCCCCGATTAATCAAATCTAATCACTTTGATGTGGGTCTAAGAAGACTTGATGTGCTGGATAAGGAAGCTTCTAGAATAGTTGCGTTTGGACCGGTACCATTTATCCCTGTCCCGGAAAGAAGGTGGAAGGCAGAAATCTGAGAATGGATTAATAAACGTGTACACCAAATGTGGAAAAAAAAACGTGCGGATCGTCGTGTCACGCGCAATTTAATATCCATGCGTGTTGAGGCACTAACAAGAAGGTTAAGTTGCGTTTTACTGGATTCACTTCTGTTTCGTCAAAGGTTGTAGTTTGGCTCTTGTTTCGTCTTACTTGCGCTTTATTGAGTTCAATTGTTTCCGAAACTCGAACCACTAGTCAAACTACATATGCGAGGTAATTTGTAGTTTGAGCTAAGTAGTTTCAGGTTCGAAACTACAGCCCTTGGAATGGGCAAATAAAACGGCATGAAGCAAAACTTAAAAAAAAAAAACGCTGTTAAGCGAAACTACACCGAAACTACATAAACAAGACCGAAGGTTCCGATGGGATCCCAAAAGCCGAATATTTGATCCAGACAAATCGGTTTTGTCTTCTCCAGTGTCCGCTAGACTTCTTGAAGATTTTTACTGTTGAACTTTGGAAAAGGATTAAGGTGAAACAACTCATCATTAAGAAAATGAATTTTAGAAATCATGGTAAAAACAAATATAATATTTTCATGATTCACCGGATTCCGGGCGAACTACTTGTCCGACGAGAAAACGGTTTTCATATTCGTCTTCAGCATGCCTTCTTACCTCTAATTCGAATATCTAATCAACTTCAAATGAAACTTTTACATTTAACAAACTTTCCGGTTTTCGCCGGATCCAGGGTGAACTAATTGTCCGGCGAGAAAATGGTTTTCATATTCATGTTCAGCATGCCTTCTTACCCCAAAATCAAGCATCTAATCAACTCCAAATAAAACTTTTACTTTTAACAAACTTTCCGGTTTTGGCCGGATTCCGGGCTAACTACTTGTTCGGCGAGAAAATGATTTTCATATTCACGTTCAGCATGCCTTCTTACCCCTAGATCGAACATCTAATCAACTTCAAATAAAACTTTTACTTTTAACAAACTTTCCGGTTTTGGCCGGATTCCGGGCGAACTACTTGTCCGGCGACAAATGGTTTTCATATTCGTGATCACCATGTCTTCTTACCCCATAATCGATTATCACATTGGCTGTTTAAAAATATTTTGCTCGTCCCTTAATTTGAACCCCCTCCCCCACCCCTAAATGTAGGGCTACGGAGCCCATCTACGAACTCGACCTTACTCTTGACCCAAAGAATGCTCACACCAAGTTTCATCAAAATATCTCATTCGCTTCGAGAGTTATCGTGCTCACAGACAGACGGACGGACAGACGGACGGACGGACGGACGGACAGACGGACGGACAGACGGACAGACGGACGGACAGACGGACGGACGGACGGACGGACAGACGGACGGACGGACGGACGGACGGACGGACAGACGGACGGACGGACGGACAACTTTTGCGATGTCGAGGGTATCCCTCCACTTACGTTTTGGGATCCCAAAAAAAAGCAACTTTAGTCACCATGAGACAAGATGAAATTCGGAGAATCGTCCAGGTTGCTACTGGAACTGGAAACCAAGGAAAACATAATTCGACAAAGGAAAACTGGTCTCCGTTTGCAACGCGATAACAAGTGACATAATGAGCGGTGTATTCATAAATTTTTACATAGAACGATGGTTCGCGATCAATTACAATTTGGGGGACTGAGACAATGGGCAATTTGTGGCAGACGTTTTCGCCAGAGCGAGGCCTACCTTCAACATAATCTGAACATCTATTTACTGGGTCGATGTTTTCTTTATGTTTTTCACCGGGAAATAAATATGCTCAAAGAGAGGTCGTCAACAAAAGAAAACGGTCATATTGGTCAAAATCTGGTACCTAACAAATGACAACTTGACACAAACTCTGCGGCGCCTCTTAAACACCCAACGCCGAGTACTTCATAGTTACAAACTGTGGGGTAGTATAGCCCTCCTCAGTTCTCATGAGACCCCTCCCCGCCTATGCACCGCAACAAACGAAGCAAAGACACGACAAACGCTGACAGGTCAGACAGAAAACCCCTGTAAGGCAACTAGGATTTGCGGAGTTCCATGAGTTCATTTCTCGCAAAACAAAAAAACTGTCTTGTGTTAACAAAGGCAAGTCGCTAACCACAAGACAGAACGTTCTCGCAAAAACTCGAGCCCTGTCTCGTTCGCAATAAGTTGACTATGTGGTTATTTGTAATGTTGGTCTTTAAGCTTCGTGCATTCAGTTGAAATGAAAGGATGAGTTTTCTTTCTTTCTTTCGCTTCTGTGTACTCCATCGTTGACGGTAATAAATTTTATTTACGTACTTACGCTGCGTATTTACGGCTAGGATTTCCCAGCTGGATTTTCAGAACTTTCATAGTGACGTTAAGAATGTCGGCTTTTCCATATGGAATTGATGATGGAGCCGAAAATCTCGGCAAGAATTCCAGTCCGTGTCATAACTCATAGTAAACTCAGTTAACATTAGTTGCGTTTTGCAGATACCATGGTAGGCTATCTGATACCACGGTCAAAAGGCGTTTTTGCACTTATCGGTATTTGGCCAGTTATCGCGTTATCTGATATTCAGATACCACGGTCCGACCGTGCTAACTGATCCTGGTATCCGAAAAAGTCATCTCACCTTCATCAATTTTTGTCAAATTGTTGGGAAAGAAGTTTGGCACTTTTAGTGACGCGACTGGATATCAGTTTTTGGGATCCCAAAACGTAGGTGGAGGGATACCTATGACATCGCAAAAGTTGTCCGTCTGTCCGTCTGTGCGCACGATAACTCTCGAAGGGATTGAGATACTTTGATGAAACTTGGTGTGAGGATCCTTTCTGTCAAAGTACAAGTCAAGTTCGAAGACGGGATCTGTAGCCCTATATTTGAGGGTGGGGGAGGGGTTTCAAATTAAAGGGTAAACAAAATATTTTTTGAAAGCTATTTAGATAGTTGATTTAGGGGTAAGGAGACACGCTGAATCCGAATATGAAAGTTATTTTTTCGCCGGACAAGTAGTTCGCCCGGAATCCGGCAAAAACCGGACAAGTTTCGGCTACTCCTTTTCTTCAAATTAGTATAGCTCTGCGCGGGATAAAGCGCAGAACGCTTAATCAATTAACGTAAGAGAGAGAGAGAGCTAGTATGATCGAAGGTCGAAGGGGTGGTATATGGGAAAAGAGTAGGTGGTTGTGGGCCGGAAAGTTTGTTAAAGTAAAAGTTTTATTTGAAGTTGATTAGATGTTTGATTTAGGGGTAAGAAGACATGCTGAACACGATGGTGAAAACTATTTTCTTGCCGGACAAGTAGTTCGCTCGGATTCCGGCGAAAACCGGAAAATTTGATAAAAGCAAAATTTTTGTTTGAAGCTGAATAGATGTTCGATTTAGGGGCAAGAAGACATGCTGAACACGATAGTGAAAACCATTTTCTCGCCGGACAAATAGTTGGTCCGGAATCCAGCCAAAACCGGAAAATTTGTTAAAAGCAAAATTTTTATTTTAAGTTGATTAGATGATAGATTTAAGGGTAAGAAAAGACGCTGAATCTGTATATGACAATCATTTTGTTTTAGAAGTTAAAGTTTTATTTGAAGTTGATTAGATGTTTTTATAGGGATAAGGAGATACGCTGAATTCGTTTCTGAACTATCTTTTTTTTGCTGGGCAAGTAGTTCGCTCGGAATTCGGCCGAAACCGGAAATTCGGCGGAAGTAAACCAGGAAGTTTCGATCAGTATCGTCAAAATAGATATGGCTTATACAGGTATATCGGAACTTGGTTTTCTCAGATGATTAGCCTGGCGAAGACTGGATCTGGCGAAGACAAGACCTAGTTGTCAGGATCAAATATTAAATTTTTGGGATCCCATCGAAACCTTTGGTCTTGTTCTTTTGGGATGACTACGAAAAGCGCAATTTCGGCAATTGTCGTTTTTGCAGACCAACCGTATGTCAGATACCACGGTAACTGTAAAACGACTAACTGCAGATCCAATTACCGTAGTAACAGATACCATGGTATCTGCAAAAACACAACTATCATCAAACAACCTTCTTAAGTTTAAAGGACCCCTCTTGCTTATTCTGCCTTTTATAATAAACCTAGCTCCCTTGTGAAATAACAAGTTTCTAAAATCCCCACCTCTCTCCATTGTTTCATTTTGTGCCTACGAATCTTAACGCTTTTTCGGCCATGCCGAGTTTTGCCCGTCACACAACACAAAGTGTGCCGGAATTTTCTATGTCCGATGACAACTCTTTCACGCATAAGGATATGAGAATATTTTGTTTTTTACTTCTTTTATTTGCTTAGTTTTCAAACTTTTTAACCACGGCGCGTTCAGTTTTCAAACATTTTGCTCCCAGCCGCTGTGTCGGAGAGCAGGAAGGCTGGAGAGTGTCGATAAGCGCTAACAAGAAAATCGCTAATTTCAGGTGGAAAGTAAAAGCATTTTTGAAAAACGTTTTTTCTGATCCCTTACATAGGGAAAATATAATTTCTAGTAAGAGCTGTGCTTTAACTGATACACCAACTTATTTTTATATCCTGAATTTGAATACGCTGAAATATTTTGACTCTTCTAAGGGATTTTTGTTTTGTTTTTGGGGGACACAAAATTTGTCGACCAATTTTCGGCTACTACTACTAACGTAAGAGAGAGAGAGCTAGTATGATCGAAGGTCGAAGGGGTTGGTATATGGGAAAAGAGTAGGTGGTTGCGGGCTCTATAACAGTTGGAAAGTTTAGAGGGGTTTACAACTTTAGTAGTACGGTGCACCCTGAAACCAAAAATAGGCCGATCCCAATTGTGAGACAAGTAGGGGACTTCTAATGGTCTCATGGTTTAATAATAGGCTGTTATAGACCACAGTCATATTCGGCAATGAGGGGTTAGCAGTTTTGTCAACTTGGTGTACCTACAATTTGTTTTCTGTGCTTTATAGGTACGAACAATTTGGTACCACGTCTATCACGAGGACATGGACTCGTAAGTAAGAATCGGTTGCTAGAATCTTTGGTGATGAGGGGTTGCCAGCTTTTGCTAGTTGGTATACCTTTTGTTTTTTTGCCAGTGTATTTCATGGTAAGAACGATACGGTACCATGTCTATCACGGGGAGATGGACTTGTAAGTAAGAGTCGGTTGCTAGAAGGCCTTCGCGAGGGGCTCGAAACTTTAAACTTTGATCTGTTTTTATGGCACTTGCAGCCTCTGGCTCAAGTGCCATATACCGATCGCAATTCCGTCCGTCGGTCGGTCTGTCGGTCTGTCGGTCTGTCGGTCTGTCGGTCGGTCTGTCCGAATTTTTTTGTCCCACATGTTCGAGTTAGGGTACTTCCAGATGTGCTAGGACGATGAAACTTGGCAGGAAAATCAGGGACCCGACCAAACTAACCTAGAAGTAATCAGTTTCCCGATCCGACCATCTGGGGGGGAGTGGTGGGCCGGGGAAATTCTGAAAATTAAGGAGTTTTGTCACTCTTTTTCGAATTGGAGTACTTCCAGATGTGCTAGGACGATGAAACTTGGCAGGAGCATCAGGGACCCGATCGGACTAACTTGGAAACATTCAGTTTCCCAATCCGACCACCCGGGGGGGGGAGTGGAGGGCTGGGGAATCCGGAAAATCGGAGTAGTGTGTAACTTTAGAACGGGTGATCGGATTGGAATGAAACTTAATAACTGAATAGATGGCATACTTCTAATGTCCCGTTTGAATTCCGGACCGGATTCGACAGCTATGGGGGAGTTTGGGGGGGGGAGACCGGAAATTTCGAGAAACGGTTAGAATAGAGGGATCGGAGTGAAACTTGCTGGGAAGAACAAGCATCTGCTCCAGATAAATTGTTTATACATTTGGACTGGATCCGACCACCCGGGGGGGGGGGAGGGCTGGGGAATCCGGAAAATTGGAGTAGTGTGTAACTTCCGAACGGGTGATCGGATTGGAATGAAACTTAATAACTGAATAAATGGCACACTACTGATGTTCCGTTTGAAGTCCGGACCGGATTCGACAGCTATGGGGGAGTTGGGGGGGGAGGACCGGAAATTTCGAGAAACGGTTAGAATAGAGGGATCGGAGTGAAACTTGCTGGGAGGAACTAGAATTTGCTCCAGATAAATCGTTTATACATTTGGACTGGATCCGACCACCCGGGGGGGAGTGGAGGGCTGGGGAATCCGGAAAATTGGAGTAGTGTGTAACTTCCGAACGGGTGATCGGATTGGAATGAAACTTAATAACTGAATAAATGGCACACTACTGATGTCCCGTTTGAAGTCCGGACCGGATTCGACAGCTATGGGGGAGTTGGGGGGGAGACCGGAAATTTTGAGAAACGGTTAGAATAGAGGGATCGGAGTGAAACTTGCTGGGAGGAACAAGAATCTGCTCCAGATAAATCGTTTATACATTTGGACTGGATCCGGACACTAGCGGGGTGGAAGGCTGGGGAATCCGGAAAATTTGAGTACTGTGTAACTTTCGAGCGGGTGGTCGGATTGGAATGAAACTTAATAACTGAATAAATGAAATACCTCTGATGTCCCATTTGAAGTCCGGACCGGATTTAACAGCTATGGGGGAGTTGGGGGGGAGACCGGAAATATCGGGAAACGGTTAGAATGGAGGGATTGGATTAAAACTTGCTGGGAAGAACAAGCATCTGCTCCAGATAAATCGTTTATACATTTCGGATGGATCATGAAATTAGGGGGGGGGTGGAGGGGAGTTTCCCGAAATTCCGGTTATGGCGGTTTTGGGGATTTGCACGACGAATCTTGGGAGGCGAATCAGGGACCCGATCAAAGTGACTTATAAAGAAAAATTTACATGATCTGATAGCCGTGGGGGGAGTAACGGGAGGGGGAATCCGGAATATTGAGTCATGCGTAACTTTGAAACGGCTGATCGGATTTGAGTGAAATTTGGTAATTGAAGAGAGGACATGTTTCTGTTGACGGACAGATCCGACAGCAATTGGGGGGGGGCGAAAATACGTGACCGACTTAGACTGGTGAGATCGGAATGGAACTTTGTGGGAATAACAAACAGATGCTCTGGATAAACACTTACGGAACCGGATTGGCTCCGGCGACTGTGGGGAAGTTTGAGGGGGGGGGGTCCGGGATTCCGGTGATCACGATTTAAGGTACTTCCAGATAATCGAGGACGATGGAACTTGGCTGTAATATTAGAGATGTAAAAATGGCCACTTTCCAAACCCGACCATTCGTTAAAGTACTAATCTTGACTGCAAATTTCAAAAAATACTTTTAAACCAAATTCATATTTTCATGATCCCCATGAGCCCATTATCATTTTTGCCTCAAGGGTTTTGTTTACAAATGACGTTCTAGCTCCCTTAAAGTGTGAATCTGAACGGCCAGGTCGAAAAGTACTTTATTTGAAACAATACATCTCAACCCATGATCATTTGTGCCACAAGGGTTTTGCTTAAACATTTATTTATGTTACCCTTAAAGTGCGCATTTGAAATGAAAAGCGAAAAAAAACTTTTGACGAAACGGTATAGCCTACATCAAGGATCCCTAAGGGCCTGTGATCTTTTTTGGCTCAAGGGTTTTGCATACAGATGCATTTCTAGCGCCTTTAAAGTGCGCATCATTACACCCAAGTTCAAAAATAAAATACTTTTTATCTAGCTCCCTTAAAGTGCGCATTTTAACCACAGTCGAAAAATACTTTTGATCAAACAAAACATCTCAACACATGCAAGTGCCATATGAGCTTACAGCTCTTGTTAAATATTACAAGTAAAGAGTATTGGTCTATCAACATCATATATTAGATTTTTGGGATCCCATCGACATCTTTAATCTTGTTCAGCTAGGGCTTTATCCCTAACCAACCGCTTGAAAATCCACACAATGATACCGCAGTGGATGAGTCTACCGAATTCCCGGGTTTAGGCAAATTCGGCAGATTTACTTGTCTGACAAGAAAACAGAGTTCAGGAATGGATCATTGCGTGTTCTTACCCCCGCCGCCCCCGCCTGATGCGAATCTCTAATCGACTTCTAGAATAAGCTTTTATGTTTTAGAAATTTCCGGTTTTGGATTCCGGGCGAACTACTTGTCCGGCGAGAGAATAGTTTTCACATACTGATTCAGTTTGTCCTTACACCCCTAAATAGACAATCTCATTAGCTCTTAGATACTTTGTTCGCCCCTTAATTTGAATCCCCTCCCTCACCCCTAAATGTAGGGCTACGGTGCCCATCTACGAACTTGACCTGTACTTTGACTTAATGGGTCCTCAAGTTGCGCCAAAATATCTCAACAGCTTCGACAAATATCGTCTGATCAAAATATAGGACGGACTGCACTGACGTTTTAAGATCTCAGAAAGACCACAAATATTCTCGCCGGACAGCTTCTACTAATCGGTCACTCCATCTGACACATCTGTAAGGTCATCTGCATTCCCGGACAGCTACTCTCACAGGGGCGTCATATTGATTACTGTCCGCTAGACATTGTAATTCACTTTATTCAAGTTTACACAGTGATTTGGAAATGAAGGTTAAAGGGTTAGAAAGGTATCTCTTATCCTTTTAATGGTTTGCAGGTATAGAAACGGGTCAGTAAACCCACTCCAAAAATTCGACAGTGGGCGAACTGGTGGGTGATAGATTTCGGTGGGTCGTAGTGACGGATTTGGTAGGCGAAATAACATTAGACGTGTTACAACAGAAGATAGGACAATGAGTCTACATCGGAAAAGACAGACATATAGTCGGAAAGTTAGACAGGACATATAGATAAGGGAGAACGAGGGGATGCTCCGCTCACCGGTATGAACTTGGGCTACTCGTCCTATAATGCGAATAGGTAAAATCGTAGCTTGGGACTGAGCGTCGATGACCCTCAGGGCTGAACCATGTCCTGTCCGAAAAATAAACATAAACACAGGCTTAAGCAAAACCAAGCAAGCAGGCTACAGCTATTAATTTCAGTATGGTACAGAGGTATGACCAAAAGCTAAAGCACATATTGGCAGCTGACAGGTTGCTAGTTTAATCTCTTGAATTAGGAAATTATAATAACATAGCGAAGAAAGTCTTTTCAAATCTGCTTCGGTATAGTAGTTACGACTTTCCACTACGTAGAATCGATTGTCCTATAGCAGAGGGCCTCACGTCATCGATCTTTGGCAAAGTATTCTTCAGGTGCCTAATTTTAAAACATACAACCATGGGATTTTCGAAAGGGTCCCAACTCCTAGTGCAATTTCGAAAAAAGCTGTTCATAAAAACCGGGCTAGTATACCAGACAACTTAATCCCCACGGACTGAACGCAAATGAGAAGGTAAGCGGGAGCAACATAAATACTATAAAGATAGAGCCAACACCACTACGTCGTCAATCACCTTCCCGCTTCTGCAGAATCAGCGAGGGACAAACGACCTGACTTTACAATTATTACGAATGAGTTTTTTTTCACAAATTATTTATTACTGACATATGAGTGTATTTATTCTCCTTGAGTAAAGAAACAAAAACAAGTTCACTTATAACCTACGTGACCGAAACAGCAGTATTTCGACTTAAACGGTGACAATAAAATATTAGGCTACTTGTTTTTCTTTCTTTTAGAACTCCGTATTGCATAGACATAAATCAGTAAGATTATTCAATGCGTCTAGCCACTTATGGACTATTTATGCACTACGAAAATGAACCATGTGCCAGTTTCGCCGGTCCGCGGTCAACTTTCATTTCGAAAAAGCAAAAACTTAAAAAAAGCCAATAGCTCCTCGCCGCATTACCAAACTAAAAGACCAAAGCACAGAAAACCAAAGAAAAATGTCCAAGCTGTTAAGTTTTTCCCGCCCCGTGTCCAGCTGTCCATTTTCTGCTGTCCTTCAGGTGACGGTAGAATACCGTTACAGTGTTAGTATTTTAGATATCGAGGCTGTCAATCATTCAATTTTTAGTTGTGTATGTGAGGGTGTACTTAAACGACCGATCATGTGTATGTATATTTTATAGCCTAGCCTATCTATTATTTTGTCTGTCACTACCAACAAGACCAAAGGTTCCGATGGGATCCCAAAAATTCAATATTCGATCCAGACAAATATATTTTGTCTTCGCCAGATCCAGTCTTCGCCAGACTCCTTGAACATTTTTACTCTTAAAATTCAGAAACAGATTAAGGCCAACCAGCTAATCATTAAGAAAACCAAGTTCAGATACGGATTCAGCATGTGTGTGCCTTACTTCTGCGAATTTTCCGGTTTCGGCGAAATTCCAGAACTACTTGTCCGGCGAAAAACTAAAGCTCAAAAACGAATTCAGCGTATCTCCTTATCCCTATATCCAACATCTAATCAACTTCCAATAAAAATTTAACTTGTAACAAATTTTCCGGTTTCAGCCGGATTCCGGACGAACTACATGTCCGGCTAAAAAATGAAAGTCATACACGGATTCAGCATCTCTTCTTACCCCTAAATCGGCCATCTTATCAACTTCGAATAAAACTTTTACTTTTAACAAACTTTCCGGTTTTTGCCGGATTCCGGGCGAACTACTTGTCCGGCGAGAAAATGGTTTTCATATTTATGTTCAGCATGCCTTCTCACCCCTACATCGAACATCTAAGCCACTTCAAATAAAAATTTTACTTTTAACAAACTTTCCGGTTTTGGCCGGATTCCGGGCGAACTGCTTGTATGGCGAGAAACTGGTTTTCATATTCTTGTTCAGCATGCCTTCTTACCCCTAAATCGAACATCTAATCTAATCAAATTCAAACAAAACTTTTACTTTTAACAAACTTCCCGGTTTTGGCCGGATTCCGGGCAAACTACTTGTCTGGCGAGAAAAATGGTTTTCATATTCGTGCTCAGTATGTCTTCTTATCCCATAATCGACTATCACATTAGCTGTTTGGAAATATTTTGCTTGCCCCTTAATTTGAACCCCCTCCCCCACCACTAAATGTAGGGCTACACGGCCCATCTACGAACTTGACCTTACTCTTGACCCGAAGAATCCTCACACCAAGTTTCGTCAAAATATCTCGTTCCCTTCGAGAGTTATCGTGCTCACAGACGGACGGACAGACAGACAGACGGACAACTTTTGCGATGTCATATTACGTTTTGGGATCCCAAAATCTTATCACCGGAACAGCCTGGGACAACAACAATGGGACTGAGGAACAGTGTCGCCAGATCGTTGTAAAAAAAATAAGCCGCGGCGTAAAAAATACGCCAGCAAAACTTACAGCTCCCAAAAACTCAATGACGAAACTTTTGGTATAACATAGAACCCCCAAAAGGGGGCCTTAGGTAGCGACGATTGAAACGATGTAAAAACAGGCGATTTTTTCAGAAAAACAGTCGGTTTTTCGTAAAAATAGTCAATTTTTCACTTCACGCCAAAAAAATACGCCAGTTAAAAAGAAAGACATCCACGTTTTACGCCACACGCCAGTTGGAAGAATATTTACGCCAGTCTCCGACAAATCCGACAATCTGGCAATATGTGAGGGAATCACCTACCTAGGGCGGGATTGAGAGGCGAAGTCACGTGATGGCAGATCAACTGTTGAGTAACGCGAGCGCCGGCGCGTAAACTGAAGATTCAGGTCGGTTGCATCAGCGACGTACTTTTCAACACCCTGACGCCTACGCAGCGGTTGAGAGTCGTTGCTAAGAAAAATAAGGAGAGTTGGTAAGGATCTGAGTAACCCTGCAACCAAAGGCATGTTCAAGGTTTGAAGTGTATTTTTATTTTTTCCGTACGTGTATTAACAAAACAGTCCAAGTATAAAAATAACGCCGCTTCACGCCACCAGGAGACGGGCAACCACCCTGCGAAGCCCACTAACACTTGACAAAATTCATCCGAAAATCCACCCCAAAAAGAAAACGGGTGAACCAGAAGAACTGACAACTTATTACTGCAACTTATGGGGGGAACAAGAAACAAGCCACTATTGCATTACAGCCCAAACCAATAAAAATAAATTACTTTCTAAACTTCAAAATGCTGTATTATGTATTCCTGTATTTCTGCCAACGTCCATTGGTTTCTGGAAAAGTGAAAACTATCTCTCGTCCGTCCTACCTGAGACAAGAGGATAAAATTCTCAGTCACCTTGATGAGCCGGAACGTTGGGTCAATCTGATAGCGATAGATTTGAAAAAGGCTTTTGACCTTATTTGTCATAGTGTTCTCCTGAAAAAACTTCTTGCAAATTTTAATGTTCAACCTTTCCTTGTGAGAATAGTTGCTAATTTCCTATCAGATAGAACCCAACGTACCAAGTATAAATCGTGTTACTCAGACCCTTTACCCATATTTTGCGGGGTTCCGCAAGGAACTCTGCTGGGTCCACTATTGTTCCTAGTAATGATAAACGATCTGGCAAATACCATACAAGATCGCTGGAAATACGTAGACGACCTGTCCGTCACTGAATGCTGCTACAAAAACATTCGAAGTAGTGCAGCAGCACTGATGAGTGACATCTGTGAGGAAGCAGCAATTGATAAAATGATAGTCAACCTCGAGAAGTCAGTTGTTTTGACCATTTCATTCCTCAAAAGCAGCCCTTCCTTCTTCCCAGAACTTCCAGATTCCTGCCGGGTAAAAGAGATAAAACTCCTTGGAGTATACCTTACATCAGACCTAAGATGGGATAAGCAAATTGAGGCTATGCTGAAAAGGGCGAATATGGCCATAGCGTCCCTGAAACTTTTATCCCGCCATGGAGTACCACCTAAACACCTTCTTCATGTTTACTTTTCATTCATACGATCTTCCCTAGAGTACTGCAGCCCTGTGTGGCATTTCGGACTTACACAGGAGCAGTCGGACCGGCTTGAGAAGATCCAGTATAGAGCCCTTCTAATTGTGTCTAAATCTCCGGAAGTTCCCTATTCCTCCCTACTCAGTGATTTCACATTAGAAACTCTGGCAACCCGCCGCCTCAACATATCCCTCAAGTTTGGTACAAGTATTCTGGCCAACCCAATCCTAAGAAAAATCCTGCCACCAGATTACGAGACGACACGCATCCGACTTCCGCGATCAGTGGCTCAGCCAGTGCCAAGGCTACAACCGGTTGCATGTTCCCACACCCGATACCTAAATAGTTTTGTCCCTTCTTTCGTCAAGTTTTTTAACAATGGATTTACAGTTGATTCCTAATATCTTCCTTTAGATTTTAAGGTCATTTACAGTTTGGTGATTTTAGCGTAATTTTGTTAATTGTAAATAATATGAATTTCGACACTAAGATTTAAGCGATATTAATAACTGTAATTTTATTGACAAGTTATGTGACTTGACAGACAAATGGCCAGTTATAGGCCATAGTGTGATTTAGCTCGATAGGCTACATGTTATTCAGTTCCAAATATTACAATTTTAGTGTATACATTGTTGACGTAAAATCAACCAGTCGGCTTATCGCCGTTTCAAGATTTTTAATGAATAAACTAAATTGAATTGAATTGAATTGAAGAGGGATAGCTGTCCCTTTCACATTTCTTTCATATACAAGTCATAGGCTAAGTGGATAATTGTAAGATGTTGTGTTTAGATATTTATTTATTAGATACAAGTAGTAAAATTGCAGCACAAGTCCTTTTTGCAGCAATAATTTAGTCTTGTCATTTTATTTCATGTTTATATTTTGGTTAAAAATAAAACATACCTTCCTACCTTACCGTCCAGAAAAACCACAGATTTTCTTGTCTACCTTTTTTGGTCACACTAGCTATATCAAGAACCGAAAATTTCAGGACATACAGATACCAATAAACGATAGATACCAATGGGTAAAGCACGAGTGACCTGAATACCGTGTTCATGCTAGCTCTGTAGGCCCTTAGAATCCTCACTTTTCTCCAACAGAGCTTTCACCTTCCAACAATTCACATTCCATGCTTTTTTTTTTACCTGAGACTTTTTTTATTTGCAATCAAAACAAAAGAAAACAAAACACTGTCAGGGAGAACATCCATGTTCGCGATCCACCGAGAAAACAGGTTTTCATCATTCTGACGTCACTCAACATGTCTGATGCGTCGAAAGGAACAAGATCTTAAACCCTTACCACCTTTCAGTTAAAAAAAAGCGAAAGCTTTTTTTTTCTGTTCACTGGCTTATGGATCTATTGCTCGAACTATGTATGATTGATGCTGATAATGAAGAAAGGGCGACACACAGCGACCAATCTATAACTCAGTGAAGCCTAGAGATAATCGAAAGATTGTTTCCTTCTAAGCGTTAGTGGAACTGCGCCAATGAAATATTCCGAGTTCAGAGGTTTATATTAATATAATTAGTTATATGTCAAATAGATTTGTTCTGTTATTGTACCGGGTTTTTGTCAATCGACCTCGTGTCTCCGGCTTGACCCTATGTAATATCATTTTATAATGAAGTGTAATTAAAACCCTGAACCTTGTTGCACTTGGCCCAAAGACATTTTTAGACGCCTTTTTTTCGAAACCAGTCTTAAAAACAACCGTATTTGAGCATTATATTTATTTATTTATTTTATTTGTTGAAGTTCTCTCTTCAAATTGTGTCACGAGTCGGGGGAAGGGGGGCAAAAACTCTCAGAATTATTAGCGTAACGAACGGGATTATTGCTAAAAGTTTCGGCGCTGCCATCGGCACCAGCCGGAGCTCCCGTTGCTGCACTCAACATCAACTTGGATATTCTAGGGTGGGTGATAGTTAATCTAGTACCGTTTATGTGTCTGAAACACGCGGAACTCACAGGTTCTGCGAAAGAAGGAGATAGGAGAAGGAGAAAAAAAAAGATTCTGAAGCAAACTTTTTCCCTCGTTGTCTGAATAACTTCCAAAGAGCAAAACAACACTAGGGAGGGAGTAGCGCCAAGACCTATGCTTTCCTTGCTTCGCAAACGGGCCATACTCATAGCGCAGCCCATTATGCTTGCGACAGTTAAGGCCAGACAAACTTGTGGGTTTCGAAATTTCTGGCAAAGCTGAAATTTCTGCACACATTGAGGAAACATGGGATGTTGTATCTTTTTTTCGCTGTGTTCAGAATATGAAGTTATTGGAGCCAGCGCTGGTGCACGACCGATCGAGTTTCAGTAGGGACATTCAGTATCGCTAGTGGTGCTAGTGTCGCTGCTATTCGAGTGTGTGTCACTTTTTTCTAGTCTTGGCGCTACTCCGTAGTGTTGTTTTGCTCTGCTTCCAGCAATTGCCTAGTGCTGAAACTTAATCCGCTGGAACAAGTCTTGTACTAGAAGTACACAGAAATATTTCCGCATCAGAGAAAACTAACTCTTCTGAGTAACAAATCAACTGCACTCTAAACTTGAAAAAGTAAATAAGAGACAATACAGAAACGAACTACAAATACTAAAGCGTCATTTAAGTTTTTTGTTCTAAATGTCGTAACTTACTAGTGTAATTTAGTGGAGTAATTTACTGGTGTTTCCTTTGCGACGTTTCTCCTCTTTGAACCTTTCCTGCAGTAAACTAATCCGGCCTGGACGGAAATACTGTTTAGCATCAGGGCTTTACTAAAAGTCAGACGGGAGAAACTATAGGGGAAAAAGACGAGGGCTTGCAAGATTATTTATTCTATGAAGATAGCATCCCGAAACTTGGGTTGCGTTCCAGGAACTTACAAATTGTCAACAATCGTCATCTTTGAGCGTGTTCCACCCTACTTACCGTAGTTACTACGCTAGGCTGGAACGCTTTTTTAATTTTTCGGTCAAATATCAGGCCGCGGGCTGATCGGACCAATCACGTTGCAGAGATGCGTAGTTACTACGCTCCCGAGCGTGGTAAGCAAATAGTTACTATTAGTTACTATTTTGAAAAGGTTGGAACGGTCAGCGTAGTAACTTTTCGTGAGGCTGGAACGGAAATAGTAACTAATGTTTACTGCTGGTAGAGGTGTGGAACACGCTCTTTATTTCGGGGGGGGGGGGCTAACTACAGCTTTAACGATTGTTGATTTTTTCCAATTCTTCAGTTGTAACTTTTCCCATCGATGCTCACCAGCCATCGTTATAAAATAGTAACAATCGTCAAGTTCTGGAACGGAAATCGTAGGTGGGTGGAGCTTAAATCAGCATCCTGGAACGCAAAAGGCTAACAACTGTTAACAATCTGTTAAAGTTTAACTGGAAAGGAATGTAACAGCAGAATCTAGGTACCCATGACTTATTCACTTAAAGAGGTTTGAAGACCCGATGAAAATGCGTCGCTTCGTTCTTTAGCTATTCACGAATAATCGATTTTCAAATAGTGGAATGTCCCTGTGATTTTTGGTTCCTCTATCTGCTTGTGTCTGTTTTGTATGCTTGACAAAAACAATTTACGAAAAATAAGTGTTCAAGCAGTGAGCCACCTTCCTCGAGCTGATCTGCACTGACCACTGAAAAGCCGCGTTTGTATTGAGATTCAGTTTTTCTGTGTCATAGTAAAATTTTGCGTTGGGAGGACGGCCGTAGATATTCTGAACACCATACTAGAGCAAATAGTGAAATAAAAAAAAAACCTTTAACACAATCAAAATAATGCAATGTCAATTAAAGGATACAAAAATAAGTTGGCTTTTCAGTTAAACTTTAACAATCGTTAAGTTCTGGAACGCAACCTTAGTCTTCCTAGTTGCGTGCCAGAAAACCGAGAATTTACCCCCCCCCCTCCAACCCTACCCAACATCAACTTACCCATCATCCTGCTCCTCGTCATCGCTACTCGGCTTTTCTACAGGCAGATGACTTCGATCCGCTCTCTCATAGGACCGCGTAGGCCTACGCGACCTGTCACCATCGGAAGCCATGCCAGGCTGAGACAGAAACTGAGACAATACTTGAGCAGCGTGATTCCTTTCTTCTTCCGAGTAACGACGGACGCGCTCGTATTGCTCCCGCTCGGCAGGTTCCAAATCATCGGAAGAGGCATGGGTCTGAGCATTGTCTAGGAAAAGAGGGGGAGGACTGGCGGTGGGTACCTGAAACGAAGTTGGGATTACGAATTTGTCCAGGAATGTCTTTATCTCTGGGTAATACTATTTACGAAGCTGTGGAATACCAGCAGATGATGATAGTTGGTAAGTGTTGTCAAAACTGGACCGGGCAATTAAAATTGAAAACAGTACGGGCAAAAACAGATTTTGGCAAATTTATTTTCATCTAATATCTTGTTTTCGGGGTTCCCTCTCTGCAGCGAATGGCGCTTGTTTTATACATCGTATGGCAGCATTAGCCTAACTGAACGTTAAAGCTTAACCGAAGAGAGCTGAGGTATGGCAGACTGGTTACCCATAATATTTGTATCTAAACAAGCTAGAAAACCATTCTTCCGCAACTGTTATACCTCTTTACGACGTACTTCAATGTCTGCAATGTTTTGCAACTTCAGCGGCAAACAATTGCCGCAAAAAAAACAGCAATGGCGGATTTTCTTTTTCAAGCTAGGAAGATGAAAGTGACCAGGAAGCACTTGACATTCGCCCATACATGTTGATTCTGATGTATTCTGCAATCTGGAATACAACGTTTCAGAATCTTCACTTTACTGGTCATTGAGATGCACGCTTTTGCAGATATTCAAATTCTCCGCCCCCGCCACTTGACTAACTTTTATTTGTCGTGCAAGCAGCGGAGATATCCAAATCACTACTACACTACGCGACGAAAAAAAATAAAGATCCCTTAGAGGAGTCAAAATAATTCAGTGTATTCGAATCAAAGACCAAAGGACCAAAGGACAGCTCGTGGAAGGCAGCTCACTGAGTGATTTTTCGTAAATGGTTTTCGTCAAGCATAAAACACAGGTACAAGCGCATAGATATACCACAAATCCGACAGGGAAATTCCACGATATGAAAACCGATTATTGGTGAATAGCGGAAAAACGAAGTAACACATTTTTACCGGGTCTTCAAGCCTCTTTAAAGTTTAACGGAAAAGGGCTAGGATAGGACAATGTAGTTACCCATCACTTAGGGTTCGTTCCAGCTCTTCTTCGTAGTTACTTCGGAGTAACTACGTGTGACGTCACAAATTAACTACTACCTGGAACGGTCGAAGTTACTACGGGACGAGATAATGCACGTTGTCTCTCATCGCTGCCCCGAGTTCCCTTCTCAAGACGGCTCTTGGAAAGTGAAAGTTAGCTAAGATGGTCGGGTACTATCTTTACAAAAAGTTACTTCGAAGTGACGGTCTTCCTTGTGCTCCTCGTAACTTTGTGACAAGCTGGAACGGTGAAAGTGACTGAAAAGTAACTATTTAGTAACTTTCGGGCAGAGCTGGAACGAACACTTATTCACTTTAATTGGCTTGAAGACACGCTGAAAAAGAGTTACTTCGTTGTTCCGCTATTCACGAATAATCGATTTTCAAATAGTGGAATTTCCGTGTGATTTGTGGTGCCTCTATGCAGTTGCATTTTTGTTGTATGCCTTACGAGAAAGATTTATCACTTTTTGTTGTTCAGGCACTAAGCAGTCGTCACCAATCTCACCATTGCTCACTGAAAAGCCGCATTTGTGTTGAGATTAAAATTTCCCGCGTCATAGTAGAATTCACGCTGTGGGGACGGCCGAAGATATTCTGAGCCTCAAAACTAGAGCAAATAGTGGAAAATAAAAAAATCCCTCTGCAGAATCCAAATAATTCAGTGTATCCAACTAAATGACAAACACATAAGTTGGCTTTTCAGTTAAACTTTAAGTGAATAGGTGAGGGGTAAAACTATTGTGTTATCTCAGCCCTTTTCGGTTAAACCTTAATTATCTCAAAAAATCTGAGCAGAAACACTGAGTGGTGTCAAGTGTCCTTTAAGCATTTGATTGAGTATCCGCGCTAAATCGCTCAAGGTTTAATGCTAAGTTCCTGATTGATAATGCTAAATGGATAAGTCAGCTCAGATTTATTTCACCAATATTTCCGTCCTTCTTGGCAAGGTTCCTCTTTAGGCCGTAGCCAGAGTAAGAGCCTGCGATAAAATATTTCTACGAACCTGTAATAAAACCAAATTTTATCGCAGGTTCTTAATTCTGAAGCGGACCCTTGCCAAGAAGGGCCAATGTATCACTGGAATAAACCCCAGCCGACTTATCCCTTTAACACCATCCGACGTGATTCGCAGTCAGTTTGGGGTGAAAGGATACTTGTGCTTAAGTTCCTCTAGGCGACTGTTTGAACTTTCTTACTTTTTTTTTATTTTTTACCGTTAACTCATTCCCTTTCAAGCGGTTTGGACGAGCATGACTTGCTATTATCGTAAGAATGAGCGAGTTCCACCCTTCTAACAATAGTAACTATTAGTTACTATTCTCGTTTCAACCTCGTGAAAAGTTACTACACTGAACCAAGAACAAATAATCAGCTAGAACTTATGTCTTTAGTCGCATGCAGCGACTATGAAAACCCCGACAAAACTGAGCGGACCTGGAGGTATTTACTCTAGCTTTGAGCTGGTGTTGATACCCGTTTAATCCTCTTCCGTCTTCACCGTTGATTCTCACACAACAAATGTCGAGGGATGCTAGCAGGAGGCGTACTCCGCGCGCTGACAAGCTCTGGAGCGCGTCCATAGAGCCAATCAGCTTTGACTGCTAGATCCAGCGACTTACGGCGATATAGCTATTTGTAGAGGTAACGAAACGTGATGTGGCGCGAAGCTAGCATACTCCGCTCATTTGCGTCGGGAGTCGGCTGTATTTTACTCAACTCAGCATGTTTGTTCAACCGAGATAGGGAGACAGCAGTTCTGGCTCGTTATCTGTTCTTGACTGAACGTTCCAACCTCCTAGAAATATTAACTATTTGCTTACCACGCTCGGGGGCGTAGTAAGCGTGGTATACGATCTTGTAACGACCTGGCCCGATTAGCCCGTGGCACGATATTTTACCGAAAATAGAAGAATGAGTTCCAGCTTTGAAGCCAAGAAGCCAGGATCCGTGATTTCACGCTTAGTAACTACGCTAAGTAGGTTGGAACACGCTCTACACTAGGCTTGATTATCCTCAATAAGAACTAGACCTACGTTGCCTGGGCAACGTGAAGTGTTGCGGCAACCTTTGTTCGGCTTCGCCGACTAAAGTGTTGCGAGAGCAACACTTTGGTTTTGTTTCTTCGCTATCGCTGAAGTGGTCAACCCATCGACGTTTTCAAAATTTTATGTTCCAAGAAGATTTCTGTTCTGGACTGATGACACAATCCGTAATCACACGGATAGCCTTCAGCGTTGAAAAAAACAGAATATCGGATGTACGGACTAAATTCTTTGCAGCCAGTTGAACTTTATCCTTTTCAATCGTAGACGTCGTGCCCGGTGAAAACTTGAAACATTTCCTTATATAACCTAGTTAGTATTATAAAGCTATCCATAACTTTTCAGGATCAAAATAATGCATAAAAACTTGATTTAATTATAAGCTACAGTGATGCACCATGGAGACTAATTTTGTTACCCTCAGATTTATAGAGATCAAATAAAGTGTGCAGCCAATTGAACTTTATCCTTTTCAATTGTGACTTATGAAAACTTGGAACATTATACACCCTACCACTTAAGTTGTCTACCCCTCAAAGACTCTTACCCTCAGAGTTATGGAGATCAAATAAAATGTGCATCAATTTGCACAAGTTTCTAGCCCCTTATGAACCCCTTCTAGCAACCGATTCCTCCTTACAAGTCCATCTCCTCGTGGTAGACATGGTACCAAACTTTTCTCAGCATCAAATACACCGGAAACAAATAATAGGATTAATAGGTACACCAACTAGCAAAAGTTGCTAACCCCTCGTCGCCGAAGACGGTTATGGTCTAACATCCGATTGTTGCTTACAAGTCCCCAACATGTCTCACAATTGGGATGGACTATTTTGGGTTTCGGTGTGTACCTTACTACTGAAGTTGTCAACCCCTCCAAACTTTCAAACTGTTGTACCTCATGAAGGAATTTTTCTACCAAAAAACGGATGACATATACTTTGATCAGCTCATCAAGATCTATCGATTGCCGTTGAAAAAAAAAATTCTATCTGTATTAGTTCAAAAGTTGACTTTTTTGCCGTAGGCCAACTTTCTAATATCACCACTTAGAAAGGAGCAAAGTATAAGCTGCAATTTCCTTAGCAGTGAGAGAACTTATAAAGTTTTAGAGGTATGTGCGATACCATTTCTCTTCTTCAATCCCAAGTGTAAGAAATGGATTGAGAACTCAGCAGAAATCACGAATCGAAATGTGTAGAAACAATAGATGGCAGCACTTTCGGACCCGTGGGAAAATGCCACTTTTTCCGTTCTGTAAATTTTTCTATTTATCATTCAAAGAAGATGTATTGGCTGTGGGGCCGGGGAACTGCCGCATATATTTAGCACTTATAGATTTTAGTCCATCTTCAATCTGAAACTGGTGCCTGCCTGCTTGCCTGCTAGAACGGAGCTTTCCACTCGAAAGCAGGAACATGGTTTAATGAAACAAAAGCTTGGCTGCATAACTTCAGATAGTCCTCTCTGACATAGGCTATAAAACTCCAATTCACTTCACACACTATAGGCTGTGGCTCATGCACAAGCGAAAACCATCCTTTTTTGCCCCAGGCAAGAGCTCTACGAAGCTTTCCAAAATGTAATGTCATATTCATCAATCCGGCCTAAGGTCCACACTTTCCGTAAAAACCGCAGAGGTTAGACCCTTACCACTTTCTAGGAATAAGCTGAAATCAGGGTGCTAGGAAAAAAAAAAAAAAAAAAAAAACCACGACAAAACCAAAGTGTTGCTCTCGCAACACAATTAAAAGGATGAATACTTGTTTGGTTTTACATGGCACCTTTGGGAGAACAACAGTCAAACTTGACATTTCGAGAATGTCATCTCCATCCATGGGGGGTGGGGACATTTCGACAGTTTTATCTCCATTATCTAAAGGGGGGGGGGACGGGTCCAATTCTGAAGCTGATGTGGATAAACATGGTCGGTATGGCTTAGTTCTAAAAGCGTTCAGATTCGCACCGAGATTCGAAACACTCAACTCATCCGAATATTCCCCTCAGAATCTCTGCGTAGGCAGCTCTAATTGCTCGATCAATTCTTTACCGTTGCTCTGAATTTCATACGATATCCTCGATACCTCCTAACGACATTTCGATGATTGTTGCTTCTATAACCGCAATCGACCATCTCCTGGCATGCATAGCTATATGTACATTATGATGCAAAAGCGGTTTGTCTCAGTTGCCCCACTAAGGCGAACGAAACCCTATATTGTAGGTTCGGCTAAAAGGGTTTTGGTATTTTCAGAATTAAAGAATTGTATAGAGGCTGAAAAAGACTTATACAGACCCGTCGTACTTAGAATACTAATTCATTCTACTTCCATAGCCACTCAACCATTTGTAACACCAAAAACCTGTCTTTCATAGGTTTATTCTATCCCTTTTACCGACATTGCTCCCATTCTACGCGTTCCATGTGTGTGTCTTCACGCGAAGTTTCAGGCCCTCCGATCATCGCTCTCTAGAAGCTTATTAGTCAGAAGATTGGTATGGGTCTACAGAAGGAGAGGAAATGGGTCTATAGAAGGCTCAGAAACAGCCAAAGTAATAGAAACAGCCAAAGTAATCTGTAGTAAGCAGAGCTGGGCTTTAAAGTAGTCAATTATCTCAGAAGATCTTAGTAGAAACATTATTTGGTGCGATGTGTTCTTTCAGGAAATTGCGAAATAGCCAGTATCAAGTGCTGCATTTTATTTCAAGGACCGCCAGCAACAGCATTCGGCATTCTTCTCCTCGGTAATCTCGTCACCCCAGATGTTTTTTCAAGGAAACACTGCATCACTCGGCAAACAATCTTGAAGACGAGACGATTTGCTCGGAATGTTAAAGTACGTATGGGCGCCAGACAGGTTGGGCATTTGAGCCTGCAAAGTCATTCTTTGTGACAAAGGGTCGCAGCCAAATCGGTCGCAGCCTTCTCGCATGGAACGCTCGACTCTACACCAGAGATGGGCGAATCCGATCATGAAAGGATTCGAAACCGAATCCGAATCAAGGGATAGGTACGAATCCGATTCCGAATCTGAATCCACCATTTCATGCTGAGGATTCGAATCCAGAATCGAAGCCGGATTCGCATCAGGCCTTAAAAAAATCAAATCATATACATAGGTTACAGTTTCAAAAACAAAGGCAACAAAATGCACTGCTACTAAGGTAATCAGATAACGTCATAGGTTAAGAGGGTGGTTGGGGTGGTGACCAGAAAGTTGGATTGCCCAAGCCCACTGTTTAAAAACTGGGAAACGGAAAATGGAAGGATGTAGACTAGAAATTTGAGCGGATTCGTAAGATTGAAGGTTCGGGTTGGGATCCGAGTCCGAATCCGAATGCAGCATGACAAGCAGAAGATTTAAATCAAGCCAAGAGAACGAATCCTGGATTCGAATCCGGATTGGATTCGCCCATCTCTGCTCTACACAGTGATAAGTCATAACTATTGTACCAAAAGCAAACCTTAGAAATTTCTCTTCGTTAGGGATTGCAGATACAACCTTTCAAGTGCCAATACGTACTTTAAGTAAAAAAAACAAAAAAAAAACATGAAAATACCTGCTCTGTTGGTTCGACCCGTCGGACGCTCGATTCGGACCGCGTGGTCGTCTCGTCCGTCCGCGAATCAACGGGCGGACTTCGCCTTGACGTCAGCATCGGGGAGTTCCCTCTGATTATATTACTTGCACTAAATGCAGCACCAAGGTCGTGCAAGTTGATCACGGAAATCTTCCTATGCTCGTCGTCCACTCGCTCTGATAGGACGTTTACGCCAGTTAAGGGCGAAGCAATCCTCTCTCCTGAGTCTATAGAGGCTCTCTTTTCACTGCTTGTTATGCTATGAACAATATCCAGCACGGATTTTGGGCGGCCGGCGATTTGCACTACGGTATCCCTTCGCTCTTTGACGCGGACACTGTTCGTTTCACCTGTCTCGCTCGAATCGCTCGTCGAACTCTCGCGAACTGGCTCGACCGAACTGATTTTCGGTGGCTCGGCAAGGCCGATCTTCCGTGCCGGCTGCAACTTCGGTGACTCAACGCGGGCTTGAAGCACAGGTGACCCAATCCGGAGGGGCGAGTCGACACGGGTTTCGCGTATGGGGGATTTCACAAATGGCTTGCATTCCGCGGTTGGACTTGAGAGGTCAAAAGGGGAGCGGCCCTTATCAGGAAGACTACGGAGGGATTCGTCAACATCCGCGGGCCCCTTCGCGAGGCTCTGGAAAGCAGTACGGGTGGATTCTTCTCCCACAGCGTCGTAATAGAGACTGATTTCCTGCGGTGCTGTGAAGCTAGCAAATTCTTGTTGCTTCGAAGACCCGTCGAAATTTGAAGCTCGAAGCCCGATTAAGTATGTTTCTGGGGAGATGGGTGAGGTGGGAACGTTGAAACAGCGCTGCTCAACGCTAGTCCGAGCCATCCAAATTGGTTCCGATTTATCATTTTCTCCGCTATCGCGGACAGAATCCTAAAATGAAACAGGGGTCAACTGACACTCCCAGCAGTGGCTTACGACACTTATTAAAGGTACTGATTTATGACCCATCACAATTACCGAAGCCATAACGAAGGAGAAAAAAAAGAATTTAACGCAATTCACTGAAGGTGGATAATGCGGTAACCACCAAACAGCAGTCGCTCTCTTTTCTATATCTCCAAAAAGTTGTTGGTTTCCCTTGCTTTCGGGCTCAGAAGGCAGTATGCCTGATGAGCTGAACAATTAGCACACTTGACTGAAGCGGAAGTACATTTATTGTCTCTATCGCATTCGTGGTTCCCCCCATACGATAACATTTAACGCTATTCTTCCAAGTGGATGAATTCATGGCATCTCTAGCATTGCTTTGTGGCAAACAGGAATCTGTCAACTATAAACGAGTTGTATTCAATTATGACGCCTTCGTTCACTACTTTTTAGAGCTCAGTTTGAGTGTACAAAGAACTCAATCTGTTCTGCACCGGTACGGTCTTGCGCGGCCTCTTTCGCGTCGAGATCAGCCACACATTCAACAAGACCAAAGGTTTCGATGGGATCCCAAAAATCATGTTGTAAAACAGATATTCAGGAATAAATACGATGATTGATTGATTGAAAAATTTAATATTTGACCCAGACAACTAGGTCTTGTCTTCGCCAGATTCAGTCTTCGCGCGGCTAATCATCAGAGAAAATCAAGTTCAGATATATAAGCCATATCTATTTTGACGATACTGATCGAAACTTCCTGCTTTATACTTCTGCCAAATTTTCCAGTTTCGGCCGGATTCCGGGCTAACTACTTGTCCGGCGAGAAAATGGTTTTCACAATCGTGTTCAGAATGTCTTCTTACCCCTAGATCGAACATTTAATCAACTTCAAATAAAACTTTTACTTGCAACAAATTTTCCAGTTTTGGCCGAATTCCGGGCTAACTACTTGTCCGGTGAGAAAATGGTTTTCACCATCGTGTTCAGCATGTCTTCTTACCCATAAATCGATCATCCAATCAACTTCAAATAAAACTTTAGCTTGCAACAAATTTTCCGGTTTCGGCCGGATTCCGGGCTAACTACTTGTCCGGCGAGAGAATGGTTTTCACAATCGTGTTCAGCATGTCTTCTTACTCCTAGATCGAACATCTAATCAACTTCAAATAAAACTTCTACTTGCAACAAATTTTCCGGTTTCGGCCGGATTCCGGGCTAACTACTTGCCCGGCGAGAAAACGGTTTTCACCATCGGGTTCAGCATGTCTTCTTACCTCTAAATCGATCATCTAATCAACTTCAAATAAAACTTTTGCTTGCAACAAATTTTCCGGTTTCGGCCGGATTCCGGGCTAACTACTTGTCCGGCGAGAAAATGGTTTTCACCATCGTGTTCAGCATGTCTTCTTACCCCATAATCGACTATCATATTAGCTGTTTCAAAATATTTTGTTTGTCCCTTAATTTAAACCCCCTCCCCCACCCCTAAATGTAGGACTACAGAGCCCATCTACGAACTCGACCTTACTCTTGACCCAAAAAATCCTCACACCAAGTTTCATCGAAATATCTCATTCCCTTCGAGAGTTATCGTGCTCACAGACGGACGGACGGACGGACAGACGGACGGACGGACGGACAGACAGACGTTTTTTCGATGTCATAGGTATCCGTCACTAACGTTTTGGGATCCCAAAAAGCTTACAATTCCACATTACCGCTCAGTATTACTTACGATGATGACGATGACAACTACTACGCAGCGAAATACTCGCTTCGACGCAATACAGCCCAAATGATCATTTCGTAGAGATAGAAAAATTACGCTCTTCCTTTGCAACTATACGAGGATTTGCGGTCACGAGAGTTGTGTTCTTCATTTTTGTACTCCCATAATACTAACTTATTGTACCAGAATTCTTGAAATGTCTTAAATGGCGCGGAAAATGATCCATACGTGATGCGAAATTACCTACGTTTAATGGATTATTTTTCTGTCCTTCTTCTCTCTTATGTGAATGTCTTTAATGGAAGATAAATTAACCGACGGTAGAAAATTAGATATTTTTTATGGGATTGGCAAAAAAGCATTTGGAATGAGCACCGGACTTATATAATCTTGTCCTCTCCCAGACGAGCCATCAGCTCGGCAAATAATTTCTTCCTCCAGACCACTATTGTTCTAGTTCAATCAAGGATCACCAATCCCGTATTGACACGCTCGGCTGTCAGCTTTTTCTCCCAAGATCGATTACAAAATCCGTTTCGACATGTGAGTCTAATCCTCCAAAAACAAAAGTTGTCACACGTCTAATCTATTTGTCACCCGAAGCAGTCCAGCGCTATCCCTCGTCCCACAAAACAAATGGTTCCAAGCAAAGGCATTCATCAGGCAAAGACAGGTACTCACCGGTCTTGTATGAGTTTCCACCGTTGATTCATCAACAGTAGATTTGTCCCCAGCTTCCTGAGCGGGGATTGGCCGACCACCGTTCCCTCGATCAACGACGCGTATCTCCAGCCGACCGGAGACGTGCTGGACGGGCTCGCGCTCGGAGATAGACATGGCCTGAAATTGGAAACGTCAGTCGGACCAGCGATCGCTCAGAACATGCCGAATAACGAGTTAGCGTAATAGGCCCGCCCACCCGTGAAAGGATGGGCTTAGTTTGATGACAGCGGAATACTATCGTCGCTCAAGCAAAGGCGGACAAGACGTATTCTAAAGGAATGATTCCGGTTCTGGTAATACAAAATCAATCGAAGAACAGATGAATATATCCTCCAATATCCTTGTTCATAGGGGGCATTCTGATTAGAACGTTTTTCTCGTAATAACAGAACACACTCTAATCAACTTTTTGTTTTAGTGGGGAATGTAAATGAAAATGTGAACAGTAGTGTTAGAGATTATAAGTTGTGGTGGGTTAAATTTTTTTGTAGAGTAATTCCAAGTCTTGTTTTTGGTGTAGAGTTTTGCCACCATATTAGAGAGTGGAAGGGCACCTCTCAGTGTGGGCTGTGCTCCTTTGTTTAATTCAGCTTATGTTGTTTATTTTCGGGTTTTTACTCTTTTTTCATGACACGTTAATGTTTTGAATGCTTTTCACTGATTTTGAATTTTAACAGTTATAGTTGTCGTAAAAAGTGAAGGAGAAAATTTTAAGGAAAAGGTTAAATTACGATTAGAAGTAATAAAGAGAGTATTGAAAGAGTATCAGAATCAGAATCATTTTATTTTTCCCAATATTCGTTAAAATAGCCTGGGATGTCAAAACAGATCTGAGGCACCTTTTACCAAATGACATGGTGAGATGGTGGCGTCGCTCCGAGAGGGTTGAGATTCAGAGTTGTTTGGTGTTGTCTTCGTATGACACATATGTCTGCCCAAGTATGATTTTGCAGGCTCGTTTCTCCAGGGACTCCAGTCTCAAGCTCTGGTCTTGTGACAGCATGGGGTGCCATACGGCATAGTCATATTCAGTAACTAGTCTGATGTACGTTACGTACGTAGTTAGCACTGCGTCCTTAGGGATGGCGAACCTTCTTAACTTTGCAAAAATCTTCAGCAGGTTTGACGTCTTCGAGACTATTTTCGATACGTGCGTTTTCATACTGAGATTGTCGTCAAGATGGAGTCCAAGGATTTTGACAGTTTTGCTGGATCCTAGGACCTGGTCGGGAGGCGGGGTCTTCTGTTTCAGAAAACTGAACCTTATGAGGGTACTTTTTTCTGAACTGACTGTCAGTTTAAGTTTTTCAGCCTCGTTACAAAGGGTGTCGAATGCTTCTCTGACAGGGCATTTGTCAGGTACGTCATTTATCGACCTCAGTATGGGAAGAGTTAAGTCGTCGGCAAACTTGAGCCTATCTGTGATCTTGATGATTAAGGAACTGATCACAATCATGAAGCAGGAAGGCCCAAGTTTGCCACCTTGAGGTGCTCCACAAGTAATCGGTAAGAAGTCAGATACTTCGCCATTCTCCAGCTTTACACACTGGACTCTTTGTGATAGGTAACTGGCGACCAACCTAAGGACGATTTTCCTGGCACCCATTATCTCTGCTTCTCTGACAACTAAGTAGTGACAAAGATAGTCAAAAGCCTTGACGAAGTCTTCTATCAAGCAATCGATGAAGCTACCAGGTAGCTCGAGGTGTCTCAGAATCATATCCAGGAGTCGTACCAGGTAGTGCACCGTGCTATACCCTGGTCGGAAGCCGAACTGCCTGTCATCGAAATTTTTGCCGATGTCGGCCAACAGCCAACGTAGAATGAAGGCTTCGAATATTTTGGCAAAAGCACATGTTTGTGAGATGGGGCGGAGATAAGGTTATTCGGTTGGGATTTCTTCGGTATAGGTGTCACCACTGCTCTCTTCAACACTTCAGGAAAAATACCTTCAGAAGCTGATTGGTTCAGGACAGCTGTGAGTGGGGTGAACAATTCGAGGGCACATTCGCGAATCACGTGAGGTGGTAGCTCGTTTGGGTATGCGGATTTACGTGGGTTAATCTTTTGTAGCTCTTTGAACACCATGTGCTCCTCTATGACTGGGATCTCAGAGACGGGAGGGAGTGGGGGTAGCGAATCTAAGGGCGGATACTTCCTACAGATCGAAGAAAAGTGCTCGTTTATTGTGTCAGCTGAGAGCTTGTCACCCTTCTCGTCGCAAACTTCGACTTTCGTTTTCTTTTTTCCGAGCAAACTCTGCACGACTTTGTGGAATTTTCTTGGCTCAGTTGTAACGAGCTTCGCTGTTATTTTTGAACCCATATTTCTTTCTCGCTTTCTTCACGGCATTAGCTACACGATTCCAAAAAGCTTTGTACTCAGTCTCTCTTTTTCCGTCTCTTTCCGCTATCATCTCTTTAATTTCTGGAGTTAAACATGGCTTTTCGTTTGGTTTAATTAGCTTTGTTTTTTCAGGAAAATGCTGGTCATGGAGTTCAGACAGCTTGGAGCAGAAGAACTCAGCCATGGCGTTTGCACTATCTGAGCTGGATTGACTCTGGCTTGTAACAGCGAAAGCTAATTTTTCTTTTCGGTTCTTTTTGATACGAAGCTTTAGGCAGCCAAACGACGCAGTTGTGGTCACTCTTACCGAGCGAAGCGAGTGCCCGAGGCTCAGAGTACAGGGTTTCCATGGATGTAAAGACAAGACCTAATGCCTCAAGGAAACTGATTCACTAATCCATTTCTGGCTAAGATCGTTAAAGTCGCCACAGACTATCAGCCCAGCATATGGGTACTTTGAAAGGGAGGTAATCAGTAGAAACTTGGAGATACTCCATTAGGCGTTTACGGAAAGGGCCTCTGGGGGGGGGGGATAGTAGACCAGTCCAACGATGACTGAGGAGACGGCTTTTGGAAGAAGCTTGGGTCTGAGCCATAGCCAACTTACTTCGATCTCATCATCCTTAGCCACTGGCGGCGACAGAATTCGACTTCGAATCATTACGACAGTAGTTGATCTACTGGTTGACCGTCACGTCCGGGCCTTGGGACCAGAAAGCATTCATAACCATCTATGCTTATGACTTCAGCGCAAGAAACCCAAGTCTCAGTGACACAGGCTATGTCTATCTTCTGGTTTAGAAGTAGTCTATTCATGTCTTCTACTTTGTTTCCCATAGACTGGGCATTGCAAAGAAAAAGCCGTGGCAGCAGTGTTTCCACTCGTAAATTTTCAAAATCATGAGCACCGGTCCAAAAATCATGAGTTACACATGAGATTTGTGCTAGGAAATCATGAGAAAAATAATGAGATTCTGTGATGAAAATAAACGTCGAAACTTTGAAATTTTCGAAACGTCATGTGGATTTTAGCAACAAAATTTGTAATGGTGACATTCTGACACCGTATGACCGGAAATACAGGACTGGCGAATACCCAGAAAGGCTCGCGAGAAGAATCACAGCACAATAGGCAGAAAATTGCATGAATTTCACAAGAGATTACACCGTTTTGTATAAAATTAATGTAAAGGTAATTCGCAGTAACAGCAATCCCAGCAGACACATCATTTCAGCTTTGGTAAAGAGCGAAGCGAAAGCACCAGCTTCTACACCAGCTGTACCCAGGACAAATTGAAACTTTGCGCCGCAGGCAAAATTTTTGAAATTTATTTTTCTGCCAAAACTCGCTACCTTCCATACAAATTCTAACTTTAAATGTTGACAAACCCCAAAATTCAAAGCCTAAAATCCTAACTGTGACGTTTCCTTTGGGTAATTAGAAACTTTTGGAAATACTGATATCAGAACGTCTTATTTTATCTCAAATAACAGTAAGTGTCACCTATAATATCATAGATCTGACTATCGGTCTTTGTTCACGGTACATCCCGAACAGTTTAGCCTAAAACATCTTGCTCAACGCTTGTACATTGCATGACAGACGCCAGTACTTCAATCCTACTCTTTCTAGCTAGAAGTAGTGGGAACTGGGAAGGCGCCGCAGGCCAAAATTTTCGATAGCATCTACGAATCAGAGCGCCGTTTTGGGATTCTAAGCGACCCGTGCCTGTCACCGAATGAAATACAAAACCATCTAACTCGACAACCGTACATTTAAACAGATCTCTTTAAAATTCCTTATGTATTAGTTTTAGCATTTATAGTAAACAAAGATGCGAATTCCTGAAAATCATGAGTTTATCATGAGATCATGAGACTGGAAAAAAAATAATGAGATTGGAAAAAAACATGAGATCTCATGTGAAATCATGAGAAGTGGAAACACTGCGTGGCAGATCGGATGCTTTCAGCCACACTTGTGTCATTGAGAGGAGGAGCTAAAGAAACAAGACCAAAGGTTTCGATGGGATCCCAAAAATTTAATATTTGACCAGACAACTACGTCTTCTCTACGCAAGATCCAGTCTTCGCCAGGCTAATCATCTGAGAAAATTAAGTTCACATATACCTGTATAAGCCATATTTATTTTGACGATACTGATCGAAACTTCCTGCTTTACTTCTGCCGAATTTCCGTTTTCGGCCGAATTCCGAGCGAACTACTTGTCCAGCCAAAAAAAGATAGTTCAGAAACGAATTCAGCGCATCTCCTTATCCCTATAAAGAATGTCTAATCGACTTCAAATAAAACTTTAACTTATAAAAAAAATCCGGTTTCAACCGGATTCCGGACGAACTATATGTCCGGGTAAAAAATGATTGTCATATACAGATTCAGCGTATCTTCTTACCCTTAAATCTATCATCTAATCAACTTCAAATACAAATTTTACTTTTAACAAATTGTCCGGTTTCGGACGGATTCCGGGCGAACTACTTGTCCGGCGAGAAAATGGTTTTCACCATCGTTTTCAGCATGTTTTCTTACCCATAAATCGAACATCTAATCAACTTCAAATAAAACTTTTGCTTTGAACAAATTTTCCGGTTTCGGCCGGATTCCGGGCTAACTACTTGTCCGGTCAAAAAATGGTTTTCACCATCGTGTTCAGCATGTCTTCTTACCCCTAAATCGAACATCTAATTAACTTCAAATAAAACTTTTACTTTTAACAAACTTTCCGGTTTTGGCCGGATTCCGGGCGAACTACTTGTCCGGCGAGAAAATGGTTTTCACTATCGTGTTCAGCATGTCTTCTTACCCCATAATCGACTATCACATTAGCTGTTTCAAAATATATTGTTTGTCCCTTAATTTAAACCCCCTCCCCCACCCCTAAATGTAGGACTACAGTGCCCATCTACGAACTCGACCTTAGTCTTGACCCAAAGAATCCTCACACCAAGTTTCATCAAAATATCTCATTCCCTTCGAGAGTTATCGTGCTGACAGACGGACGGACGGACAGACGGACAACTTTTACTAACGTTTTGGGATCCCAAAAATGGGGCATGTCACCTCTGAAAACTGGGTGAGGCGACGATGGGAGACACGGGAATACCAAGTACTGGGGTTACAGACTAGGGAGAAATTGCAAATCCTAGCACTCCGTGTCAGAGCTACAAAGAACTACCGAAGCTGGTTGCTACCATATCGTGAAACCTTGGCAACCACCAACAGGATACTATTTTAATTTTATTTGTGTTTATTTTTGTAAGTTCATTTTTTTTATTATATGACATAACCTAGACTATATTTACAAATAAACATTTAAATATACTGTTATTATTCTCCAGACCTGTAGGCTATTCGGTAGACTACCTCTGACTGCATGAAAGCCCGGATGGGCGTGTGGTTAGCGGTAGGCTATTCATTATCTTTTTTCGAAAACTTTTTTTCGAAAAAATGTTGAAAAATCAAAAAAAATTGCGGACCGCGATTGGCCCTTGCAGCGATTGGCTCTTCCTAGTAGAGTGATTGTTTTAGGTAGTTCTAGGGGGTGTCAACGTATGATGGATGTCACACGTCATAACATCACAGAGACAGATGCAAAGAAAGACATCTAAAAACACTGTAACACAACAAACAAAATTACGCGAAGAATAACGATGATTAAGACAAGGCAAATTTGTAAGTCTTTTTGCTAGATATTTCCCAATTCGCAACACAATCTGACAGACGCTACAATAGCCTAGGTACCAATAAGGCACACTCCGTAAAGACGAATAAAATGAACCATCTGCTTTCTTAACATTTATATCAGTCATTATCTGTATCACCAGTTCATCTTCACCAGTCTTTTTTAAGCTGACACTGATTACATTATTCACGAGCTGAATATCTTACCATATGCTCATCTATATCCGATCCAGGATACAAATCCTGGAGCCACATCCAGGTGAGATCGAAAAAAAACAAGATAAAGTAAATAGAATAGATTTATTACCAACTCCGAAATATTTTTGTCTAAGAAGTTTAAGAATTTAGCACATCTTCTTTGTAATTCTTGATGAAGTAGGGCACAAAAGGCTAGCTAACGGAAATGGGGGGGGGGGGAAGAGAGCGAAAGTCTTAATCAGCATGAATAATATTTTGCTGATACTTACGGGTAAGCTTGGCCTCCTATCGCCTGCGTGATCCTCCTCGACCATCTGATTCTTCTTTTCCTCGACGCTAGTACACCGCTTAACGGCTACTCCCCGAACAACGTCCATTGAGTACATAACATCGTCTATCTCAGCCTGTTGCATCATTGGTGGTTCCAAATTTGGCCTTAAAAAGACACAACATATGATTATACCCCCCAAACTCCAGGAAAACTCTTTGTTTGAACAGAGTCTTTTTCCCACGGAAATCCCGATAAGTTCAGCGAACTGAAATTCTTTTGAAAGGGATCCAAAGCCCGATAAATGCGAGCAAGCAAAGAAGCAGTTCGATCTATACGGATCAGAAAACAGTGAAAAATCCCTTCACTGCCGAACAGACAGTTGCCAAAATGGAAAGACGAACAAACCGAGAAATCTAATTAGTTGACTAACTATAGCAAGATTCCGGACAGTATATTTACCAAAAAGAAAAAAATTACAAACTATCTGAACATTTAGCTAACCTACGACGGACAAGAGTTTCTCAACGGGTGGGAATGAATAACTAAGCAGAACGAACCAAATCGACACCATACCCTTCTAAAGACCGTAAATCTAATATTAACCGACCGCTCTTGGGCACGCCTCGGCTGTGCCTAAACCTTGTAAACGAAAGGGTTGACTTAAAGTTTAACCGAAAAGGGCTAGGATAGGACAATCTAGTTACCCAAAACTTATTCACTTAAATTGGCTTGAAGACCCGCTGAAAATGAGTTAGTTCGTTGTTTCGCTATTCACGAATAATCGATTTTCAAAAAGTGGAATTTCCGTGTGATATTGTGGTGCCTCTCTGCGCTTGTATTTTTGCTATATGCCTTACGAGAAAGATTTATCAAATTTTGTTGTTCAGGCACTAAGAAATCTTCACCGATCTCACCACTGCCCTCTGAAAAGCCGCATTTGTGTTGAGATTAAAATTTTCCGCGTCATAGTAGAATTTACGCTGTGGGGACGGCTGGAGATATTCGGAGCCCCATAACTAGAGCGGATAGTGGAAAATCAAAAATCCCTTTGCAGAATCCAAATAATTCAGTGTATCCAATTAAATGACACACAAATGAGTTGGCTTTTCAGTTAAACTTTAAGCAACATGAATACGACCCGCGCAGTATGCCGTTTTAGGGGGCAAGCCCTACAAATTCAGTCCGGTATTTTATTACTTTTTTTTATTCAGACTGTATTCAGACTGCAGAACAGCTTAAAGGAAGGAGTTAACTGAAACTGCGGAAAATGGGGAAGTAACCGCTACCAATTGAATGAATGACTACTGTTTTAACTACGGTGCTGTACCTTTTCGTGTCAGTCAATCCCACGCGCTAAAACATTATTCAGAATGCAGACTGCACATACTAGATTACTGGACACGCTTTCTCATCGTACAAGCATGGACAATTGTTTGGCAGAAATGACATAAAAATTATCTATAATAGATTCTGCCATATATTTAGCTGTCATTTTTACGTTTTGTCCATATTCCAGCCAAATGTTTTCATTTTTAATAAATTTTCTTGTTAAGATCTGTCTTTAGCTTGCACATACGGGTGCTTCCGAATCGCACCACTGGATGTTATGACGCTCGTACTGAGTCCCGGTTTGAAGTCGCACCCTGGATGAGGGGGGGGGGGGGGTCATCTAGACACTGAAAATGTTCGACGGAAAGCGAGTCACGAGTCGTAAGGCGTGGAGCAGCCTTTCAAATGGAGTCTAAATATTAGGTTTCTTATAATTAAAAGTAAGTATTATAACAATAAATTGATATTAAAGATTACAAGAAAATTAAGAAGAAGGTGGATGCTTTTAGTGTCTTGGCTATAAGTACTGTTTATTTATTTTTGCCGGTTGTGTTATCCGGATGGATTTGAAATCTAACCTTAAAGCACAACTCTTACAAGAGATAATATTTTCCCTATGAAATGGATCAGAAAAAACATTTTCGAAAATACCATTACTTTCCATCTGAAATTAGCGATTTTCTTGTTAGCGCCTGTCGACTATGTCCAGCCTTCCTGCTCTCCGACGCGGCGGCTGGGCGCAAAACATTTGAAAACTGATCGCGCCGTGGTTCAAAAGTGTGAAACTAAGCAAATAAAAGAAGTAATAAACAATAGCTTCTCAGATCCTTATGTGTGAAAGAGTTGTCAGCAGACGTTGATGATCCCGGCAAACGTTTCGTTGTGTGACGGGCAAAACTCGGCAAGGCCAAAAAAGCGCTAAACTTTTGTAGGCACAAAACGAAACAATGGAGAAAGGTGGGGATTTTAGAAGCTTATAATTCTGTATGGGAGCTAGATATATTATAAAAGCAGAATAAGCAAGAGGGGTCCTTTAAGAATTTTTTTCTTAGGTTACAAAACTTAACTGCAGTTCGCTCCAGTTACGATCCGTTGAGCCCAACGGGATAATTTTCTAATTTAACAAACTACCCCCTATTGCAAAACATGTTTGTGTTTAAATGAAACAAAGTCAGTGTTCACCTTCTTTCTACATCGAGGGCTATCATGGACCTATATTAATACCTACAAAGCATGCTACTGGTACCTTACTTCCAATTGGTTGCAAATTTCGGGGTACACTTCTCTAGCAAAACCTTTCCGGGTTGTTCAAACCGGGTTGTTTTGACAATTCGGCACAAAACCAATCAGCACACAGTGACCGAAATTATGAAGAAACGAAGGTGGACATCATGGACTTTAGATGAACATTGAAGATGGAAAAACTGTAACTGACCGAGAAACCAAGCCAATATTACCCTAGTCAACCCCTGGTAACAACAGTAATATTCTGCTTTTCGAGAACCAGCGAGATATTCTATAGAAGAGACCACCCACCACCCGATTTAAGGTAATTCATGTAATGTAAGCGTGTGGAGATGGTAGACTTCGAAGGATCACGAAAATCAGCTGGCAACAGACCTACGAGGAAATTCGGCACAAAATCAATCAGCAAACAGTGACCGAAATTACGAAGAAACGAAGATGGACATACGAACATCAGACGGACACTAGAGATGGAAATTATTTTGAAAGTGTATAGTATCTTTTGTCTTTTCTTCTTTTTTCCTTATTGTAATAAATATAGTGTAATAAAACACATTCATTCATTCACTCATTTGGGAGATGTTCTGTGCATGCACTAAGCCAGGCGAGACCCACCAAGGCACACACTGCGGAGGCAGCATGATCAGGATCTGAAAGCAGCGAAAATTTCCCTCACTCCATGATGCGAAGACACCACTGTAGCCGCTCAGCTTCTTGATGGTCGGAAGGGCCTCGTCGGTTCGGTTCAGATTCATGCTCCCATGACCCCCACCCTCCACTTCCTCTCTCCTAGCCAGCACATGTGGAAGTAATTCTTACCTAATATGACTAGACATTTGCGGGTTGCTCCAAACCCGGTGAAGTTTCTCACCACCCTCAACCACCGAGATGGCAGTAGCAGAAACCTCAATGTTCAACGCAGCTACGTTGGTAGATTCATCAGATGGTGCTGGACGCTGCCGACGGGGACTAATGTTGGCCAAGTCTAGACCTGAAATAACGTTCTTTAACAGAGTTTCATAGTATTTTCGCTACCATTAAAGGAACAGTAAACTTGACTACGCAACTTTCGGCCATAGAATCGCCTGGGGGGCTTGGATAAATATACAGGGTCTTATTGTCGACAGGCCCCCCCTTCTTTGTCATCTCGAACTGTCTCGAACCCCCTCCTTAGTGTTCCCAAAGCTAGCTGGCAGGCCCTTGCCCCTTATGCACTGTAATTATGCACTCATGTACTGTAAAAGTTCGCCTTTTTACATGTAGACTACAGAGTAACGGCCTTCCCGACTAGGCGGCCGGGGTTCGATTCCTAGTCGCGGCACACAAACCTTTTGCTTTTGCAAACCTTTTGCTCAAAAGTCGAATTCTCGGAAACTGCCTGGAAACTGCAATGGTCGTAACGAGAATTTTTCTTACTCTCAATATCGACTCAGGGTACATTCTTGATATGTTAGCTAGCTCCCCGAGTCAAGTTTGAGTCAAGTTTTCTGTTCCTTTAAGATAGACTTACTACGATATACCTAACAAGATACACCTAACAAGACCAAATGTTTCGATGGGATCCCAAAAATGTACTACTTGATCCAGATAACTGGGCCTTGTAGATATCCGGTCTTTGCCAGACTCCTTAACCATTTTTACTATAAAAATTTGGAAACAGATTAAGGACAGTGGTAATCACCTGAGAAGACCAAGATCAGGTATGGATTCGGCACGTATGTTTACCCCTATAGCCTACGTCATATCTACTTTGACGAAATTGATCAAAACTTCCTTCCTTATCTGCCAAATTTCTGGTTTCGGCCGCACTCCGCGCCAACTACTTGTCTGGCAAAAAAACTAAAGCTCACAAACGAATACAACACGTCTCCTTACCACAACATCGAACCTCTAATCAACTTCAGACGAAAGTTATATTTTTGACAAATTTTCCGGTTTCAGCCGAATTCCAGTCGAACTATACGTCAGGTGAAAAACTGACCGTCATACACGGATTCAGCATGTCTCCTTACCCCTAAATCGACTATTTCATTAGCTTTTAAAACTATTTTTTCGACCTTTAATCTGAAACCCCTCCCCCACCCTAAACATACAGCTCTGGGCCCATCTACGAACTTGACCTGTACTCTGATCTAAAGGATCCTCACACCAAGTTTGGACAAAATATCATCCCTTTTAAGAATTATCGTGCTAACAGACAGACGGACAACTTTACGAGGGTATCCCGTCACTTACATTTTAGTATCCCAACAAAAAGTTGGGGACTGTGTAGGGTGATAAATGTCAAACAAAACTCGCGAACGGGTGGTCCGATCAGGACAACTTGATACTCGATTTGTGTTTTATGCTAAAATTGTGTCAGTGTGTTCAAAGTGTGTTTACAAAACGTAAACATGTTTATTATTTTGTCCTAATTTGTGTTTTCATCCGTGCCTTTTAACTTTCTTTATTTGTATTATTCCGCTGTACCTAACAAGCGGGTCACAAATAAACAATGAAATAAAATAAGGTGTCAAGAGCACAAGCTCTGGACCTCTCGTTTCAACTTCCAGACCAGATCCGACCACTGTTGCGAGAATTAAAGACTGGGCAAATGAAGACTGGATTACGCATTACTAACGCCATCTTACTTTCCGAAGAATCAAGGTGACTTAATATCAGTACAAACTCCCGGGATCGTTGTTCTGGAGTATTCAAGAATACAATGACTGGATCTCCGGGCCACAAGACGTCCTTTCGGCTGAATCGCTGAGAGCCTTCAAATCGGGACTCGCACACTTTCGTGAGGCCAGTCATTCATCGCAGACGTCTGACTAAAATTTATGATGCCAGACTATAAAGCGGTATATAACATCAGGATAACATCATTACATGAGCGAAGCTCCCAATTTATGTAGGTAGTGTATCCCGTAAGTTCATCTTGTAAATCCAAAAGATGGCAGTGGAGTTTTCATCCGTGCAACAAGCATAAGTATCCGATAACCTCGACCGAGTGTTGAACTTTGCTAGCTCCTATAGGCCTACAACAGTGATGCATATGCATATGAATTTTATGTCAATGAAAATTCTGATTCACGGTCGGGAAAACGCTGCAACGAACCCCGACGCAAAGAACAATCTGTAACTTACCTTCTATTTTTTTCTTCTCTTCTTTCTCTTCATCCTTTCCCCCATCTTCTCCCTTCTTACACATTCCGAACGGATCCTCCGAATTCGCCAAATCGCGGACCAGCCTCCTCAGCTCCGCTACTTCCGGTCCAGTGAGGACAATGTGGTTAGCACCTTCAACGTTGGCTGTCTTATGTTCGGGACTCTGCAGGTGGTCCCCGTACTGTTCGTCATCAGTCTGCTCCGAGTCGTCGAACTGGGATTTCCACTGAGAAGCGAGGGTGAGGCCACCACCCCCGCGGGTGACTTGCTGGATGGAATTGTTCTCGTCTTCCATCATGGCGCACTGGGTGTAGGACGCGTCGGCGTTCCGTTCGCGGACCCCGCGTCTGCCACCGGGGCTGGACGAGTGCATACTATGGAACCTGAAATAGAAAATCCTGTAAAATAAAAGTATCCCCTCCTCGATCTCCGAAACGGAGTAGGTCGGGAACATGAAACTAGCAACGTTTTGGGTGCCAATCACACTGTCAGAAGACTGATAACAGATCAAACATGTCTGCGGATCCTTCTGTTAAACGTTATGGGAACACACCCGTTATCACCCTTTTAAATGTTATCTCTTCCCAAAACAAAGGGTCGTGACAGATATATTCTCATAAGGTTAAACACATGAATGCGAAAATGCGTTCTCTGTTATCAAACTCCTGACCGTGCAGGGACCCGTCTTTGATTCGTCTTCAGCTTCCTTTTCCGGTCGAAACCGGATATTCGACCGCAGTCACGTGTCCGGCGAATAGTTTAACATTGAGACTTCAATATTTTTCTCAGAAATTCAGCACATATAACCATCGACGTACTATCATTTCCTTTACTTGCGATATCCGGCTAGAGACTGGGTAGGGTCTGAAGCATATGGCGCGACAAATCCAGGCTCCAGGTATTTTTTTACGGTCGCCGACAAATTCTTCAGTTGGCCTCCTGGTCTTCTTCGCGAAAAGGGAAGTGGTTCCGTTAGGAGAACTTGTTTAACTAGGCAGGCATTCGGGCGCCGGGGACGTGGCCAAGTCGACATAGGCGACGGGTCTCAACGACTGCTGTAACTCCGCTGGTTTTGCTTCACTTCGGTTTGACTATTTTCCAAAGGAGGATTAAGTGTTATTTTTATGTTTCATGACGCGTATAAACTGTTGACCTCCCAGGTTATTTTTTCGTTTGTGTAAAGATATTGGGCAAATAAAAATGATTCTGTATAGTAATCCAGATACTTTGCGTGTAAACCAAATAAAACTCCTTGGTTGAATCATAGCAAATGATTTGAAACGGGAACCCCAAACGAAGGAAATGGTAAAGCGTGGACATACCGGCTTTCATATGATAAAATTACTCGCTAAAAATAGGTTCTCTGAACAAGATCTGCTCCGTTTCTATCCTTCTTTTATACGTTCGGGGCTAGAATACCTGGTGGAAGCTTGGCACTTTGTCCCCCATACAACAATGTAAGGGAAAGGTAAGAGCGAGCAGTCTCTACGAAGGTCCCAATATTCCAACCAGTAGCAACCACACAGCAGTTATCAAGATAGTTTTAGACCAAAGATTGCTGAAATTTTAAATACCCTTTGACCATTTGTACGTATTTTTAAATGTATATGTTATACTGATCGCAAGAAAGTACTCATCAATTTTTATTTCTTACCGTGAAAGTGTGAGCGAATAAATTACTATTCTATTCTTATTCTATACTAGTGCTAGGACGATACTGACAAACAAAATCAATATTAACAAAGGACTGGAGGAGAGTTGCATACCTTCTAACGTTTCTAGCCCTTTCGCGGTCTTTTGGTCTCTCTCTACTTGATGGGTGGAGCTTGACAGTTGACGGGATTTCACCCTGGGTAGAGCTGCGGATCACATTCGGAACAACCGAAACGGAAGTCGATGCATTAACATTACCTGCAAGAAGGATTTCATGATCAAGTCCGGGAATTCACGTACCCTGTGCGCTCTAAGGCGTTATGGGAGACACATCTGTCCACTTGAAGTAAAATGGGTGGATCAAACTATCATGAATTCATGATGTCATATTACCACCAGAGGTGGACGAATCCGATCATGAAAGGATCCGAATCCACGGCTAGGTATGAATCCGATTCCCAAACCGAATCCACCATTTCATGCTGAGGATTCGAATCCCGAATCGAACTTTAACAAAAATCAAATAATGTAGGCTACATAGGTTATAGTCAAAGGTGACAAAAAGTACTGATTTCCAAGGTAATCAGATAATGTGATAGGTTACAGAGGATGATTGGTAGTGGAGACAAAAAAGCTGGATTGCCTAAGCCCATCGAACTGTGTAAAAATTGAGAAAACGTAAACTGGAAGGATGTAGACTGGAAATTTGAGCGGATTCGTAAGATTGAGGGTTTGGAATTGAGTCCGAATTCGAATCCAGCCTGACAAGGCGGAAGATTCGAATCCGGCCAAAACGACGAATCCTGGATTCGAATCCGGATTCGGATTACCGCCCCCTAGAATCCAATGTTCCATCAGAAATCCAGCCGATTCCAAGAACACTGATTTTCGCCAGAGTATCGTTGCGGCGTTTTTTATGCCTGCCATACTCTAATTACTGTAGCTTTGACAAATATAAGCGGGGTTTCTTTTTTCTTAGCTATTCGTTGTTATTATACAATCAAACTATCTGTATTATTGACAAAAATTCTACTGACAGTACTGTCACTAGGTTGACCTGTGGATAAACTGTTTGTGAGATGACTGACATATTTGTGCTTTCAGTTTTATACTTGCATTTCAGTTTTCATGGACTGCAAAGAGAATATGATAATCATAAAGTGGGAGCAATAAATCAAAATATATTCTTACCGGGTTTCAAGCAATCGGCGGAGTGCATACTGACTTCACCGTCGGCGGGTCCTGCACCGTCGTTTTCGTTCTTTGAATTCTTGAGAAACTGTTCAGAAGGTGAAAGCGGGACAACCTGTAAATAATACGGTTTTTAGCACGCTTCAATGAATGTAAAAGAAAAGGACGCAAAAAAGAAGAAATTAAATTTTGCATGCTTTTATCGGGCGTCGGTCGACTCGTTGGCACATCGGGTTCTTTTTACAGGCAAATAACACCAGTACACCATGCAGTCCCATGATATCAGTCCTATCCTACCCAGTGCCAAAATTTTATGGTATTGCCCTGACGTTAAAAGAAAAAAGTTACAGAGGGCGATAACAACTATTATCGCCCTGGGACAACTATTATCGCCCTGGGACAACTATTATCGCAATTGGAAAAAGAGTTTTTAACTTTCCCATGTCTTGCCGTCCAAAAAAGACAGTGTTTTGAAAGCCTGATTTCAGCCACTGCACACCATCATTCAGTCCAGAGGAATCACCTAGCTGGTGAATCAACCTGTTGAATCAACCTGTTGGTTGTTAACAACAACCTGCTAACAACCAAGAACCATTAGCCTAGGTAAACAGCCATGCCTCACCTCTTAGATCTTGGAAATTCTCATCTTGGAACAAATCTGGCTTAGCTCACAGCTCATGTGATAAAATCCAACTGGAATTTGGAAAAAAAAAAAAGCAAAAGAAGTGCGTTTTAACTTTCAAATAAATTGCTATGAAGCTCAAAACGCTACTCAACTCTCCTTCCCGCTGCGTAGATCTGCGTATCATACAACCTATAATCGACGGTCTAGCCACCTAGCGATAGACTCTTCGTGAGAGTTGTTCAAGATGTTTCTGACGCTAGATGGAACCACAACAAATCTTAACGAAACTTCTCTACCGCATTGAACTGAACCGTTTTGATGACAGATTAAAGATGAATCATCTACACTTTTCGGTTTTTCTGGCAAAGATTGTAAGAGGCGTTACTAGCTACTAGCAATAATAGCATTAATTTTTAAAGAAAAGATTGAAATAAAACAGTTGCTTTTTTACCGAATTTCCGCCAGGAGGTATCATGGAGCTGCACAGTGTACTAGTGTTATAATCATTATCGCCCTTGCTTTTCTTCGGGCGATAGCGGAAAATTTGGCCCTTGGGCAGCATGATAGGCTGTCGCTCGGGCGATATCAGCCTATCATCAAGGGCGATAATATATAGAATCAAATGCTGCAAAGATTTGTCCGGCAAAAAACAGACCAAATCGAATTCTGTATGCTTTTGTCGCGACTCACTATTCTCGTCGGCACGTCAGGTTGATTTTATACACAGGAAATGCAGAAAAAATAAAATTCGTAGAGAAATAAAATTACGTATAGTCGACCCGTCGGGACATCGAGTTCAAATTCATCAAATTCTGCAAACATTTGTCGGGCGCACCAGGGAAGTTCAAGTCTCGTAGACACATCAGGTTATTTTTACACGTAAGAAATCAAGTTGCAGCCTTCGGCTGAAGTGCCATTCAGCGATCGTAAGGTTGTCGGTCTTTCCCTCTGTCTAACTTTTGCTAGCTTGGGCACTTTCAAATGAGCTATGCTCCTTGTCAAAAATCCATCAAATTATGTCGAGACTTGGGACGGTTTTTGCAAAATGGAAAACTATGACGGAATCTGTTTCACTGGCACTCACGCTGCCACGAAAAAGTAGGCGAGATTTCCGCAGCGTTTTCCGCGCTATCAAAACCGTTGTAGCTTTCACAGTAAGTGTTTCGAGACGGTTATTCAAATCCTAAACAAATTAAGAAACATGGCAAAGCCGGCTAAGAGTCACTTTGCTGGGACCAAACAATTTGCATAGGCTAATTCTGATAGAAACCAGCTGCTGTACTTGCTAGGGTAGAAACTACTCTTTTCTATGATCTTAACGGACAACTCCTACAAGAAACTATCTTTCCACTACAAAATAGTTTAGAAATATCGTTATTCGAAAATACCAACACTTGCGCAGTGAAACTGGCGATTGTCTTGTTGGCGCTTATGACGCTAAGTTCTTTCTTTTCGCCATTCTTTCTTTTTGCACACAGTAGGTGCAAAAAGAAAGAATGGCGAAGGGAGGCTATTTCTGAGCCTATAATTTCACAGGGAACGTAGAACAACATAAAAGGCAGAATCCCTGTCCATCGGTTTTCGCGGGAAATGATAATAAAACTGGAAAGTAATTCCTAGAATATGTCGCTGCTGGACAGGTAGAAACGCGTAACTTATTTTTTCACAAAAATGAGTTATGGTCAAACCATTGAATCTGAGGCCAAGGCGCACATTTTGATCTAGTCAGCGTATCTCTAGCATGCATAGAGACCGAGATACAGTTAGTGTAAAGTGCGAGTTACACGTTTCTGCCTGTCCACCAGCGATGTTTCTCGCTGGAAAGCGTATCTCTGAAAACCTTCTTATTCTGTAAAACAGTTAACTTGAACCGACTAAGCGAACGGGGAAAGGTCCGAACAGTGCAGTAAGCCTACCTGTTCTTCTTCCTTGGGGCAACCTTTCTCCGGCTTCGGTTCGTCCTGGATAATCATCAGCTTTTCGGATTCCCCCACTTCTTCCGCGACCATCTGGGCTGACTTGGAATCCGTCTCGGTCTTCCGTTTCTTCGGGGTTTTGTCGGCGGCTAAACTCTCGGCCAACTTGCTAATCGCACCTGAAAAGGGGAGCCTTGAGGCGGGGCAGGGAGACGTTTTCTTGGGGGTTTAAGTAGAGGAACAGGTAATTCCGAACCATGTAACTTCCGCAGCTCCCAGGGGTTCTGAGGATGAAACTTGAGAAAGGGAAATGCCACTCGGTCTAAGCTTACCATTTTACGTACGCGTTCCCTTATGCGACCCCTCCGCTCAATGCCATAGATAAAATGCGTTACTTTGTTAGTCCGCTGTCGACAAATAATGAATTTCATCGAATAAACTGAATCTTTCGGATTTGTGGTACCTCTATGTGCTTGTCCCTCTATAGGCGTATTCTCGCCGTTCCCCGAGGAATCCTCGGGGAATCGAAGGGAACGGCGAGAATAGAGGGAGTCACTCCACGCGGACTCCGCGTACGGAAAACAGCAAGAACACAGGGAATACTTCTAAAATGGATTTTGTTCGAAAAAAAAAACATACAATTGACGAAATTTATCTGGATCCACTTTATTTTTGGTTTTACTTATCTTGATTGTTTTTAATTAATTTACATTGCACCAACACCAGCAAAAATTGATTCCCCTCCGAATCTGAAAGGGAGTCCTTTTTGATGATGGTGATGATAACCGGAGCATTCCCCGTCCGTGGGGACTCGCGAGAATACTGGGAGAGAGTCCCCGGTGCAAACAACAAGAGCTGTAAGCTCATATTTATTATGGCACTTGCATGGGTTGAGTTGTAGTGTTTGATCAAAAGTACTTTTAAGGTTACCTTTGCGGTTCAGATGCACACTGTAAGGGAGCTAGAGAAAACGTATTTTGTTTTAGAACTTGGCTGTCATGATACGCACTTTATAGGCACTAGAAATTCATCTGTAAGAAAAACTATTGAGACAAAACGATCACAGGCCCTTAGGGATCATTGATATATATACCGTTTGGTAAAAAAAAAAAATTTCACTTTTCGGTTAAAATGTGCACTTTAAGGGTGATAAAATAAATTTTCAAGCAAAACCCTTGTGGCACAAATGATCATGGGTTGAGATGTATCGTTTGATTAAAAAAAGTAGTTTTCGACCTTGCGGTTCAGATTCGCACTTTAAGGGAGCTAGAACTTCATTTGTAAGCGAAACCCTAGAGGCAAAAATGATAATGGGCTCATGGGGATCTTGAAAATGTATAATTTGCTTAAAAGTATTTTTCTAAATTTACGGTCAAGATTGGTACTTAAGGAATGTCGGATTTGGAAAGTGGCGATTTCTGAGCCAATCTTGTCGAATCTCTAATATTCCAGCCCAGTTCCATCGTCCTAGCACATCTGGAAGTACCTTAAATCGCGATCACCGGAATTCCGGACCCTCCCCCCCCCCCTCAAACTCCCCACAGTCGCCGGAGCCAATCCGGTTCTGTAAGTGATTTATCCAGAGCATCTCTTTCTTATTCCCACAAAGTTCCATCCCGATCTCCCCAGTCTGAGCCGGTCACGTATTCCACCCCCCCCCCCCCCAGTTGCTGTCGGATCCGGTCCGGACATGACAAAGATCACCAGAGACATGTCCTCTGATCAATTATCAAATTTCACTCAAATCCGATCAACCGTTCCAAAGTTACGCACGACTCAATATTCCGGATTCCCCCTCCCGCTACTCCCCCCACGACTATCAGATCATGTAAATTTGTATTTATAAGTCATTTTGATCGGGTCCCTGATTCGCCTCCCAAGTTTCGTCGTGAAAATCCCCCCCAAACCGTCATTACCGGAATTCCGGGAAACTCCCCTCCACCCCACCCCACCCCTAGTGTCCGGATCCAGTCCAAATGTATAAACGATTTATCTGGAGCAGACGCTTGTTCTTGCCAGCAAGTTTCACTCCGATCCCTCCATTCTAAACGTTTCTCGAGATTTCCGGTCTCCCCCCCCCCAACTCCCCCATAGCTGTCAAATCCGGTCCGGACTTCAAATGGGACATCAGAGGTATGCCATTTATTCAGTTATTAAGTTTCATTCCAATCAGATCACCCGTTCGAAAGTTACACTCTACTCCAGTTTTCCGGATTCCCCAGCCCTCCACTCCCCCCCAAGTGGTCGGATTGGGAAACTGATTATTTCCAGGTTAGTCCGGTCGGGTCCCTGATGCTCCTGCCAAGTTTCATCGTCCTAGCACATCTGGAAGTACCCCAACTCGAAAAAGTGTGAGAAAAACTACTTAATTTTCAGAATTCCCCGGCCCACCACTCCCCCCCAGATGGTCGGATCGGGAAACTGATTATTTCCAGGTTAGTTTGGTCGGGTCCCTGATTTTCCTGCCAAGTTTCATCGTCCTAACACATCTGGAAGTACCCTAACTCGAACATGTGGGACAAAAAAATTCGGACGGACGGAATTGCGATCGGTATATGGCACTTGAGCCAGAGGCTGCAAGTGCCATAAAAACGCGGGGACTACTCAAGTGGAGTCCTCGGGGAACGGCGAGAATACGCCTTATGCCGACCAACTAACTGTAAGCCATTGCCGAAAAATAAGCCGGCGCTAATCGGCTTTAATCGGCAAACGCCGGGGTGTTTTTATATCAAAATCTCTGCGTCTTGATAAATTTCGGGTTGTCGTGCAAGCAGCGCACATTCTGAACGTCATGACCAGAGCATTGGATGAAAAAAAGTGCAAAACCCCGTAGATGTGTCAAAATGTTTCCGAGTACTCAAATACAGATCAGATGTAAAAATAAGCTGCCTTTTCAGTTAAACTTTAAAGGTTCCATGATACTAATTGTGTCACCTGCTAGTTCTGTTCTGTTCTGCCCAGTTTCGCAGCCTTTACAGAAAATAAGACCTAAGGTTTCGACGGGATCCTGATAGAATAGAATAGAATAGAATAGAATATGATTTATTCGCTCACACTTTCACGGTAACAAAACCAAAATTGGTGAGTACTGTCATGCATAAATTCATCAACATAACATAGCCTATACATTTAAAAATACGTACAATGGTCAAAGGCTATTTAAAATATCCACAATCTTGGGTATAAAACTATTTTGGTAACGGTTGTGTTTGGCCGCTACTGGTTGGAATATTGGGACCTTCGTAGAGACCGCTCGCTCTCGCCTTTCCCTAACATTGTTGTATGGGGGAGGGAGAAACTCGTTGTAGATGGGGTGCGAAATGAGTTTTTTACCGATCTCGAGGCATAGGTTCAGTCTCCGTTTCTCCAGGGTATCAATTTTGTACGTGCTTAGAAGAAGGGAGTAGGGTACTTTTGGGCCTTTATGGATAATATGAAGAGCACGTTTTTGTATTCTTTCAATGCGAGAGTTTTGATCTGTAGTTAGGCTAAAATGCCACACCGCGCATGCATACTCCATTAATGGTCTTATGAAAGAAGTATAAATCCTGAGGATGTGAAGACTTGGGACATTATGCTTTGATAAAAGCTTCAACATGTACAGGCTTGAGTTTGCCTTACGGAGTATTTCTGCTGTATTATCTTCCCAGTCTAAAGTTTCAGTGATAATTACTCCAAGAAGTTTTAGTTTTTTTACAGCCAAATTCTCAATGATCTTTGGCTCAAATTGCGGGGGTGATTTTAAAAAAGAAATAGTTAAAACAGCGCTTTTTTCTTGGTTAACTTGCATATCGGACAAAGACGCTTCATTTTGTATGTCTTCAATGATTGATGCTGCGGAACTTTTAATATGACGGTAGCATACTTCAGTAATACTCAAATCGTCAACATACTTCCACCGATCCGGCATATCCTGTGCAATTTCATTAATCATAACCAAGAATAGCAGAGGTCCTAACAGAGTACCTTGAGGTACACCACAAAAAATGGGAACCGGGTCAGAAAAAACACTTTTGTATTTAGTCATTTGTTGTCTTTCGTAAAGAAAACTTGCAATTATTCTAATTATATGAGGGCTTACATTGAATTGACTAGAAAGTTTACCAATTAAAATCTTATGGTTAATGAGATCGAAACCTTTACGAAAATCAATCGCTATCAAATTTATCCATTTTCCTGGTTCTTCAAGATTTTTCAGAATAAAGTCAATTAGTTGTATTAGGTAATGGGAGGTAGAGGATTTAGGTATGTTACCGAATTGACGTGGATCTATTTTTGACAAGATCTCATTTTTCAGCCACGTTGCAACGAACCTTTCGTATATTTTGCTAAACACGGGTGTTAAGGTGATTGGTCGAACCCCGTTGAAGTCGATTTTGCAATCTTTCTTAGGGATTGGAGTAATATATCCAACTTTCCAAATTTTTGGGTACGAACCAGATTTAGTAATAAGGTTAAGAACCTCTGTTAGCGGCGCTGTAAGTTTATCAGGAAAAGCTCTTATCAAATCAATTGGAATGTCTATTGGGGTTATACTAGTATTTTTCAGGTGTTTAAGTTTAAGATATACATCCCTCTCTGAGATGAGCGGAATTTGGTTTTCAAGGGTTTCTGTGATCACTAAATTCTCTTTTTTTAGAAGTGGAAAGGACTGAGTTATTTTTGCAAAATGGTTATTTAATTCATTCGCTGTTACTGACTCATTTTCATCCAGCCCAAAATCCACTGTCGCACATTTTTTCCCACATAGTTTCTTAATACTATTGTACCACTGTTTGGGCTTAGTTACGAATAACTGAGTCACCTTTTCGGAATAAAATTTTGAAGCAGCTTTTCTTGTCATTTTCCGGATTTTGTTTTTTAACTTCGAAGCTTCTTCTCTTTTCCCTTGTTTGAATAGTTTGAGTTTAAGGCGTATCATCGTCTTTATTTCTTGCGTTATATACGGTCTGTCAGTAGAACAACGCTTCATTGTTTTAATTGGAAAACATTTTTCATATTCGTTTCTCAGTTTTTTCTGGAGAATTTCTGCTTTTTCATCTGAAGTTGGAGCTGCATATAAATCTTCCCACTTTTCTTCGGTTATCCAAGAACCGAACGCTACGAGACCGTTATCCGTGATGGGGCGGTATTGTATCTCTTGGACTGTGTACATTATTTTGTGTGAATTTAAGGGGTTGAGGCTTAACATAAAATGGTAACTACCTCCCAACGGAGGCAACACAGCTGGGGTATTGTAGAAATCTGACATATTAGTGCAAATTATATCTAAATTAGAATTGCCTTTTGTCGTTGGTTGATTGACGATTTGTTTCAGACCATGATGGCTTAAAAGATGTTTAATATTCAGTTCGTTTTTATCACCCAGTAAACAGATTCCAATTTGTGGGTATTTTGTCGTAATATAGTCGAGACTCAGCTGGAGCTTTTCGATGAATTTGCTTTTTTCTGCCGCCGACTGTCCGGGAGAATAATAAAAAGTCCCAACTGCAATATTAGCGAAATTTCTCGGGAGCCGCTTCGGTCGAACCATGATCCAAATTATTTCATCATTTTCATCCAGACTTGGTAACTGAATTTCCGAAGACGCAAGTTAGTCATTACACAGTAACATCACTCCACCACCTTTTTTCCCGAGATGGTGACTATCCGGTCGTAACTTAATTATTTCTTTATAGCCGTTTATTTTTAACTGGTCTTTTGACTGGCGATGTACTTCGGTTACTGCGATGATTTCCGCTTTTAAAATGGATGATGTCGTTTCAAGCTCAGCCATCTTGTCCGAATTTAAGCTTTCCGCATTGGTATACAAAAAAGAAGGGAATTGATACCGATTACTTGGGAGTTCTTTTATTACCGTTTTGATTTTAGTCTTTGGTAGTCCATGGCTAATAACAAAATTGCTATTTGAAAGTCCAGGAACTGGGGAGAGATTTTTAGAAGTTTGGGAAAGCATTTCCTTATCATGGGTATTACATATAGGGGAAGGAGTATCAGTTGGTTGAACTATATTATTATTTACTTGGGGACAAAGGACTGAAAATCTATTTGAAAGTGGGACACTGCGTGTCCTTAGAGAAACGGGAACCGAAACCGTCCTCGAGGCCATTAAGCTACCATCGCAAGAAATCTGGGGGGAAGGGGCGGAGGGGGTACTGTCGAAAAGAAATCGAGGGCTACTGGATTAAGGGGAGATGGGCGAACTGGTGTTTCTTGTGACAGCGCAAGTTTCCATCGTGACGTCGTTTCTTGTACATTCAATAAAAAACGGTCGTTAAATTGACGTCGCGAAATAACCTGCCGGGCGCTTAGGGAGGGAGCGAAGAACGAAGTACGAGTGGTTTTGAGTGAACCCGCTCGACTGATCTTTGGAGCGTGAGCAAATTTACAATTACTTTTAAAACACGCCAGGTCTACACATAACTGTACATGGTCAAAATTACACTTTTCATTTTTACAATTTCCAACGATAGACTGTTGGCAAATGTGCAAGAAACGGCACTTCTTCCCGAATTTGCAACATCCCTCGACGAAGAATTTGCAACTTATATTTGCTTTGTCGGGTAGCTTCACTTTTGCAGCGTGGGATGGCAACTGGTTTAACGAGTTGTCACCACCTTGTTCCTGTGCGGGAATGGGGATAACTTTAACACTATGGGAGCTACTCAAGTTAAGCAACCTTGGGCATGCCAACGATTTTGCCGGGCTAACAGGAGAGATGGCTAAATTTGCAAGTGGCGCATCGTTCCTATTTTCGACCGCACTCGAACTGGAAGCGTCATCACGTGTTTGTATAATGCGAATGCGGTGGAATGATCGCGAATCGCTTAGTTGTGTGCCCTCGGGGCTGGTCAAAACAGTCACTGCATTAGGTAGAGAATTTGCCGGAGTGGTCGTTAAGTTCTTGCACTTTGACATCAATTGGTTTTCGCGCTGAAGTAATACGATTTTATGTTCACAGTCGCTAATCACTGCATTTTGGCGGGACGCTTCTGCCCTTGTTTGACTCGTTATGTCGAGGAGTTTTTGGGTCAATGTGGAAATTTCACTTTCCTGATCCGCGATTTGTTGGCTCCGGATATCATCAGAAGTGGTATGTTGTTGTTTGTAGAGCTCTAATTGTTTGTTAAGCCAGGCAATAGTTTCGGTGCTTGAAGTAGAGTCTTTTTCCAAAACGGCAATGAGTTTCCCCATTGATAACTGGTTTTCTCGCAAAACAGACAATTCAGCTTCCATCGAGTCTATAAGGGATTGACGGTGGGAGATTTGGGAGTTGAGACTTGTCAGTTCACACTCATATTTGCTGACACGATGGGTGATTTCGGCGGACGAACTGGTCAACGAAGCGAGCCTTGACTGCAACCCTTCGATTTCTAGGCGGAGAATTGGGCACTTTCCGCAGTCTTTAGGATCAGTAACTGGCTTTGGGGTATTTGTTGGGGTGCTTCGCTGCGATGGAGGTGTCTGGTTGTTACAAGGCGTCGATACACGCCGGGAAATGGGAGCTTTTCCAAGAGTTTTGTTTGCCGTGGGGGTCGGTACAAGAGTTTTTGACTGACCTTGGGGTGTCCTGGGTTGGACAAAAGATGCACAGTTCAGGCATAACCATTCCATTGAGTTTTTTGGCGTGTGTTCCTTGGCGACACATCTTGAGTGCAGCACTTGACTGCACTTGGAACATTGTAAGGAACCGCCGGGGCTGTTCCTGCTGACCAGCCCCCGACACTCAGGACAAAACTTCTTTTCGCCTATCATGTTATTCGGTGGTTAAATCCAGGGAGGGAGTGGGATAGCGGAGAAAGCTTTGGTGAAACGGGGTAAAACAGTGTGGTATATCAGGATAAACTTCGAACTTCAACCTAGGACAGTTTGCTAGGCTGTCCAGGCACTGGTACTTCCTATAGAAAAGTTCAACACACTGCCCCCGCGTTCTCACTGAGAGCCACTTATAACAACTTTGTTCTGACAATTATCGTCAACACATTCAATAAACTCCGTGCGTTCGGTATGGACTCTCAATGAGGGGGGTATCGGATTTCCTATTGGGACTTGCAGATTTTCAGATCCATAATTCCTTTTTGTCTTTACTTTCCGACCTAGCCTATATTACAACAGGAATACGATTGCTAGTCGAAAACTCGGGAGGATATTCGGATCCAACATAATCTTCATCTACATATACATCAAATTTTGCAAATTTTATCGGAGGATTCTCTTCCTTCCCTTCCGAAATTTCCGGTTTACATCAGAACGCAATAATTAGGATTTTTTAGAGGCAAATGGCTTACATTTTTGCATTGTGTTATTATTATTAATAGAAGAAGAAGACATGTGAAAAAAACATGTGATACTGCAATTCCGCCGGTTTGAGAATGGCTGGAACGACTCTGAAACGGTTGATAAGATACAAAAGCATAATTTCTATTTCACTCGATAATCGGAAACAGAACGGCATTCGCTGGTACCAGCTTGATTCGAGTGGGTAACAACATAATCTGACTAAAGGATCCATATTTATTTTGGAAGTATTTTATTTTGTTTCTGTATATTATGGACCTTGGGCTCGGGGATAAAGAACTCGTACTAAACTGTTCGCGATTTATAATCGACAAAGACCTTCCGTATAACGCATAAACTATAAATCGGTCTGAGGCAGGTACGAACCGCCATCCGGCTGACCTTCACTTTCACCTGAGAAATTTGTAGATGGTTTTGGAGAGACGAAAGCCCGTTTGCTGTATTTACATTACTGGAGGAGGCGTGTACGTCTGCGCCCAGGTTAATTTTTTCCCTTTTTTGTACTTTTGTACGTTTCGTTTTAGTATTCCGTCTTTTTCTTTTGAAATGACGGGTGAGAAATAAATAAATAAAAAAAAAATTACTTTGTGATATAAGAAACACTATTTCCTTTTACTTTTCTTGAATAGCAGAAACACCCCAACATCACTGCTAAATCGCTCCCCTTTTGCTTCCAACGATCTAAAAATACCCTTAAAGTTTACCTGAAAAGCCAACCTATCTCTGTGTCATAGAACTGAATACACTGATTTATTTGGATTCTACTATGGGATTTTCGGTTTTCCACGATCTGCTCTAGTAGTAACGTTCAGAATACCTACGACCGTCCCTATACGTTAGGTCTATAGTCTTTTGCACTGTCAAATAGGTCTATAGTCGATTATGCTAGCCTATAGGCTAGCATAAAGCTTGTTTCAAGTCTAGTTTGAAAAGTGTGGGAAATCGCTACGCTAGTCGCGAAATAAACGTTTCAGACCATCACTTATCTTACCAATCGCGGGTATCTGTACTTTCAGAATCGTCGTCGCCTTCTGCGGAGCTGCGTCTTCGATGAGAGGGACAGGGGTTGCAACGTCCATCGCAGAAGTCCCTGCCCCCTTTTCCTCTCCCTGATTTTCTTGACCTGTTACTGCCCCTGGGTCTTCTCCCATTTGCTCGCTAATGACTTGAGTTACCCCGGGTTGCATATTTGTTTTGCTCGGCTGCGCTGTGGATACGGCACTGGTGGTTACTGTGGATTGGTCGACACTCATTTTCTCCCAATCGTAAGGGTCAGATTCTAAAACAGAGGGAAGTTAAAAAAGTGTAAAAGAAAATGTAAGTTTTGGACTTCGCGAAAAGATAACATTTAAAAGAGCCACAAAAGATTTCTTCCTATAACGTTCAACACAAGGATACGCAAAAATTTGTTATCTGTTATCAAACGTCTGACAGTCTAGCAGTAACAAGAACAAATAATCTGACAGAACCTCCGTCTCCCTACCTCTGTATATGACTACGCGGAGTCAAATATTTCCGATACCCCTGTCCGTTAAGAACAAGCGGAGGTTAGTAGCTTCGCGCCACTCACGTTTCGTTACCTCTACAAATAGCTTAATCGCTGTGAACCAGCCGGTGAGGAAAAAAGGAGTCAAAGCTGATTGGTTCTATGGACGCGTTCCAGAGCGGGTCAGCGCGCGGAGTACGCCTCCTGCCAGCCTCCTTCCCTATTTTTTCTACGACAAGCAACGGCGAAGACGGGAGATGAGTAAACGGGTGTCAACATTAGCTCAAAGCTAGAGTAAATACCTCTAGGTCTGCTCAGTTTTGTTGGGGTAATCATAGTCTCAGCATGGGGCTAAAGACAAGACAAGAATAAATATCAGATTATTTATTCTTGGTATAGTAATACTACTTTTCACTTATTCAAATTTTGAAATAGAATTGGCTTCTAGTGAATTAAGAGGCGTAACAGCCTTTTTTTTTGCAGCAGATTTATTTATTTGATTATCCTGCATTAGGCACGTTCGCCGCTGTCTTTGCAGTTTTTGTTTTTAATCTTCAGAGTCTGGTGTTTTCTCTATAATGACTTTTTAACGTGCGAACACACGAACACACAAACTTCAACTTTCCCATACTGAAGTGATTATGGTGCCGAAAATCCAGGTAGGAATTCATGTCCAGGGAGCTCCCGATCCTCTTCGTGTGTTCCCACTATTAAGGCGTATTCTCGCCGTTCCCCGAGGACTCCTCGGGGAATCAAGGGGAGCGCCAAGAATAGAGGGAGTAAAAAGAGATTCGCGGACGGAAAACCACGAGAACACGGGGAATGCTTCCGAAACGGATTTTCTTTGAAAAATTTTTTTTTTTTTGGATTCACATTATTTTTGGTTTTGTTTATTCTGCCTGTTTTTACTTAATTTTACACTATTGTTACTTACAAACAAAAAATCGTAAACACAATAAAAAAGATGCCGTTTTCTCAAAATCAGCTTTAAACGATAACCAAACTCAATATTGACCTTAGAATTTTATTAACCCTCTAGCATTTGTTTTTAAAAACCAAGAACGTCGAAAACTCCAAAATGGATTCCCCTCCGAATCTGAACGGGAATCCTTTTTGATGATGTGAATGATAATCGGAGCACTCCCAGTCCACGGGGATTGGCGAGAATATGGGGAGTGTGAAAAACGCGGCGATTCCTCAAGGGAAGTCCTCAAGCATAGGCCTTTACTCTCGCAGTGACTTCGCAGCGGGGCCTGCCTCCCGACCCGGCTCTGGTTAGTCTGCATTGGTGAGGAATAACCCGTCACTGGAGAGTCCGACAACGTTTAATATGTTTGAACGTTCAGCAGCATTCACCGCAGTGTATCAAAAAACGACTTGTCGAAAAAAAAACACACCATCAGTGAGTGCTGAGATTGTGAAAGTGAAGAGCTTAGCACACATCGGCTGATTCGCGGCAGCTTCAGTCTTACACAAATCCTCAATTTTGGGCATGGTTTTCCAACGTCAAGGCAAATTTTTAAGTAAATCGTTAACTGTTACATTTTTTGGGTGGATTCGTCATAAGTTGCCGGCCATTGATTTACCCTTGCTTGCGCATCGTTGTTTTTTCTTTTTTGTGGGTTTTCGGGTTGATCTTTGCCGAGTGTCGGTGTGTTTGAGGGGCGGGTTCCCGTCTAGTGGTGAGTCATGGAATTACTAATATTTACTTATATGATTATTATATGTTAAATGGATTTGTTCTTTTATTGTACCGGGTTTTGGTCAATCGACCTTGTGTCTCCGGCTTGACCCTATGTAATTAATGAAGACCCTATGCAATTAATGAAACTAAAGAAATGGGAGCCCGTCAGTTTTTGGTCCGATTGCTAGCTAGTTTTTTAACAGGACGTAAACAGTGTGTAATGCTAAGTCAAAGTGATATTTCAGATTTCCTAGATATTTTCTGTGGTAGTCCCCAGGGGACACCAGGGGACAAAGCTTGGACCTTTAACATTTATAATTGTTTTTAACAAAGTTTTGCTAGCTGTTTCTAACCGTTTCAAATTCGCTGACGATCTGTCGTCTTTGTCACTTCGAACTATCCCTCCAGTCCAGACCGAGCAAACACTTTCAACTATATTAGATATAATGAAGAAGGACCTGGCTGATGTTAAATTGTCAGTCAGTTTTCCTAAGAGTTTTGTATTAAGAGTTTCTTTCCTTAAGAGAGATCTTCCAGTTATGGAGAACATTGGTCTGGAATATAGAGATAGCTTAAAATTTCTTGGCGTTATTTTAGATAATGATCTGAAGTGGAATTCCCACGTTGATATGATACTCCAGAAGGCAGCTCCACTCCTTAAGTCGTATTCTATCCTTCGTAGGTTTGGTCTTTCGCCAAGAGAATTGTTGAAGAGAATTGAGAACAAGAGCCATTGAATTGTACGTGCAATGGGGCATCCGGGACTTAATGATGGTCAGAGGGACAGACTTGAAGGGATTCAGAAGAGAGCGGTGAAGATCATGCTTGGCCCGACCTACACTCCGTACGAAGCGGGTCTAGGCAGGCTTGGTCTCTCCACTCTGTCTGAAAGACGACACAAGTTGACAACGGATTTTGGACGTAAATGCTTGTCCTCTGATCTTCATAGATCTCTCCTACCGGATTACGAAGCCCCAAACCCGACTCGACCTGAAACAAGGCTTCGCGCTGCAACCCGTAATTGTACCAGACTTGTTCGCCCCGATATCCACTCTACTGACCGGTATCTTTCGTCATTTGTACCATATTTCGTGAAGTATTTCAATTCTGAACTGTGATATATTCGTTATTAATTGTACATACATATTAATATTTTAAGGCAATTACTGAGAAGTGATTATTAAGTTTTAGCCATGTTAATAATTGTGTGACTATCCGATGCTAGCGAGTAATTATATGGGCTATTCAGGAAATAAACGTTATTATTTATTTATTTATGTATGATAATTGTATAATGATGCGTAAATTAAAACCTTCAACCTTGAACCAATGGAGTACCAGTGCTCATACTTTGGGGCACCATGCCCTGCAGCTAGGGCACAGTATCCCCATCTGTTGAATTGAAGATCTACAATGGAAATTTGCTTTTCAAACAGATTTTTATGGGGATACTGTGCCCTTGCTGCAGGGCAAGTGGCACCATGCCTAAAAACTGAGGATTTGTGTATGACTGGGCAGCTGCGGCAATCCTTTTGGGAGAGCAATCCAAAGTCAGAAAACCGCTCATGTAATGCATTCTTCCTTTTTCAGTAATAACTGTGCTATAAGTCGAAACTTACCTTTGACTCCTCGTCGTTTCATGCACCTTTCAAAAACTCCTGCTAGCATGTTATAATCCGGCTTCTCCACATACTGCAGAGACTGAACATGTTCCAAAAACTGTCGAAAGTCCGACGGCAAATGCTTGAGCAGAAGGCGGTGATCATACCTCTCTTTCATCAATCCCACCTGCTCCTTATCCTTAATCTTTCTCCATGGAAGCTGACCATTGACGAATTCGACCAACATATAGAACAGGGACCACAGATCGTCATGTCGTCCCATTTCTTTATTTCGGTGGGCGTTGATAGAGGCGTAGCGGACGGTGCCGCGGAAACCAGCGGCAGGTCGCGGCGGTCGGACTTCACCGGAGGTGGTCGTGTATTGGCGGGCGAGACCGAAATCAAGCATGTAGACCCGGCGAGCGGTGTGGGGTAGGCGGCCAATGGCAAAGTTGGACGGCTAAAAACAAAACAGAAATCAATCAAAAAAAGTATCCGGATCTTCATATCAGCTCAGCAGTAAACGGAAAGACACATATGCACCCCGCGCGGGATATGAGACCGCGCCCTTCCCCATCCAATTAAATATTTGGCTTCCTCCATGAGCCTCTGCCATTAGGACACTGGACTGTCTATGAGGCTTGACACTCGAATCCTTTACATTTGTCCTCTAAACTTGGAAGGCCTATCAGGGACCCGAACAGACTGACTTGATAATAGTCGTTTCCCCGACCCTACCACCATGGGGGGAGTGGACGGATGGGGAGCCTGGAATCTAGTGGGATGCATAACTTTCGAATGGGTGATCGGAACTGAATGAAACTTGGCAACTGAAAAGAGCTATCGTCTCGATGTTCCATGTCAAGTCCTGACCGGATCCGATACTTGTGGGAGGGGACTAAAGGGGGGGGGCAGCAGAAAAGGCACGCTTAGAGACGAGGGATTCTAAACACTGTGAATGGATCTCAAGCATGGGGATAAAGTCTGATGCCCACAGAATGCGGATCGCATTCGCCTAGGCGAATTCGGCGTCGCTAGTGGAAACATTCGCGCCGCACCATTTCAACTCCAAGTCGATTTTTTTCACATCTCGTCGCCGAAAATGTTCGCGTTCTGTGGGAACCAAGCTTAACGTCGATGGCAGTGCCTTGAAGTTTTAAGGCGTAGGGCTCCCGACAAAGCAACTAGCACAATTCGCATTTCACTCATTAACAAAAACAGTTCCAACACGCACCAATAAGCACCCATAATTCCCCCGAGCAATATACATCCCCCTTCATTGATCTGTCTCTCTGAGGAGTGAATATGTAGGCATTAAACAACTGGGAAATCGCCAACCGAGTGGCATTGCGATAGGTTTTAAACAACTGGGAAATCGCCAAACGGGTGGCATTGCGATAGGTTTTAAACAACTGGGAAATCGCCAAACGAGTGGCATTGCGATAGGTTTTAAACAACTGAGAAATCGCCAAACGAGTGGCATCGTGATAGTTTAGGGAACATATTCTTCTCACCTAAAGATACGGACAGACGGTCAAGTTTGGGCGGTCGCGGTCTGTAGCCTATTATCGGCACAATCATCAATTCCGTACGGAAACAGTGATTTTTTTCAACTTCCTGACGAAAATGGAGAAAATCAACTCGGGGAAAACCTAATTATCTGACCGAATAAGTACTTTTTAGCAAAACTTACTGTACTGTCTATAAATATGGAACAACGATATTTTGTCCCTACAATTAGCGCTTAAAGATAAGCCCCATTATACGTTCAGATAATTTATTACGGGGAGACCTTGCAAGAAATCAAATAAGGACGTCACGAACCCCAAGATGCGGTTCGGACCTAGAAACAGAATGTCAAGGGCATCTGCTCGTACAACCAATCAAGTTTCGCTACACACGAGTCGCGAGATTTCACTACCGTGCCATTCGCGCTTTGCTCTCTGCCACAAGTAGGCTATATGATTATGTATGTGTATAGGTAGGATCACCCATAGCATAAGAGCTATACACATTTCCCATTTCTTGTCCAGAGCGTAAACGAAATTCACCATAGTCAGAGCTTATCTGAAAATCAGACATTTGTGGTGTTCTGCCCTGAAGTCAAGAAAAACAAATCTGATAGAACTTCTGTCGTTAGTCCCATGCAGCAACTATTAATACCCCGACAAAACTGAGCGGACTTGGAGGTATTTACTCTAGCTTCGAGCTGATGTTGATAATCGTTTACTCATCTTCCGTCTACGCCGTTGCTTATCACAGACAAAATAGTGCAGGAGGCGTACTCCGCGCGCTAACCCGCATTGGAGCGCGCCCCTAGAACCAATCAGCTTTGACTTCTACTTTTCCTCACGGTGTTCTTCACAGCGATTTAGCTATTTGTAGAGGTAACGAAACGTGATGTGGCGCAAAGCTACTAATCCCCACTCGTTCGTAGCGGACAGGGTATGGGGAAATGTTCGACTCCGCAGACTCGTATTACGGAGATAGGGAGACGGCAGATTATTTATTCTCGCTGAAGTGAAACACGTCCACCCCATCGCAGGGGTTCATTTCTTACTCACCTTAACATCTCGATGAAGAAATCCCACTTCATGAATCGATTCAATGCCCCTCAAAATCTGCATGCCAAGCCTTAGCGTAGTTGAAAGTGAGAAAGCGCCCCGCGGCTGAGCCCTCCGGAGCTCAGCAAGATTCTTCGCCTGAAGCTGCATTACCACATAGTTAAAGCGATCGTTTCTCCCACAGCCAAGGAACCTGCAGACGTGTTCTTTCCCTAAACAAATAAAGGAACGCTTAGGCTCAGGGCGTGGTCTTTTTTCAGAGCTCTGTTCCCCCTAGAAATAGATTAATTACTGGCCTAACCCGGAAAGACAGGCCTAGAATATTTACAGGCATGATTACAGAAAAGGCCTACACTGTGGTCAACTGAAAAATCAAATTAAAGGACCCGTCGTACTTGTATTACTTACATAATCCTTCCACCGTCTCGAGATGCCGAACTTCATAAGCAATAGGTGCGTTCGTTTTCGTCGTTCGGTTCGCCGTTCCAACCGTCGTTTTACTGTAAGCGTTTTCTTTATAACGTCGTTCGTGAACGTCGTTGAACTGCCGAGAATATTTGACAGTGCAAAAACGGATACGTCAGCTAAATTTTATTCGAGCTATATTTCGGCCCTTCTTGGCAAGGGTCCTCTTCAGGCTCAAAACCGCTCAAGTTGGAAAAACGAAACTTGTGATCAAATTCCAACTTGAGCGGTTTTGAGCCTGAAGAGGACCCAGGGCCGAAATATAGCTCGAATAAAATTTAGCTGACGTATCCGTTTTTGCACTGTCAAATATGATTCGCAGTCAGCTTGGGTTGAAGGAATATTTACTGCCGAGAATAAGGAGTTTTCTTTGTTCGGTTGAACCGCCGTTTCATTTGTCGTTCTTGAAACGACGAACGGAAGCGGAAAGTCGGTTTCAACATCTCGGTTCAGTAGTTAAGCGCGAATTTTCAAAATTACTGACAAAACAAATTAAACTTGTAAAACAAGTTTAAAAACAGTGGGTCTATTATGCTAAAATCCATTTTTGTACTTTATTATAGCTGCTGTTGCAAATATTAAGTTAGTTCAACTATTAACGTTTTCGTATCGAATTCGTTCGTGAAACGACGTTTATTGAATATGCCAAAGAAAACGCTAATATGAGAAAAATTAAACGACGTTTTTGGTACCGACAGAAGACGAAAACGAACGCGGCTAATATTTATCCACCCTAGTGGAGCTGGACTGACTCTTGAATTTTCCGTGTCCAGACTTCCGCGTACCGCTTCTGAAGAGTTCACTGGTTAGAAATACCAGTTATGCAAGTTTTCCCGTGATTCCCATCAAAGCTACGGGTCCGAGTGAAGCTAGAAAGAGCAGGACAGGCTTGCAATTCTTCGAAAAGGAATCACATGTTAGAATGTCTGAACAGAAACTGTATCATACTGGTACCTTAAAGCACAAAATAAGTTGTGAAACAGAAAACTTTACTCAAACTTGACTCGGGGAGCTAGCTGACATATCAAGAATGTACCCTGAGTCGATATTGTAAGTAAGAAAAATTCTCGTTACGACCATTGCAGTTTCCGGACAGTTTCCGAGAATTCGACTTTTGAGTTAGTAGAAAAAAAGCAAAATGTTTGTGTGCCGGGAGTAGGAATCGAACGCACGACCTCTTGACTACTATCCCGATACACGGCAAAAGGGGAACTTTTACAATCCATAAGTGCATAATTACAGTGCATAAGGGGCAAGGGCCTGCCAGCTAGCTTTGAGAACACTAAGGAGGGGGTTCGAGATAACAAAGAAGGGGGGTCCTGTCGACAATAACTTCCTGTATATTTATCTAAGCCCCCCAGGTCGGTTTGATGGCCGAAAGTTGCGTAGTCAAGTTTTCAGTTCCTTTAAGAGACACACTGCAGAAAAAACGGACTTATGTTCATTTGAATAAAAGCCCCAGTTTAAGAAGAGAAATCTCGGAGCAGCATAATAATAACAATTTATTTTTAATCCATAAGCCCAAAATGGAAAATAAGTGGACTAACATAAAGCAAAACAAAGGAAAAAGATATCCAAAGAGACAAAAGGAGTGAGTAAATGTATCGTATAAAGCTTTTTATTGGACTGTAATCATGTTACTGATCATGTAGGATTATCATGTTGGCCACGAAAAATGTATATGTTTTTTATGTGTTTTATATGTTATTTATATGTTTTTATTACTTATATAATAATTATTATATGTTAAATAGATTTGTTCTATTATTGTACCGAGTTTTGGTCAATCGACCTTGTGTCTCCAGCTTGACCCTATGTATCATAACTTTATAATGAAGTGTAAATTAAAACCTTGAACACAGGTGCCGGCCACTCTCTCAACATAGAACGTATTTTTGTTTTTGTTGTGGAGGATAATCTTACCCGCCTCCTAGGGCTTAGTCCGTAGCCTCCAGGGGACATCGACGACATTATTCAATTCAACTTAATTTATTTCAAACCATTCACGGACTAGCCGAATTTTCGTTTTTTTTTTGTCAAAACAAATCTTACATTTCATTATGCTCTTTCCTGGTACTGTGAAGTCAACGAGAAGAATAGCTTGACTAAGCAGACAGACCTTATGAGAAAATTCGCTTTTATAATTTTGGTTCTCAGGAGAGTGTGTATGACACTCAAATGGTTATACAACAACAAAAATTCGTTTCATATATTCACAGAAGCTGGAAAATTCAGTGCAACCCGTCCCCTTGTGCAGGCTTTCAACTTGTCTCGACACTTCCGAACCTTTCCAAGCATGACAAAAAAAGCAATACCCAAGGGCAACTCCCTTCAAGCAACCAGCCATATTCCCACACAAAATATTGTTAATTACCTTGAAGTCGTTTCAACACTGCAACCTCCATTTTCAGAACCTGTTTTGGCTGCTTGGCAGATTCAAGCTTCAGTGCTACATGTTCCCTTGTCACAAGGTCCTGTCCTTCATAGATCTCACCAAAGCCTCCTCCTCCAATTTTTCTGATCTTGAAAAAAAAGATACATATATATGGCGCATAACAGAAGGCTTTCTATAAAAAATAAACTGAGAATAACCGTAATGAGCAGAGCTGAAAATCTTGTCTACTATACACTTGAAGCAGTAAATCGGTTCAGCATTAACTGAAAAAACATCTTTCTAAACCTGTCATTCAGAAACAGGGGAGGAAAAATGCATGGGAAACACCGTATTAGTAGAATCTTTATTACATTTAAAGTTTAACTGAAAAACCAACTTATTTTTGTGTAATTTACTTGAATACACTGAATTATTTGGATTGTGCAAAGGCATTTTTTTTGTTTTCCACTATCTGCTCTAGTTATGGCGTTCAGAATATCTGCGGCCGTCCCCACAGCAAAAATTCTACTATGAAGCGGGAAATTTTTATCTAAACACAAACAAGGCTTTTCAGTGGGCAATGGCGATATTGGTGAAGATTGCTTAGTGCCTGAACAAAAAAAGTCATAAATCTTTCTTGTAAGGCATAGCCTACAACAAATTAGAGGCACCACAAATCACACGGGAATTCCATTATTTGAAAATCAATTATTCCTGAATAGCGGAACAACCAAGTAACGCATTTTCAGCGGGTCTTCAAGCCAATTTAAGTGAATAAGTGATGGGTAACTAGACTGTCCTATCCTAGCCCCCTTCGGTTAAACTTTAATAAGTGAAAAGCGAAAACTTCAGCTGTTCTGGTAAAACATATAAAATTCTATTTTATAACTCTGTTGCAAGCTAAGACACAAGCAGAACGCATGCGTCGATTTTCCGCAATCCCAAGGAGCGTTAAAGTTTAACTGAAAAGCCAACTTATTTGTGTGTCATTTACTTGGATACACTGAATTATTTGGATTCTGCGAAGGAATTTTTTGATTTTCCACTATCTGTTCTAGTTATGAGGCTCAGAATATCTCCGGCCGTCCCCACAGCGTAAATTCTACTATGACGCGGGAAATTTTAATCTCAACACAAATGCGGCTTTTCAGTGGGCAGTGGTGAGATTGGTGAAGATTGCTTAGTGCCTGAACAAAAAAAAGATAAATCTTTCTCGTAGGGCATGCAACAAAAATACAAGCGCATAGAGGCACCACAAATCACACGGAAATTCCACTATTTGAAAATCGATTATTCGTGAATAGCGGAACAACCAAGTAACTCAATTTCAGCGGGTCTTCAAGCCAATTTAAGTGAACAAGTGATGGGTAACTACATTGTCCTATCCTAGCCCTTTTCGGTTAAACTTTAATGGCTCGAAAAGAGCGCTTCCGCGGTCGTTTGCTTGGCCCACAAGTGTGCTTCCACGACCAACAATAGTTGCGTTTTTGCAGATACCATGGTATCTGACACCACGGTCTAAAGTCATTTTCGCAGTTACCATGGTATCTCAGCAGGGGCGCCACTAGCCTTTTACCTTTGGGGGGGGGGACGTCCAGTTTGTGCCGACGGACTCAAAAATGTGCCGACAAAAAACGCCGTTGCCGCTGCGTACATTTCCCGCCAGCACAAAATTGAACCGGTATAAAATTAACTGTGATGCATCAGCTGAGATTAGTCCTTGAATGTAAATTCTTAAATTTAAATTCTCATATTCGGGATTTCATTGCAGCTTTGCTAAAAACTGAAGCTTCCAACGACTGTACCCAGAACAAGATAAATTAATCGCCGCAGGCGAAGTATTTTAAATCTGCCTTTTTTCCTGGAAAAATTTAGCTTACAAGTTCTAGCTTTTAAGGTGTTTCAAACCCCAAGAATTTCAATCCTAAAATGCCAACTAAATGAAACACCGTTCTTCCGAATAAAGAATACTATGAAATGCGTCGCACGCGAAATTTTGTGTAAAACTAACTGTAATGCATTAGCTGAGATTATTTTTTAATGTAAATTCGTATGTTTAAATTCACATATTCGGCTTTACTTTTCACCTTTCGCTAAAAAGACCGAAACCAGAACAAGTTAAATCAAGCGCCGCTTGATTTAACTTAACTTGATCTTTCTTTTTTCTGGGAAATTTTAGGCTATTCTATACCTATACTTTACAAGTTCTAGCTTTTAATGTGTTTCCAACCCCCAAGCATTTCAGTCCTAAAACGCCAACTAAAGGAAACACCATTCTTCCAAATAGAGAGTACTACGAAATGCACCGCAGGCGAACTTTTGTGGAAACGCTTATGAGCGATCTCAAATAAAAGTAAGGTTACCTGTGAAATCACAGATCTTTCCGCCAAAATAGTATGGCCATCCAGAAGAAAGTAGGCACAAATTTAATTCTTGTGTGTAGAAAATCTCGATTTGCAGACGAGAGATAAACTTTGGGGATTGGACAAAAGTTTACGGATTTGATTTCTTACGTGTAATGAGATTCCGATCCCGATTAAACTTTCCACGCCCGACAAATGTTTGAAGAATTTGATTTCTTGCGAAAAAAAATATCCCGATGTGCCGACAAGAATACCGACGCCCGACTAAAGCATTAGAAGTTCGAATTCTTCTTTGTTTTGCTCGACAAGACTGTAAAGGACTTTACTTCTTACATGTAAATAAAAGCTGATGAGCCGACAATAATAAAACTTAAACTTTCGGGATTCGCCTGATAAACGTCTACAGAATTTGATTTCTTACGGATATAAAAAGAACACGATGTGCCGAAGATACTTCAACTTCCCGGGTGCGCCCGACAAATGTTTGCTGAAACTGATTTATCACAAATATAAACAGAACTGACGAGTCGACCGACGCCCGACAAAAGCATTCAGAAGTCAATTTCTTCTGTGTTTTGCCCGGCCGAATTCGATTTCTTGCGTATAAAAAGAACCCAATATGCCGACGAGTCTACCGACGTCCGACGAAAGCATATAAAACTGAATTTCTTCTGTATTTTTTATGTTTAAAAAGAACCCGATGTGCCGACGAGAATATCGAGGCCCGACAAAAGGATACAGAATTCGACTTCTTCTGTGTTGTGCACGACGAATGTGTGCAGAATTTGACTTCTTGCGTATGAAATGAACCCGATGTGCCGACGAGTCGACCGACGCCCGACAAAAGCATGCAATATTTTATTTCTCCTGGGTTTGCCGGCGCTCCGCGCCGACAAACAAGTGAACTTTCGCCGGGCTTCGCCCGACGAAAGTACTTTCTCAAGACCTTTGGGGGGGGAGTCCCCCTCCCCATAGTGGCGCCCCTGGGTATCTGATACCACGGTCAAAAGGTGTTTTTGCAGTTATCGTGGTATCTGGCCAGTTATCCCGGTATCTGACATTCAGATACCGTGGTAACTGATCGTGGTATCAGAAAAGTTATCTCACTTTCATCAAATTTTGTCGAATTGGTGAGAAAGAAGTTTAGCACTTAGTGATGTAACTGGATATCAGTTTTTCTTTTGGGATGACATCGAAAAGTGCAATTTCGGCAATAGGCGTTTTTGCAGAGCAACCGTGTATCAGATACCATGGTAACTGCAAAACGACTAATTGCAGATCCAGTTACCGTGGTAACAGAAACCATGGTATCTGCAAAAACGCAACTAAGGTTTTTGCAGAGATGTAGTCTTGAATCTTGGTCTCGGTCTTAAGATCAGTGGCAAATTCTTGGTCTTGGTGTTGTTCTTGCGCTTCCGGTCGTCAAGACTTATTTTGGTCTTAAAGACCTAACCTGGTCTTCAGGACCCTAATTACAGCTGGATTAATTGCGAAACTTTTCAAAACGTTGCAAAGCAGGAAAAGGTTAATAAAGGATTGCATCATCAGGAGCAGATTTTGAAGGTCAAGACATTAGCGGATCAAAATTATTATTATTTGTAGGGCTATTCATCGCGATCATTGATATATTATAAGCCAAGGCTTGACTTGAGTAAGTTCAGTCACAAAATAATGGCCATGAAGAAACCATCTATAGTGAAGTATGCGTTTACCAACTTTCGTTTTGTGAAAAGACTCGTTCTGCAACGAAAAGAGTACTGACAGTATAGGGGTTTCTTCTATTTTTGTAAGGTAATCATGTAGTATGTTAACATGTTTTGATTCTTAGCTACGTAATATATGGACAGCGATGATTGGTGGTTACAGAAATGTACCTTTTTTCTAAGATCCAGTCAACATTATAATAATAATAATAATAATAATTTATTTTTGACCCGCTACAAAAAATCAAAGCGGAGTAGCAATAAAAGAAACAAAACAAACACTTCACAAAACAGAAAGAACAAGAAACTAAAGCAAACGAGTAAGGCCACTGTGGGCGGGCAGATACTTATAAGTAGACTGGGGTATTTTGCCAGCAAGCTCCGTAAGTTTCGACCCAACATCCGGGAAACCGTAAACAGATATGAGGTTCCGGTTTCTGTACCATGGAGGCAGATACAATAGAAAACGGGAAAACCGGAAATAATAAGAACGAAGTGAACTGATATCCTTTTTATGAAAAATAGGGTAAATACCAGAAAGAAACAAAACCGAGTGATCTGTAAAAACCGAATATAATTTAGCAAGAGACTTTCTATTGTATCTACCTCGGTTAGCAACAATTTTAGAATAACTTAATTGGATTTTCTTCTTGCAATCAGCAACGGCGAGAGTCCGTAAGGATTTTAGTGTTTTACTAACATTAATTCCCAGCCACCGAAATGAAGAAACCGACGGGATAGAAAAAGATCCACAGATTAGAGGAGTCGTGATATTACTATTAAATGAAAGATATTCACACTTTGAAAGATTAAGAGAAAGTCCAATCGCTTGAAGTTTAGATGCTACAGTTGAAACAGACAAAGAAAGCCCTTTTTTAGTCCTACTGATCAAAAGAATATCATCCGCATAAGCAAGATAAGAAATATTTACAGAATTAAGAATGCAAGTGGATGGGATAGAAGAAAGGACAGATGATATACAAAGTTTGAAAATAGAGGGGGAGAGGACAGCACCTTGCCGGACCCCACGCCGTACTGGAATTTTACTTTCTGAAACCCTCATATCCGTTTTAATACGCAAAAAAGAATTTGAATACCAATATCTAAGAAGAAAAATTACCGAAATGTTGATACCGTGACTAAAAAGGGAAAAGATAGCTTGGGAATGTGTAACGGTGTCAAAGGCTTTGGAGAGATCCAAAGCGCATAAATGTAACTCGAATCCCTTTTTAGTAGCCTCAGTAAGAACATTAGCCAAAATTCGATGGGCCTGCTGGCAACCTACCCCAGCTGAAAACCCAATCTGATTTTCACCAAAATATGCCGAAGAATTAACTGATGGGAGGAGAAGATACTCGAAAATTTTGCTTATATTGCAAGAAACCGTTATTGGCCTGTAAGATGCACACTCAGTCGGAATCTTTCCTTTTTTCAGGATTGAAGTAACTGTTCCGCACAAAAAACTTTCAGGCACAACCGAGGTACATAAGCACATTTGAAACAGAAGTTGTAAATGTTGGACAAGAGCTGGACAATCAACATTTAGGTGTTTGGCACTTATACCATCACAATCAGTAGAACTAGACTTAAGCTTCTTTATAGCTTGTGCTACCGAAGATAAATTAACTGGGAGGATCTGGTTCTGGCGGAGTGATGTAGGAAGCGCAGAATTAAGAAGCTTCATAAAAGTAGCATGAACAAAATGGTTTATAGTGTTAAAAATTTGATCGTAATATTTGCACCAAGCAGCAGGGCTAATTGGGCTGCTCGTTGACGAAGAGTCGTCGATTTTATCTGAATTTACCACTTTTTTCCAATCTAAATTACTTGACGGGAATTTGCAAATTTTAGATTTTACAGACCGTAAATACTTTTTATACTCTAATTTAGTTTTCTGTTTAAGCTGAAATACTACACCGCTACGTGGTCGTTCGCAAGAAACCCAAATACGTAGCCAAAATTTGGCTTTATTTTTCACTGATTTTAGACCCGGGTCCCATGACCATTCAGGCTTCCGCGTATTAAATTTAACACGTTCCTCGGGAACAGCCACCCTTTCAGCTTCCTTCATGCATGATATAATATCAAAATAATATTTGTTCAGAAAATTCTTATCATTTACAAATTTAGATCCAACCTGAAGTAGCTGAAAAGGAACTTTTATCGTAGACAAAAAAGCTGTAAGGGTAGAAATATAAAGAGCCCAATGAGCCTTATTCCAGTTTCGCCTGGTAAACCATCTACGATTCACACGTGCAGTAGAGCTATCTTGCGACAGAGAAATACCAAGCATGAAGGAAATTGGTAGGTGGTCTATATCGCTTTCTGTTTCATGTACAGAAACAATCGAAACAGATAAATTGGGAGAACAAAGAACATGATCTAACAACATCTGAGAACAACATCTGAACGGGTCATCGGATCATAATGAAACTAGATATTTAGAAAGACCACATGACTCGGATGTCCCGTTTCAAGTCTGGACCGGATCCGATTAATGTGGGGAGGGGGGTCGGAGGGAGGAATCGGAAACCTTGTGACACGCTTGGAGTGGAGCAATCGGAATGAAACTTGGTGGGAAGAACAAGCACAAGCCATGCGTACATCAGTGACAGAACCGGACCGGAATCGGGCACTGTGGGGTAGTTTGCGGAGGGGGATCGGGAATTCCGGTGATCACAAGGTAAGGTACTTCCAGACGTGCTAGAACGATGAAACTATCCTATTTTAAGTCCGGATGTAATCCGCGGGGAGTTGGAGGGCCCTAGCTACATCAGTGACAGTACCGGACCGGGTGATGGCACCGATGGGGAGTTGGAGGAGGTCCGGAATTCCGGTGATCGCGAATTAAAGAACTTCCAGATGTGCTAGGACGATGACACCTGGCTCGGAAATTAGACACTTGACAAGATTGGCTTAGAAATTGTCAGTTCCCAGTATTGTTTTTGCCTCAATGGTTTTGCTTACAACTGAATTCAATAAAGTACAAACAATACTTTAGAGTGAAATATACATTTTCGTGCTTCCGATGGGCTCATCGTCTTTTTTGCTTCAAGAACTTTGATTGCAGAATGCAGATGAATTTCTACCACCCTTAAAGTGCGCATCTTCACAGCCAAATGCATTACCGAACTTTACATTCTCGTGATTTCCATGGACCCATGATCATTCTTATCTCAAGGGTTTTGCTTACAAATGATCACAACAAACCCACGAATTGGCAAATTCCTACTTTCATCCTCTGACCCAGCCTTGCAAGTGCCATAGCTTACTTTTCAATAATGTCCCTTAGTTAGGCTGGAAACGGAATTCCTCACTCAATATAGTAAAATAGACTTTCTTGGTCTTGGTCTTAAGACCAAAGCTGAATTCTTGGTCTTGGTCTCAATACCAGGGCTAAAATCTTGGTCTTGGCCTCAAGGCCGGTACGAAAATCTTGGTCTTGGCCTTGGTCTTGACGTTTTGGTCTTGTCGACATCACTGGGTTTTTGTAGCACGCTTTGTGGCTGAATTTGGCGGGAAATTCAAATTTGGCGGCAAATTAAAGTCTAAACAATAAAACTAGCTATTTTATCAAGCATATAGACATAAACTGAGGATCCATCTTGTAGAGAACAAAAAGGATGCAAGCCTGTTCTCTTTACTCAGACTTTATCTGAATTTTTTTTTCAGACATTTTAAATCACTGACAAAAAAAAAGACAAAACTGCGTTTCCACAAGTTTCAGCTTGCGGGTCGAGTGTGTAGCACACACTTCTGTTTCAGCGACCAGGGTTTCCACATGTCGCACGATAGTGTGAATTGTCATTATATTTTGTTTTCGTCACTCTTGTGCTACGTAGGACATAAAATTCACTATTACAGAAAATGTCCAAATGCGTCATTTTCCAGCAATAATTCCGACCGCATTCCGAAGCGAATAAATTACGTTTTTTCATGAAAAATCAAATCAAGATGTGTCATTTTTGCAGAAGTGTTTCTGACCAAAAATAACATTTAACTTTTTTCATGAAAATAAAATTTCACTCCCAATTCAATCTCTGTTTTTGGGATCCCAAAACGTTAGTGACGGATACCTATGACATCGCAAAAGTTGTCCGTCTGTCCGTCCGTCCGTCTGTCCGTCTGTAAGCACGATAACTCTCGAAGGGATTGAGATATTTTGATGAAACTTGGTGGGAGGATCCTTTGGGTCAAAGTACAAGTCAAGTTCGAAGATGGGCTGTGTAGCCATATATTTGAGGGTGGGGGAGGGGTTTCAGATTAAGGGGCAAGAAAAATATTTTTGAAAAGCTATTTAGATAGTTGATTTAGGGGTAAGGAGACACGCTGAATCCGAATATGAAAGTTATTTTCTCGTCGGACAAGTAGTTCGGCCGGAATCTGGCCAAAGCCAGAAAGTTTGTTAAAAGTAAAAGTTTTATTTGAAGTTGATTAGATGATTGATTTAGAGGTGGGAAGACATGCTGAACACGATGGTGATAACCATTTTTTGACCGGACGAGTAGTTAGCCCGGAATCCGGCCGAAACCGGAAAATTTGTTCAAAGCAAAAGTTTTATTTGAAGTTGATTAGATGTTCGATTTAGGGGTAAGAAGACATGCTGAACACGATGGTGAAAACCATTTTCTCGACTAACTAGTAGTTAGCCCGGAATCCGGCCGAAACCGGAAAATTTGTTAGAAGCAAAAGTTTTATTTGAAGTTGATTAGATGTTCGATTTAGGGGTAAGAAGACATGCTGAACACGATGGTGAAAACCATTTTCTCGCCGGACAAGTAGTTCGCCCGGAATCCGTCCGAAACCGGAAAATTTGTTAAAAGTAAAATTTGTATTTGAAGTTGATTAGAAGAAGATACGCTGAATCTGTATATGACAATCATTTTTTACCCGGACATATAGTTCGTCCGGAATCCAGTTGAAACCGGATTTTTTTTATAAGTTAAAGTTTTATTTGAAGTTGATTAGACGTTCTTTATAGGGATAAGGAGATGCGCTGAATTCGTTTCTGAACTATCTTTTTTTGGCTGGGCAAGTAGTTCGCTCGGAATTCCGCCGAAAACGGAAATTCGGCAGAAGTAAAGCAGGAAGTTTCGATCAGCATCGTCAAAATAAATATGGCTTATACAGGTATATCTGAAATTAATTTTCTCAGATGATTAGCCTGGCGAAGACTGGATCTGGCGTAGAGAAGACGTAGTTGTCTGGTCAAATATTAAATTTTTGGGATCCCATCGAAACCTTTGGTCTTGTTGACCAAAGGTCACTCTCTAATTTTTTTTTTCAATGTGGTAACCCTGCCAGTGACTAACACAAACGTGCCGCGAAAAAAAGCCTATAATAGAGCCATTTCTAGTGTCTCTGGCGCTGTTAGGAAAAGCAAAAGTTCAAATGTGAACACCATCATAGGAAAGGTCACCCAGTGCCCACTGACGGACGTTCAATCATCAAAACTGAAAAAGAAAATAAGCAAGTAATGGCCTCCTTAGCCTAGTCTCCCACTGTGTTTCTACCAAGAACCTCACTTTACTTACAACTTTCCATCTTTCTTTGACAACATGCCCAGGCTGCAACAGGTCTTCAGACGTCATTTAAACTGGTGCCACCACTGACTGAGGTAAAAAGAGTTGGATCCTAGATAACCTCTGCTATCTTGGTCATCTGCCTGAAAAAGAAGAAGAAGAAGATGGTTCAGTGTTCAGAGTGGTTTCTTTTTTGTGGCAACAGTGCAGCCAGATCCTCTGGTATTATTGTGTATAAGCATTGGAGTGGGCTTACCTTATTTTCCTAAACCACAGCATCTTGCTCACACTTGAGAGACATGCTAGACAGTGCATGGAGACGAAATTTCCCTGAACTGCCTCCCTCTTGCAAGCCCTTGTGTAAGTAGTCCCAGATATCGCACTGAATGATGGTTTGTAAAGATAAAATTTAAAAGATGGTTTTGTAGTTAACCATATGTTTTTGAAGCCGGATCACACTGAAGAGAGTTTTGCTGATAGGCTTAGAAGCTGAAATATTTAGAAATGAAACATAGAGATACTCCCACTTGTATCAATCACATTTGAGACTGCACAAAGTGCAGGTACATTACTTCCAAAGACTATTTATCTTGGTACAATGCAATTTTATGCTAGATCCTCAACTGTGACCCTTCAGGTTATTTCAAGATCATAAGGAACTAATCTGACTAATTAACACCAGTTAATACCTAACACCGAAAGTGATTAAAAGTTAAGCAAACTCCACTCATACTCTGCATATTTTTCAATGGTAACCTCTGGCGTCCGAGGTTGCCATTGAAAAGTTACTAACTCTCTAAATAGATTACTTCTAAAGCCTACAGACGGAACCCAACCTCAAACCAATCCTTATTTCAGGAAAAGCCTTCCCTTCAGAAAGATCTATCTGACTTATGAAACAAGACCAAAGGTTCCGATGGGATCCCAAAAATTCAATATTTGATCCAGACAATTAGGTTTTGTCTTCGCCAGACTCCTTGAACATTTTTACTCTTAAAATTCAGAAACAGATTAAGAACAAATAGCTAATCACCTAAGAAAACAAAGTATATATAAGATATAAATATATGTAAGATATAAATTCAACAAGTGTGTTTACCCTTAAAAGCTGATCGAAACGATCCTGCCTTACTTCTGCGAATTTTCCGGTTTCAGCGAAATTCCAGAACTATTTGTCAGGCGAAAAAATAAAGCTCGAAAACGAATTCAGCGTATCTCCTTACCCTTATATCTAACATCTAATCAACTTCAAAAAAAATTTAACTTATAACAAATTCTCCGGTTTCAGCCGGATTCCAGACGAAGTATATAAATTCTATTCTATATTATATAAATTCTATATTATAAATTCAACAAGTGTGTTTACCCCTAAAAGCTGATCGAAACGATCCTGCCTTACTTCTGCGAATTTTCCGGTTTCAGCGAAATTCCAGAACTATTTGTCAGGCGAAAAAATAAAGCTCGAAAAAGAATTCAGCGTATCTCCTTACCCTTATATCTAACATCTAATCAACTTCGAATAAAAATTCAACTTATAACAAATTTTCCGGTTTGGGCCGGATTCCGGGCGAAGTATATGTCCGGCTAAAAAACGAATGTCATATACGGATTCAGCATATTTTCTTACCCCTAAAACAGACATATAATCAACTACAAATACAACTTTTGCTTTTAACAAATTTTCCGGTTTGGGCCGGATTCCGAGCGAAGTACTTGTCCGGGTAGAAAATGACTGCCGCATATGGGTTCAGCATGTCTTCTTACCCCTAAGTCGAACATCTAATCAACTTCAAATAAAATTTTTACTTACTTGTCCGGCGAGAAAATGGTTTTCATATTCGTGTTCAGCGTGTCTTCTTACCCCATAATCGACTATATCATTAGCTGTTTAAAAATATTTTGGGACAGCCCGCAACCAACCACTCTTTCCCATATACCAACCCCTTCGACCTTCGATTAAAACTAGCTCTGTCCGACATTCATAGATTAGCGCAGAGCTATACTAATGTGAAGAATAGGGTAGGGCCGAAAACTGACCGACAAATTGTGTCCGGTTTTTGCCGGATTCCGGGTGAACTACTTGTCCGGTGAGAAAATAACTTTCATATTCGGATTCAGCATGTCTAGTTACCCCTAAATCAACTATCTCGATAGATTTCAAAATATTTTTTTTTTCCCTTAATTTGAAACCCCTCCCCCACCCTGAAATATAGGGCTACAGAGCCCATCTTCGAACCTGACTTGTACTTTGACCCAAAGGATCCTCCCACCAAGTTTCATCAAAATATCTCAATCCCTTCGATAGTTATCGTGCGCACAGACGGAACAGACGGACAACTTTTGCGATGTCATAGGTATCCCTCCACTTACGTTTTGGGATCCCAAAAACATGACACAATTACAAGACAGAAGTTAAACCATGGCTTGCATGTTTGAAGAGAAAAATTCTTCTTCTTTATTTCTAATTAAAACAGTTTGAAATTTCATCCAGAATCACCTCATTTGAATTTCAGCATAAATTCCTTACTGTGATTCAGATGGTAAAATACATTGAGTTAACGAAGCCAACAACCAAAAATACATGAAGAAAACACAAAAAAAACACCAGGCAACTTTTGTTGCAAAATAATATGCCAAAAACGTTTATTTCCTCTTTTTCAGATGTCAACCTGAAATATAACTGTTAATTCGCTTCTGTTTCTTATTTGAGATTCCACACAACATAAAAATATTCATCATCAACAATTAACTATTCAACATCAGATGATGTCATGCAAAATAGAGCAGCCTGACTTGATCAGCACATGATTTCAAGAACAGATAGCACTCAAACTAAATAACAAAACCACGCCTGATTGTTCGAATCACTCCAAAGCCAATGGAAGAATATTTAAAAGTAAAAATAAAACAAAAAAAAACTGAAAGTTGCAGTTTCTTTGTGCAAGAAAAAAGACGAAACAGTTGTCTGATTGCTGATAGCCAATTTTTGTTTCACTCCATTTGACTGTTTCATAAGCAGGAAACAAAACCAAGGGAAAGTAAAACATAGAAATTCAGACAGATTCGGACAGTTCTTTTTCTTCTTTGACGTTTGCAAGGACAGCACTGCCTTTACAGGTTTGTGAATCAGGTTGGATGAAAGAGCAGAATGCCCGATGTTTTCTTCAAATGTCCTGGAATATTTTTTGCTACATAAATAAAAGCTTTGTGGCTTGGAAGGGGCACCCCTCTGTTACATCAAATAACTATCTCGGACAGTTATGGTAAAATACTTGTTTGATATGCTTTTAGTCACGAACAGATGCAATCCAGTTGTCCGATTATATTTGTCTTCGAACGTAGGTAAAATACTATTTGCAAGTAATGAACAAGTATTGAACCAAAGTTATTGCCAGATACTTCAGAACCAGTGTGACATTTACTGATTTCAATGACTTTGATATTTTAGCTTTCTTCTACAGAAACATTGGCCTTTTGCCAGCAATTTATTGCATCAAGGAACCATTTCTAAACAATCAAAATCCCAACAAAAAACAATATTTTGGCAACCTTTGATTAGGATTCTCTATCATCAAAAGGTAACAGAGTTGCAATAAGCTAGCAGTAGTTGAGTTTTTGTGTTTTGCAACTATTGCTTTTGGCTATTTTTAACTTTTTTTTTTGCGAGTGACTTGACTTTGCTTTATAAATAAACTGTACAAAATAAACTGTCAGAATCAGGTCAGAATTGTTCGGGTCACAAGTCAAATCTCCACAAGTCAAACCTCCAAGCCACAAGTCAAATATCCGTCAACGAACCCGGATCCTTCCCCGACAACGAACCAGGATCATACCCTAACGACGAACCAGGATCCTACCCCGACAACGAACCAGGATCCTACCCCGACAACGAACCAGGATCCTACCCCGGATCCTACCCCGACAACGAACCCAGATCCTACCTCGACAACGAACCAGGATCCTATTTTTCAGTCAAGGAACCCGGATCCTTCCCGACAACGAACCCGGATCCTACCTCGACAACGAACCAGGATCCTATTTTCAGTCAAGGAACCCGGATCTTACCCCGACAACGAACCAGGATACTACATCGACAACGAACCAGGATCCTACCTCGACAACGAACCCGGATCCTACCTCGAAACGAACAAAGATCCTACCTCGACGACAAACCAGGATCCTACCTTGACAACGAAACGAACCCGGATCCTTCCCCGTCAACGAATCCGTCCTACCCCGACAACGCAGGATCCTACCCCCACTCCGGACTTAGTCAAATCTCCGTCAACGAACTCGGATCCTTCCCCGACAACGAACCAGGATCCTACCCCGACAACGAACCCGGATCCTACCTCGACAACGACCCAGGATCCTATTTTCAGTCAAGGAACCCGGATCCTTCCCCGACAACGAACCCGGATTCTACCTCGACATCAAACCAGGATCCTACATCGACAACGAACCAGGATCCTACCTCGACAACGAACCAGGATCCTACCTCGAAACGAACCCGGATCCTACCTCGACAAAGAACCCGGATCCTTCCCCGTCAACGAACCCGGATCCTACCCCGACAACGAACCAGGATCCTACCCCCACTTCGGACTTAGTCAAATCTCCGTCAACGAACTCGGATCCTTCCCCGACAACGAACCAGGATCCTACCTTGACAACGAACCAGGATCCTACATCGACAACGAACCAGGATCCTACCTCGACAACGAACCAGGATCCTACCTTGACAACGAACCCGGATCCTACCTCGACAACGAACCCGGATCCTTCTCCGTCAACGAACCCGGATTCTACCTCGACAACGAACCAGGATCCTACATCGACAACGAACCAGGATCCTACCTCGAAAAGAACAAAGATCCTACCTCGACAACGAACTCCGAACCTTCCCCGACAACGAACCAGGATCCTACCTTGACAACGAACCAGGATCCTACCTTGACAACGAACCAGGATCCTAACGAACCAGGATCCTAACGAACCAGGATCCTACCTTGACAACGAACTCGGATCCTACCTCGACAACGAACCCGGGTCCTTCCCCGTCAACGAACCCGGATCCTACCCCGACAACGAACCAGGCTACCCCCACTTCGGACTTAGTAAAATCTCCGTCAACGAACTCGGATCCTTCCCCGACAACGAACCAGGATCCTACCTTGACAACGAACCAGGATCCTACCCCGACAGCGAACCAGGATCCTACCCCGACAAAGAACCAGGATCCAATCCCCACTTCGGACTTAGTCAAATCTCCGTCAACAAACCCGGATGCTTCCCCGACAACGAACCAGGATCCTACCTCGACCTCGAACCAGGATCCTACCCCGACAACGAACTCGGATCCTTCCCCGTCAACGAACCCGGATTCTTCCCCGAAAACGAACCAGGATCCTACCTCGACGACGAACCAGGATCCTTCCCCGTCAACGAACCCGGATCCTACCCCCGACAAACGAACCCGGATCCTACCCCGACAACGAACCAGGATCCTACCCCCACTTCGGACTTACTCAAATCTCTGTCAACGAACCAGGATCCTACCTCGACAACCAGGATCCTACCCCGACAACAAAGCAGGATCCTACCTCGACAACGAACCAGGATCCTACCTCGACAACGAACCAGGACCCTACCTCGACAACGAACCAGGATCCTACCTCGACCTCGAACCAGGATCCTACCCCGACAACGAACCCGGATCCTACCTCGACGACCAACCCGGATCCTTCCCCGTCAACGAACCTGGATCCTACCCCGACAACAAACCAGGATCCTACCCCATTTTTAACTCTTTTTTTTGCGAGTGACATGACTTTGAGTATAAATAAACTGTACAAAATAAACTGTCAGAATCAGAGGTGCGTTTTATTTACGATCCGAGGGTCTGTTAGCGGGTCACTGTGACTTCAGCATTGTGCCATTTTATTTGAGCTTGCGAGCGTAAATAAAACGACATTTGTGTCGATCAGCTTATTTTCTGGCGGAAAATAAGGCGTGTTCAAACTTGCCGCCAAATGGTAATTTCCTGGCAATCGCCCGCTCACTTTTCCAGCGGGTGTCTCATGGTCCGCTAGCGGACGAATTGTCCGCTGGGGTAAATAAAACGGCGAAACCGTGATGTCACTATGACGTCATCTGTCACCCACTCGCTAAATAAAACGATTTTAGTGACACGTGCGGGCGAATGGACCTAAATAAAATGCACCTCAGGTCAGAATTTAACTGTTTGATCAACAACGTGTTTGAATTAGGTATAATCACTAAGTCTAAGATTATACCTTAGTCACTTAGAAAAAATCAAGGAAGTATCAAATAAACACAGCTTGTATTGTAAAGCATACCAGAAGCATAACTCTAAGGGTATCCAACATATACTGATACTGATACTTTATTGCAAAATGAACTTTCACAGCATTGGCTTGTCGCAGATTGCCGAACTTGCAGTTTTTGTCAAAACTGTCAAAAACCCTTTATCACAAGCAGGGCCCAGGCCCAGGGTCTGTAGTTAACTGGATAACTATTCTGGAACAGGGGAAGGTCCGAACCAGGATTGCTGGCAGTGTCTCACATGACACTGACAGAAGTACAGAACCACTCCACACTCCCACGGCCACAGCAGATAAAAACAACTGACAACACCAGGCATACACTGACGAGGAGGTTCACAAGTGTAACTTACCAAAAAGAGGAGTTTCAGCCTCTAGAAACAGTATTAATAAGACAACAGCCAGTGGGAATTGGCTACCTAGCAGAAACGATCAGCAGACTTCCATGGAGATATTTTTTTGATCTTTTCTTCTTCTTCACACGAAGTAGAAGGCGACGCCCGAGGGGTATGTAAAAATATTGAGTAATTCCTGCCGATTTGTTTGCCATCTAGCGTCAATCAGCTTTGAGCTAATTTTTACTTTCTCTCAGGTAAAGAAAAAGTAGGTAGCAGCAACCAGGCAGCAACAACAATTAAAGGAACAGTAAACTTGACTATGCAACTTTCGGCCATCGAATCGCCCGGGGGACTTGGATAAATATACAGGGTCTTATTGTCGACAGGCCCCCCCCTTCTTTGTCATCTCGAACTGTCTCGAACCCCCTCCTTGGTGTTCCCAAAGCTAGCTGGCAGGCCCTTGCCCCTTATGCACTGTAATTATGCACTCATGCACTGTAAAGTTCGCCTTTTTACATTTAGACTACAGAGTAACGACCTCCCCGACTAGACGGCCGGGGTTCGATTCCTAGTCGCGGCACACAAACCTTTTGCTTTTGCAAACCTTTTGCTCAAAAGTCGAATTTTCGGAAACTCTCCGGAAACTGCAATGGTCGTAACGAGAATTTTTCTTACTCTCAATATCGACTCGGGGTACATTCTTGATATGTTAGCTAGCTCCCCGAGTCAAGTTTGAGTCAAGTTTTCTGTTCCTTTAATACGAAAACCTGTGTTGCGATTCGGGGGTTAAGTTGGTCTGTCGCCTTTGCGAGAAAATACATGTGGCTGTTCGAAACTAATCTCCTCTTGCCGCCTCAAAACTGTCAACAACAAAAAAGCACGAGTATCTACATTCAGATTTCAGACACAGATTCAGCTTGTCATCTTACCCCAAGTTTCATTGTCTGGGTAAAATAACTTTTTCGCGTCTTAATTTGCCCCCCCCCCCCTCAACACCTCTAAAGATAGGGCTACAGGTACAGGGTATTTCTTCGCATTTTATCTTTTCTTCGACACAAAAGATTCTCGCATCATTTTTTAACAAAAAGTATCAATTCTATAGTAATCGTGCCAGTAGGTAAACGGGAAGACAGCTAGACGAGCGGAGAAACTTTACTAAGCAGTTTGATTCATTTGAATCTGGTCTCTTACGTTTCAAGATCCCGATAACAGCCTCAATATCTGCTGCTCCTGCCTTAACTACAACTCTCTTTCTCGTGAAACCTATTAGCGCTTTAGTTCGACCAAAAGTTGCGTTTTTGCAGATACCATGGTATCTGATAGGGTAACTGGATTTGCGATTAGTCGTTTGTACAGTTACCGTGGTATCTGATACACGGTTGCTCTGCAAAACTACTATCGCCGAAATTGCACTTTTCGATGTCATCTCAAAAGAAAAACTGATATCATGTTAAGTCCGGTCTTCACGTCCCGGAACTTTCGGAATCTTGGCTTCCAGATTATTCTTTGACGTCTTCTGTAAATTGCATCTGGAACATGAACCGGTCCAAAAGTACATAAAAATAATCCGGAAAAAAGGGGCTTTTGAACTTCCAGATTTCCGAAATTTTAAGTATCGCAGAAGAAATTCAAAAAAAAATCTCGGAAAATCTGGGAACCCAGATTCCGGAAGGTGAAGACTCACCTTTACAGCATTAAGTGCTAAACTTCTTCCTCGCCAATTTGACAAATGAAAGTAAGATAACTTTTCAGATACCACGATCAGTTACACGGTCGGACCGTGGTATCTGAATATCAACCACGGTAACTGGCCAGATACCACGACAACTGCAAACACGCCTTTTGACCGTGGTATCAGATACCATGACATCCGCAAAAACGCAACTAAAGTGTCATGAACTAAATATCAATCTTCACAAGAATTTCCTTTGCTCTTCGCCCATCACCTTTACCACGGTTCCAATAGCTTTTTTTGTGCCTGAGCATGCTGCTAACCGATACGACACAAATCGTACGACAAGCGACGCAGAACTGTGCGTTTTGTCGCAGTGTCGTATGCGTTGAAAAATTTCAACTCATCCGACATAACGCATGCGATTTTTTGAGGGAAAGAAAAGAAAGAACAAAGATTAGTTAATTTTCAAGACTAAAAATTGCTCTACCTTGTTCTGACTGTAATCCTAGGATGGCTGAATGCAAACCTATAGGTTTTGACTGAAAATTTCCTAATGCTGGGTGGTATTTAGAAGTGTAATCTCCCCACATCTTCAGAGGTCGGTTCCCCAAGGGCTCCTTTGTCTGTTTGCAGATTACTCTCGATGAAAAATTTCATTTTCCTTTTGCGTCTGCATGGTGGTGAGAACATCCGTGCGATTCTGTCGCACGTCGGAACAGCAAAGAAAAAAACGTGTCGCATACGACGTAGCAGTGTGAACCAAGGGTAACAATTAGACACGGTATATTCCTAGGTGAGATGTGAACTTGTCAACCGTTACAAACATTTCGGATTTCTGTCGCTTTTTATTTTTTTCTCTTTCAACAGTAGCCTATTGTTATGTAAGGTTTCATGCCTGAAATCTTGTCTCGTCTTGACAGGTGCTCCACAACAGAGAGTGGTAAAATTTACGATCGGATCAAGATAAACAAGACCTAAGGTTTCGATGGGATCCCAAAAATCATGTTGTAAAACAGATATACAGGAATAAATACGATGATTCATTGATTGATTGATTGAAAAATTTAATATTTGACCCAGACAACTAGGTCTTGTCTTCGCCAGATTCAGTCTTCGCGCGGCTAATCATCTGAGAAAATCAAGTTCAGATATATAAGCCATATCTATTTTGACGATACTGATCGAAACTTCCTGCTTTTATACTTCTGCCAAATTTTCCAGTTTTGGCCGGATTCCGGGCTAACTACTTGTCCGGCGAGAAAATGGTTTTCACCATCGTGTTCAGCATGTCTTCTTACCCCTAAATCGATCATCCAATCAACTTCAAATAAAACTTTAGTTTGCAACAAATTTTCCGGTTTCGGCCGGATTCCGGGCTAACTACTTGTCCGGCGAGAAAATGGTTTTCACAATCGTGTTCAGCATGTCTTCTTACTCCTAGATCGAACATCTAATCAACTTCAAATAAAACTTCTACTTGCAACAAATTTTCCGGTTTCGGCCGGATTCCGGGCTAACTACTTGCCCGGCGAGAAAACGGTTTCACCATCGTGTTCACCATGTCTTCTTACCCCTAAATCGATCATCTAATCAACTTCAAATAAAACTTTTGCTTGCAACAAATTTTCCGGTTTCGGCCGGATTCCGGGCTAACTACTTGTCCGGCGAGAAAATGGTTTTCACCATCGTGTTCAGCATGTCTTCTTACCCCATAATCGACTATCATATTAGCTGTTTCAAAATATTTTGTTTGTCCCTTAATTTAAACCCCCTCCCCCACCCCTAAATGTAGGACTACAGAGCCCATCTACGAACTCGACCTTACTCTTGACCCAAAGAATCCTGACACCAAGTTTCATCGAAATATCTCATTCCCTTCGAGAGTTATCGTGCTCACAGACAGACGGACGGACGGACGGACAGACAGACGTTTTTTCGATGTCATAGGTATCCGTCACTAACGTTTTGGGATCCCCAAAAAAAGGTCCAGGTTTGGAGACCCAAACGAAATATCTTTGCTTTCGCCCGTGTTATTGTTTAGTGTCAGGTGCTGCAGCTAAGTCCCGCTAGGGAACAATTGAATGGGCGGCGGAGGAAGTGTTCTGGTTGGCTTGAAATAGTTCTTTTTACTTTTCAAACTTGTTTGTAATAGGGAAATACTTGCGGATCATGACCGATACAGTGACATGTCTTCTATTTCAAGACTGATTTTGAAGGCAGCATCTTGGTACAAAAAGAAGAATTAAGTTGCCAAGCAAAGGGTGCAAAATGGATGAATGAAAGGATAACAATAATCATGGGTTAAACAAAAATCTGACAGGAAATGCCCTTTGTTGGCCTAATAGAAAGTTTTATTCCTTGGTTTTGTGAACTGTCAGGCTTACTGTATGTTTAGATGTAGCCTAGGGCTGATTCCTTTGCATCTGGGATAGAAGACAAGGCTCGTTATCCTAGACCTAACTACTAAGACTAAGACTAAGAGTAAGTGAGTATGAAATTATGAATTGATTCAATTCTCAATTATTGAATATTGTTGTGTGATATTTCTATTCTGTAGCTAGCTGGGCTAATCTAGCCCAATCACCCAGTCTAGCCTTATCATTCATAGTTTCTCAGTGTTTGCAAGATGGTTTTCAAGTCAGGGGAGCCTCTGTTTGGAGCAAAACTGCTTTGGTCTTACACAATACCCAGACAATACCATCATTTCTATGATAAGGCAGTTGGTGGGGGAGGGGGCAGGGGGGTGCATATTTGTAGTGTTTAAAACTTGCCAAAAGTATTGATGTACAGGACAGGAGGGGTAGGCTACCTGACCTCGTTTTTACACTACCTCGATTTTTGCCGCGAAAATGTTAAAGCGAAATGTACAAGTTGTCCTGACAGTCAAAAGGCAAGATATGACTTTTTTCAAAGTCATGTTACCAAAAATATTCAAATTCTGTGCCTTTTCTCCATTTAGTAGCAGTTGTGAAAAGCTGTTTTCTGGCTATTGACTTTGCTAACTCTTCCTTTTTCGTCATTTTAATGTAAATCGAGGTGAGGTTAGAATGAAGTAATCTTGTTTGAAAAGAAAAATAAATTTAACTAGAAACATTGAAGCAATATTTATTAATCCAAAATGTAAACCATTTAATTAGCTTCAATCTAGTGTTTTTGTCATATTTTTTGGTTCCTTTTTAAGCCATATGGATTATTCTGAAGGAAAGACTTCTATGGAAATTTGAAATCTTGTCTGAGGCTAGATACTCCTCCTGTACAGTAGAGGTATGCTTATGTGAACAGTTACGGTACTTTACTTTAATGTGAACACTGCAGTTTTGGGCTAGGCCTAAATGGTAGAGTGAAGATCCAAAATACCTGTACAAGTCTTTTCATCTGCCCTTCTTACCTACTTTGGCTAACTGGTAGTTCGCTCTCGACACAGCAAGTGCATGAAAGTGGCAAAGTCTGAATCACATAAACATACCTCTACTGTACATATACTTCTCTGGCCAATCAACAGAAATTACAACCATGTGGATGGAATGAAAATGTCTGGAAGTGTGTGGAATAAAAGGCATCCATACAGAAATCCCATAGTTCTCTCTAACTGCTCTCTAATGTTAGGGCATATCCAGTCGATCACAAACCCCTGATTTTTTTATACCTTATGTCAAACCCTAGCCTACGAATAATCCTCAATTTGCCTCTGCGCCAACAATACGCCTTCAAAAATCTGTTGAACTGGAAATCTGAGACGAAAACATGTTTTTCAGACAGACTTAAAGGGTTAATCACTGTGCCTTGCTGCATGGAATGTTGCCTTGCCCTAATGTTCGAGCACTCTGCGTCAAAATGAAGGATTTGTGTATGACTGAGTACCGTACTGTCCCCTTCTTGCTCCAGACAGGCTCCAGAGAACTATTCTTCAACATTTAGCGATTGTACTCATTTGTTGGACTATAGGCTACCCTAGCCTAATGTTAGAGGATTGTGGATGACTGGAATCTGGTTTATCTAATTAGCCTACCAGAGTGTTGTGCACTGTTGCACCTCTTGGAGGAGCAAGGGGTAGGCAGGTAAGGGGTGCAGATACATGTGAGCACCATGCAGGCCCCCTCCTTCCAGCTGCTAGCATGCCCCAGCATTTGAGCGTGGAGCATCTGGACTGAGATTGATGGGTCCTAGTTTCGATGATCCATTCTCACACACTAAACTCCCGATTTTCTTATAGGCTAGGCCTATGCCAAACATTGGGTAAATTTCAGTCTACCACAGTTCACCGATTTCGGGATAGCCTATGTCAAATTTTGTGTATGATAACCCAGTAAGATATGGATGATTTGACTGATGTTCAGAAATCAACCAATTAGAATTCCTTGACAGTGGAGCAGGTCAGGGTTGTGACACCCACAGGTATCCAGCATTCGGCATAGGGTATCCCAAAATCAGGGGTTTGTGGTGAGGCCTGAGCTTTTTCTGAATTGTGGCTTTTTATTTCGTAAATTAGCCATAATTTGCATGGTCCAGAGTTGAATAGCCCAGATGAAATAGCCATCCCACACTGTCAGAAGTTTCATAACAGATAGCGCATAACACTTTCAAGAATAACACCTTTTCAATTAGAAATAAAGTGTATGACCAATTAAGTTTACACTTTTTCGTGCTTTTTCGTTCGTGCCTAGATCTCCAACAACACCTTCAATTGGTAAAAATACTAACGGGAACGAAATAAACATAAACAGATAACGTCCCAAAGTGTTATCTGTTGAAACCGGGCATCCCAAAGTGTTATCTGTTGAAACCGGGCATCCTTCTGTTGTCGTTATGTAACTTCTGACAGTGTAGTATTTTTACCGATTGAAGGTGTTGTTGGAGATCTAGGTACGAAATAGTGTAAACTTAACTGGTCATAACACTTTATTTCTAAGTGAAAAGGTGTTATTCTTGAAAGTGTTATGCGCAATCTGTTATGAAACTTCTGACAGTGCAGGTAATATATCTTTGTATCCCAGTTAATATTTCTTTACATTAGCTCAGTGCCCAGCTGCAAGATGTATACGCACTGTGCCCCCCCCCCCATCTACCTCCAATCCCTGATTTTTGGATTGGCTAGCATATCCCAAAAGTTGTGTGTACCCATGGCTTGAAATATCCTATGCCAAAGACTTGGTACCCTACACAATAAGATATTGATGGTTTGAGTGAAATTCAGAAATAAAACATTCAAAATTATTTTTAGTAGGCTAGATCAGGGGCGTCACAAGTGCATTTTCGTTGGGGGGGTGCAGAGCCAAAATTTTACGGAATCTCTCAAAAATTTTACCGAATCCTAGAAACCGAAAATTCGAGCTTTAAATTATGGAACAGAAAGGATTGCGTAGGAAAAGTAACATCAAAGGGCAGCATAAAAGACGATAAGCCAACTTAATTAAGTGGCGTTTTGGCCAAGGCCACTTGGAGAATATATTGCCGGGCGCGATTGCAGTAACAGCTTCTATCTATTATACCCAAGAGAAAAATAAATCTAGCGCCGCAGGCGAATTTTCAGAATCTTTTTTTTTTCCTGTAGGCTAAGAGGCGAGATTTTTTTTCCTGTAGGCTAAAATTTAACTGCTTATCTTGCAAATTCTATCATTAACCGTGGATTAAATAGCACTGCTCTAAGAAGTTCCGGAAACCGGATGGAGCGTTAAGTTAGCTTTTTCCTGCCAAATTTAACTATTTCCATCCAGGTTTTAGCTTTTAATGTTTCGAAATCTCAATCCTAAAACTGTCTTAAAACCCCAATCAAATGACGCACCCTTCCGCAAAATATAGAATATTAAGATTCATGATTAAATCTTCTTTTTGGGATCCAAAAGTAAAAGTAAGGACTATCGATGAGATCATAAATCAGTCCTTTTGTCTGCAACCAGTGCTTCACTCGACCTCTTCCGAGGTTCGTGGTAACTCCCGAATGGCAATTATACCGAATCCCAGTTATTATACCAAATAAGTTTAGACCGATAGCATGTTCGAGATTCTGTATAACTACCGTATCTCGGTTATTATACCGAATTGTTTTGATATTGAAACTATACCGAATAATTTTCGTATTCGATATAATTTCGTCGAAACTGGAACAAAAGTAGGGATTTGTGGTAACTACCGGATCCTGAAAATTATACCGAATAAATTACCGAATCCCAATTATGATAACCGAATAATTCTAGACCGATACCTTATTCGGGATTCTGTGTCACTACCGAATCTCCATAAATATACCGAATAGTTCTGGCATCGAACAATTACCAAATAATCTCCGTAAATTCTCTCCCCGAATTCGTGATAACTACCGAATACTGGGAATTATACCGAATCCCGATCATTATAGCAAATAGATTTGTACCGATAGCCTATTTGGGATTCTGTATAACTACCGAATCTCCGTAAATATACCGAATAGTTCCGCTATCGAAAAAATACCAAACAGTTTTAGTAAAATTTTGGGCCTCCGGCCCAAAATTTTACCGAATCTCAAAAAGTTGGGGGGATGCTGCACCCCCCCCCCCTTGCGACGCCCCTGGGCTAGATTAGTGCAGGGTTAGGGTGCCCAGGATTTTGCATAGAGCAATGGATGTTTGGTAAAGGCTGTTCCAAATTGTGGGTTTAACACCATGTAAAAAGTTAGAAATCTGTGGTAGATTTCTTTACCCTTACTGTACCCCCATGAAAATAGTTCAGTGATGGGGTGACAATCTGGAATGATGAATAAAACAAATACCATCTCTGTAGGGAAACACCCAAGTCTGACAGATCTTCAGGAGAATGTTTTAATGGGGTAAGATAGCAAAGCAGTGTAGCCAGTCTTTTCCCAGTGAATTTCGAACATTCAACTCTTAATTTGTACCAGGATGACATCAAGATCACACACAGTTGTGATGAAGATACAAAGTTCGGGAAAATACAGCTGCTCTAACTTTTTGCCATCTCTTGCACTTATTTGCTATGTTAACTTCATACCTGATATTGGAAAGCAGTTCTGGATCAGATTTTTCTGTCCAGAAACTAAAAAGATCAATAGCATTAAGATTATTAATATGTATGGGTTGCCCAAAGCTTGTAGAAGCCCAGCCCATACTTGATGAAACCATTTTTCTTCACTCACTCAACCTTTTCATTATGATATACGGGATTTTTAAATCTACCGGTCTATTTATCAGTACCAGGAACTATGGCTGCTCCTTTAGATGTGCTTCTATGAGAGTGTGAAAAGACAAATTTGATGAAATCCATTGCCTAAATAAAGTTGTAATCTAGGTTTTGGACTTGGAAAGGCTACGGACAACATAGTTATTTTGTTTTGAATGTAAAATGCTTTTCTTCTAGGTTTTGATGCAAGTTCTTGTTGCTGGTTGGTGCTTGAACGTCTCACAACCTTTACGTGTGATATTGGAGTGACAGACTGATATGAATAAACATTATACCAGGCTTGGATCCCCCCAGAATGGATTCAGAACATTTGTATCCAAGCCGTCAGCTTCAACTGTCCCAACAGTCCAGTCATGGTCTTTTCTGGCCTAAGGTCAGAAGCTGGTGCAAAGAGGATGCACCATGAAGAAGAAGAGTAAGTCAAGATATCATTCATTTGATTTTATGTTTGTTACTCGAGAAAGCCTGCCCCTTTGCTAATGCCAACAGCTATATCGCAGTAGAGCCCCGGAGAAGAAATGTCGAGGTAACAGCCGATCGGTTGTCTACCATCGTAATGTCAGATGTTACGCGCTGTAGAGCGGGTCGTGTAGGCTATGCCTGCTATAATCTCTTCCTCCGATGTGCGCAATGGCGAAGAGGGAAGTAGACGGGCATCAACCCAAAGCTCAGAAAGTACCCCAGCTCTGTTCAGTTTTCTCGGGGTATTCAACTCGGTGCATCGGGCCAAAGACTGAGGTTCTATTGGCCTATTTGGTCTTGGTAGTATAGCCTACCGGTAGCCAAAAGAGAAAACGCCATTCAACGGCGATGAAAGTGAAAAGCCAGTGATTAACCTTGAGTTGATCCATTTTCATTACCAAAACAAATAATTGACTTCCACCTATTCTTTAATCGACTGTGGATTCTTGGTAGTGGCGAAACGAGGGGGGCGTGGGGGGGGGGGCAAACAAATAATTGAATTCCACCTATTCTTTAATCGACCGTGGATTCTTGGCAGTGGCGAAACTAGGGGGCGTGGGGGGGGGCAATATCCTGTCGGCAAATCGGGTAAATCGGTGTGAAGCACCGACAAAGGCTTTTATCATTCCGTTTCTTATACCAATAAAAGCTCTGTCGGTAAAATATAAAACTTCCTATTGGGAAATAGGCAGCGTTTTTCGGTACTGTACGCTTTAGCATTCCGTTTCTGATAACCACAAAAGCTCTATCCGTAAAACGGGACACTTCCTGTTGGAAAATAGACAGCGTTTGTCGGCACGGCACGCTTTAGCATTCCGCTTCGGATACCGACAAAAGCTCTGTCGGTAAAACAGAGAACTTCCTGTTGAAAATAGGCGGCGTTTGTCGGTACGGCACGCTTTAGCATTCCGTTTCTGATACCGATTAAAGTTCTGTCGGTAAAACTGAGAAATAGGCAGCGTTTGTCGATACGGCACGCTTTAGCATTCCGTTTCTGATACCGACAAAAGCTCTTTCGGTAAGCCAGGTAATTTCTTGTTGGGAAATCGGCAGCGTTTGTCGGTGCGGAGACGGTGCGCGGATTCCGTTATCAGTACCGGCAAGAGCTCTGATAAAAAAAAAACTTTCCTCATGCCGTTTCTGATATCAACAGAAGCTCTGTCGGTAAATCAGGAAGCTTCTTGTGTGGAAATCAGATTTTTTTTTTTGTCGGTGAGGAGATGATACCGACAAAAGCCTTGTCGGGAAGCCAAGCCGATGATTGGATCGAGATCCTGACATAGGTTGTTTTTCATGTTTCGATACGGTGACCGGGAAAAGTCCTGTCGGTAAAATGGGAAATCTCTTTTTCGTTCTGTTTACATCTGGAATATTCTCGTCAGTAAATGCGAAATTGTTTGGGGTAAAAGCACTAAACAAACACTTATTCGTTCCTTTCTGTTCCTTGACGGTAAACCAGCCGTACCGGCAAATCTGTTTGCTTGGTTTGTTCTTGGGTGATTTCTCTGTTCCCACCCATAAACTGCCCTGTTGGGTTGATCCGGCTGTACGTGGTACAATCAGTTCGTGAAATAGTCCACTTTATACTGTGACATATGAGTTTTAAATTCCCGTCAGTGACACCCCCACCAACTCGGCCCACCGAGGTTAGATGAGGCCAGGATATCTGAATAACGCAACTAGGTCCCATGGGCGCAGTATTGCCAAGTTTATCTCAATCCTCAACCCATTTGGTCCCTAAGCTTTTAAGAAGATATCCAGGACCCAACTCTAATCCCCCCACAGCACTACCACCATGGCAAGAAGAGGTTCGGAGACATAAATGACACATATTTGGTATCTGCGTCTACCATCCATCAAGCATCACTTGATGTGGACGAGAACCACCAAATGTTAATGTGGACGAGAACCACCAAATCGGCTTGACCGTTGAAAAATTTCCAGTGGGCCTACTGGTCCGATATCCCCCAGCCCCACCTTCACCCCACGGACGTCAGATGCGATTTTGGCCTCAAACAACATTTCTGGGTCCCATGAGTTACCCTCTGCCGCTTCCTTGCACACGTCACTCATTATCGTAGCGGCAACACTTTTAGTATTCTTGTAACATAGCTCTGTCAACAAAAGATCTTCTACAAACTTCCAGCGATCTGGCATATTGTTAGCTAGGTCATTTACCATGACCAGGAAGAGCAGAGGTCCCAATAAAGTCCCTTGTGGAACTCCACATAAAATCGGTAGGGGACCTGAATAAGTGGTCTTGTTCTATCTGAAAGGAAATTCGCTACAATTCTTGCAATAAAAGGGTGGATATCAAATTTCTCGAGAAGTTTCTTTAAAAGTATACTGTGACAAATAAGGTCAAACGCTTTTTGGAGGTCTATTGCGCTCAGGTTGACCCATCGTTCTGGTTCATCCAATTGTTTTAGGATGCTATCCACCAGGTTTACCAGATAATGTGATGTTGAAGTATTTGGCATGTTGCCAAACTGCCGGGGGTCGATGTTCTTGAGTATGTGATCTTTCAACCAGGCGCATAAGAAACTCTCGTAGACTTTGCTGAATATTGGAGTCATCGTAATGGGACGAACCCCTGAGAAATCGTTGGGCGCGTCCTTTTTTGGGATTGGAGTACCCAATGTACCCATTCTTCCATACCGATGGATATTCACCTGTTCTGGTAATGTGATTAAAAATATCTGTTAGTGGTGGACTAATGTGTGGTGAACGAGATCTGTAAAATCATGTTGGGTTCTGTCAAGTGATAACCCAAGGTAAGTGAAAGAGATATGTCAAATCATGTTAGGTTCTTTCAGGTGATAGCCCCTAAAATCTGTTTTCTATTTTAGTGTTAATTCACTTGTCCGTGTTCGCGCCCAGGTTATGACCAGGGATGACAGTTCTGGTGGATGGGTTCCATTGGACAGAGGCGGGCTATCGACCGTGTCCGTTCGAAGGTACAAGTCCAGGGTGCCTAGAAGCTCAAGAAGTTCGGATTCCGAAATTACTCCCGTCGTTCTTGAGTACAGAATACTCGGAAAAAGGATCTCAGACCAAACGGTAAGTGATGAATGCTTTTCTTTTGTTTTTTTGTAAGTGCCATATGGTGATTTTAAAGTCTGTCCCTCTTTCGCTTTTCAGGCACTTTCAGGTAAGCTAGGACGACGAAACTTGGCACTCAGTGAAACCTTCTTTTTCCGGATCCGATCATCTGTGTTCTGGTAGAGTCCTGAGTATCCTTTTTTTGCGTTTTTGACGGAACGAGCTCAGTGGATCGGGCAAAATATAGGCATACAAGGAACTTTGTCCGGGGAGAAGTTGGTCTTAGACTTAAAGTAACCCTCTTACGCATTCTGCTCTTTATAGTATCCCTAGATCCCTTATATAATTATAAGCTTCAGAAATCCCCGCCTTCGCCGTTGTTTCGTTTAGTACGTAAGAAATGCTTAGCTCATTTTCGTCCGAGCCGAGTTTTGCCAGACGTGCAGCGGAAACTTCGCCGAAAAGCCAAGGCACTCTGACAGCTGTTTTGCAAATAAGGACATGAGAGGCTTCATGATTGTTTTTTCATTATAAAGGAACCGTCTTGCTTATCCTGCCTGTCATATTGTTCCTAGCTCCGTTATGGGATTATTCGTTTTTTCGAAAACGAATAATCCCATAATGAAAACTTTCCAGCGCTTTTTCGGCCTAGCCGAGTTTAGATAGTCACGCAACACAAACTTCGCCGAAAGGTTCAAGTTCCGACAACGACTCTTTCACAAATAAAGACATGAGAAGCTTCAAAGTATTCTCTTTTTATTCTATGTATTCTCTCAAGTGCCATATACCGATCACTTTTCCGTCGGTCGGTCGGTCGGTCGGTCTGTCGGTCCGCTGATTGCGAGTTAGGGTACTTCCAGATGTGCTAGGACGATGAAACTTGGCAGGAAAATCAGGGACCCGACCAAACTAACCTGGAAATAATCAGTTTCCCGATCCGACCATCTGGGGGGGAGTGGTGGGCCGGGGAATTCTGAAAATTAAGTAGTTTTTGTCACACTTTTTCGAGTTGGGGTACTTCCAGATGTGCTAGGACGATGAAACTTGGCAGGAGCATCAGGGACCCGACCGGATTGACCTGGAAATAATCAGTTTCCCAATCCGACCACCTGGGGGGGAGTGGAGGGCTGGGGAATCCGGAAAACTGGAGTAGTGTGTAACTTTCGAACGGATGATCGGATTGGAATGAAACTTAATAACTGAATAAATGGCATACCTCTGATGTCCCATTTGAAGTGCGGACCGGATTCGACAGCTATGGGGGAGATGGGGGGGGGAGACCGGAAATCTCGAGAAACGGTTAGAATGGAGGGATCGGAGTGAAACTTGCTGGGAAGAACAAGCATCTGCTTCAGATAAATCCTTTGTACATTTGGACTGGATCCGGACACTGGGGGGGGGGGGGGCTGGAGGGGATTTTCCCGGAATTCCGGTAATGGCGGTTTTGGGGATTTTCACGACGAAACTGGGCAGGCGAATCAGGGACCCGATCAAACTGACTTATAAATACAAATTTACATGATCCGGTAGTCGTGGGGGGAGTAGCGGGAGGGGGAATCCGGAATATTGAGTCATGCGTAACTTTGGAACGGTTGATCGGATTAGAGTGAAATTTGATAACTGATCAGAGGACATGTCTCTGGTGATCTTTGTCACGTCCGGACCGGATTCGACAACAAAGGGGGGGGGGGAATACGTGACCGGCTCAGACTGGGGAGATCGGGATGGAACTTTGTGGGAATAATAAAGATATGCTCTGGATAAATCACTTACAGAACCGGATTGGCTCCGGCGGCTGTGTGAGATTTCGAGGGGGGGGGGGGGGGTCGGAATTCCGGTGATCGCGATTTAAGGTACTTCCAGATGTGCTAGGACGATGGAACTGGGCTGGAATATTAGAGATTTGACAAGATTGGCTCAGAAATCGCCACTTTCCAAATCTGACATTCCTTAAAGTACCAATCTTGACCGTAAATTTAGAAAAATACTTTTAAGCAAATTATACATTTCCATGATCCCCATGAGCCCATTATCATTTTTGCCTCTAGGGTTTTGCTTACAAATAAAGTTCTAGCTCCCTTAAAGTGCGCATGTGAACCGCAAGGTCGAAAACTACTTTTTTTTTATCAAACGATACATCTCAACCCATGATCATTTGTGCCACAAGGGTTTTGCTCACAAATTTATTTTTATCACCCTTAAAGTGCACATTTTAACCGAAAAGTGAAAAAAAAATACATTTTTACCAAACGGTATATATCAATGATCCCTAAGGGCCTGTGATCGTTTTGTCTCAATAGTTTTTCTTACAGATGAATTTCTAGCGCCTATAAAGTTCGTATCATTACAGCCAAGTTCTAAAACAAAATACTTTTTCTCTAGCTCCCTTAAGTGCGCATCTGAACCGCAAAGGTAACCTTAAAAGTACTTTTGATCAAACACTACATCTCAACCCATGCAAGTGCCATATGAGCTTACAGCTCTTGTTTTTTGTGGAAGGCATGGTAGACCATCAGGTTACATGTACACCTTCCGTTTTGGACTTCTTTTGTTTTGCTTGGTTTTCCTGCTTTTTAACCAAGGCGCGTTCAGTTTTCAAATATTTTGCGTCCGCGTCGGATAGATGGAATGCTGGATAGAGTGGACAAGCGCTGACAAGAAAATCGCTAATTCCTCCTGGAAAGTTGTGGTATTTTTGAGACGATATTCTGAGCCATTTTATCTTGAAAATATCGTTTCTAGTAATAGTTGTGCTTTAAGAATTGGAAGGTGAATAGATCTGTCTTGTTTTATTGGCTCCTTTCTTTTGCTTGGTTTTGCTTTGCGTCCAGCCTCCTTTAAGAAAGCGGGAAGGCTTGGTCGAGTCGAAAAGCGCTAACAGGGAAAATAGCTAATTTCACGTTTCAAATATTGGTATTTCTAATAACAGTATTTTTGAACCATTTTATTATGACAGAATCATTTCTAGTAAGAGTTCTGCTTTAAGTTCCGTTTTCAGTGTCCCGTCTGAAACCCGACTTGGTAGGTCAGCGAGTCCGACTCCGTTGTCGGACCCTTCGGCCGAACGTCGGAAGTAAGAGACCAAAGAGCTAAAGCGATTGTTGCGCTGTGGTAAGTGTTGGGATTTCCTTGCGGGTTTTATGTGTAAGTGTGCGCATTCAGTGATCTTCGTGTAAGCGATCTGGGTACAATCCCGCTCCCCTTGAAAATAGGAGAAACGTGTCAGAGCTACAACCTGGCTTGATTATTCTATCTTATCAGTTCTAAACACAGTAAATTCTTTTAGGTTATTCTCAGCTGTGCTATAAAAAAGGACTTCGAGTACAACAAAGTGATGCCAACCTTTCATCACTGGAGGAATGGGAGTGAAAAATACGGTTTGGCGTTCACAACGGCAGCAGATGGCAGGGCTTTCGATAAGAGCGTGAGGATTGCAATCGACGAATTGGTTGAAGGTGAGTAACCTACTGTTCTTGAGAAATTTTTATAATCGTTTTTCGGCTATCTACATCATTCAGCGAGAACTGATTTCGTAGAAGCCGGTTTTCTGGATATAAAACGTAGCCTCTATAAATTAAACTGCGGAGCTGCGTGTTTTCGGATGTACTAAGCTTCTCGTTTACTGCTTACGATATGTTTTTTTAAACAGCCCCTGTGATGGCACACAATTGTGTAATTTTGTTTTCGCTTCGAAGTGGACAAAAAGGTTGAGCATGGAGTTCCGTGGATATGTCATTAGTTGGTGTTCTTGAGCTCATGGGTGCATTTTTGCTGACTTTTTCTATGTGTGGTGAAATAGAATAGTTGCGTTTTTGATCTGTATTGTCGATTCACGTATACAGTACCGTTTTTGCTCTTCTCGATTCGCAGTTCCCGCTTTTGACAAAAACGCCACCGTTACCACGGATTGAACTTCCGCCCTTTGTTGACCAATCAGGAAGAAGAACGAGAATGGAAAAGTGACTTTCGAGTCACTTCTCAGTTCTTCAGAATTGCAAAGCTTTCCCGTTCTCGATTCTGACGAAAATGCAAGAAAAATAGAGTTGGCTTTATCTCGATAGTCAAAAAACGCGAAATAAGAGAATTGAGATAAAAAAACGCAACTTAAGTTGCTCCACAATTACATTAGCTGGGCCGTCACTAGTACCTTAAAGAACCGCTAAAATCCTGTTTTGTTTTCTCGTTTAATGCACAAATGCCACCAAGTCTTCCTAGTTTTATGAAGTCTCTTGAAAATCGTTAAAACCCGACTGAACCAGAGCCGTGACACTAAGGCTTTATCCTCATCGCAACAGCAAGAGCTCGCTCGGTTGTTCGCCGCTTCTGTAAATTAAGGCGTGGTTCGCAGTATACCCTACTTGTTGTAAATGTAAATGTATTGAATATTATTTTATATTATTTTAATTTGCTCTCCGAAGGTTTTAATGCCAATGGAGTAATCGCATGCGGATCTAAGGAATGGTTCGAATAGAGACAAGTGTTTTATGTATAAGACCTGTATGTTCAGTACAAACGATCATCACCGTTGTTTCCTTTCTGTGGAAATATTCATATTATAAATGATAACTACCTGTAACCGTAAACTTACATACCCAAATGACCAAAGGTAAAGTGTGTATATATGTGACTGTGGCCCAGAGAACACCATTGTCGGCGCGCCAGTCCTAAATCGTATAGATTGTAGGTGCAAACAAGATGTACTACAAAGTATTTTCTCACTTTTAGGACTGTGTGAAACATCGCCCCTTAAGCAAGTCGACGAAGGTGACGACGAAGTCTTCATGGTAAGATGCTATGCTTTTCGTCTACCTCTTAGTGGGGTTTTGTCATAGTTATCGTACTTTCGATGTGTAGGGTATATTTGTGACACACAGAAATCTCAGGTATCCTATAATAATAATATTTATTCTTTCCTTTAGTAACAATGCAATAACATGGGTATCGTCAAACAAGAAGAAGAGAAAAACACAAAAAGAAGCGACATGAAGAACACACATGATGAGCTATCACTTCGATTTGAGGATAAAAAGTTGTAGTGTAACAAATGAACTTTGAAGGCTACTCATACTGCAGCATGTTACACTGCGACTCGATTTTCCTTCGAAAAAAAAACATAACCAGTTTTTCTGTGCAGGATCAAGGGAATTTCGTAGAATTATTATAGATTTTTTTTTATAGTTTTTGTATGCCCAATAAGTTTTTTAGTTTATCCCAGCAGTTTCTGATTGGCCAAAGAAAGCATGGAATCGTCTTTTTTACTATACTTTAAATAGCTTGCTGCCCCAGCAACTTTTTGAAACCAGTACCTGCCTGTTCTATCGCATCGTATCTCAGAGAATTAATAGCATTTAACACGTGTTTACGCGTTCTTGTGTCAAACGTTAGGAGAATGTATCTGTTCTGACTCTTTTAAGTGTTATGTTTCGAGACAAAACTTCTGTTATGACCTTTTAAAGTGTTAAGTTTTCGCGAACGTCAAAATTTAAAAGGGTCATAACAGATATATTCTCACAGTGTATAAGATGGTGATGCGCAAACATGTGTTATGCGTTATCAAACAGTGATGGAAGTGAGTGATTTTTTACGCATTCCTTTTTTATAGGCTTTGAGCTTGCCGTTGGAGGGTAGTAGTGAACAGCCAAAACGTCGCGATCGAAGCGCCTTTACCCCAGTACGAGAAGGCATCTCCCCTGTGGGCGTCTCGTCAACGACCTTACTCTCCAGTCCAGAATTCTCTGCCCCTGTGACGCCAACAATCCAGGAGACCAGTCTCTGTGAAATCGAGTTTGCGAATCCGCCGAACGAAGACGTTGATCCGGAAAAGAATTATCATAACTTATGGGAGAGTGGGAGACCCTGGGAGCCGGACACGAAGAGGAGCGAGATATACTCTTACGTGCAGTTTTCAAAGGATGCAACGATCGAAACCAATCACGACTATAGCTATCCGGTGCTGTCAGAGTCTGAGTCAACGCGGCGCAACTCCATCAAGAAATCCGTCGCTCCCACGCCCCCTCCCCCTCGGCTCCCCCTGCCGACGAAAAAATCTCATAAAAATAGAAAAATCCAGGATCTTAAAAGCCCAAATCGTCTCAGGTGTAAAAACTGTTTAGAGTATTATCGCGAAGAAGACAATCGTCATGGGGCCTGCGAACACGGACCGGACCCGGTGCGGGCCGCTATCGACACGGTATCCTGTGTCGGTTGCGCGGACTGTATTATGTACCATTGCTATTCAGACAATGAGAGTGAGTACGGAGTGAACCCATGTTTGTGCCAGACAGCGACGAATAAGTATCCGAGGCGACTGGATAGTTCAAACCGGTGCCGCCTGGTGGTGCTTACCCTGTTATCTCTGTTCGTGCCATGTCTCTGGTGTTACCTGCCTCTGCGGGCCTGCCACAAGTGCGGTGTCTACTGTGGTGTTTGCGGACCGAAGCATGTAAGCAGTTGATTGCGTACAATCATTCAAGTTTATCCAGCATGTGATTTGACTGTTTGGACTGCCTTAGTAAGAAGACAAATCTGATGGAACATTTTGGCCTCTCAGAATAAGACTCCTAATTTACGTTTCTCTTTGAGATGAACATCGCAGCTTTACTTTTGTGTTTGTAATTTCCCGCCAAGGGTCTGCACTGCCTAAGAGGGCTCAAGGCTGGACACACCCTTGGTGGAGGCGCGTGAATGATTATTTTTACTTGTGTTGCGAGGAAGTTATTCCAATCATTAATATGCCATCAAACCATGTGCACTCACTATTGGAAGTAGAATTTCCTTGTTCTTGACAATGTTTTAATTTGTCGCAAGTTTTTTTTGTGTCGCAATAATATTCCTCCTACTGGAATTGTTTTACTTTTTTCTCTTTTTCAGTCTAATAAACGGAATATCTGTCGATGTTCGTTGCATTGTAAATCTTACAGCTCCATACTTCATGAAATAAGAAATCCTGTATTCGTCGATTTAAGTGCCACTGGCAATCGTAAGCTTTCAGAAGCGATCGTAACCTGTCGTAAGCGGCCATTTTGGCAGTTTTCTCAATGAGAGCAAGCCGGGTCCGGACGAGCACGGTTTCGACGGACTCACAATTGCCAGTGGAGAACCCACTTCACTCAAGGCTGAAATCAGTTTGACCGGAATGACGAAAGTATCCACTTCAGTATTGCACTTCTCTGAGATCTCATGTTTTTTTTCCAGTCTCATGATTTTCAGGATTTCTCATGTTTTTGGGATCCTGAAAGTCCTGAAACGTAAGTGGAGGGATACCTATGACTTCTTAAAAGTTGTTCGTCCGTCTGTCAGCACGATAACTCTCGAAGGGATTGAGATATTTTGGTGAAACTTGGTGTGAGGATTCTTTGGGCAAGTGACAAGTCGAGTTCGTAGATGGGCTATGTAGCCCTATATTTAGGGGTGGGGGAGGGGTTCAAATTAAGGGGCGAACGAAATATGTTTTAACAGCTAATGAGATTATCGACTTACGGGTAAGAGGACATGCTGAATGACAATCATTTTCTACCCGGACATGTAGTTCGCCCCGAATCCGGCTGAAACCTGAAAATGTGTTAAAAGTTATAAGTTTTATCTGAAGTTGATTAGAGGTTTGATACAGAGGTAAGGAGATGTGCTGCATCAATTTTTTGAGCTTAAAGCACAGCTCTTACTAGAAATGATCTTTTCCGTATGAAATGGATCGGAAAAAAATACCATCGAAAATACCATCACTTTCCGCCTGAGATTAGTGATTTTCTTGTTAGAGCTTGTCGACTATGTCCATCCTTCCTGCTCTCCGACGCGGCGGCTGGGCGCAAGAAATTCGGAAACTGAACGCGCCGTAGTTAAAAAGTGGGAAAACTCAGCAAATAAAAGAAGTAATAAACAGAAGCTTCTCAGATCCTTATGTGAGAAAGAGTTATCAGCGGACATTGAAGATCTCGGCAAACGTTTCGTTGTGTGACGGGCAAAACTCGACAAGGCCAAAAAAGCGCTAAAAATTCGTAGGCACAAAACGAAACAGTGGAGAAAGGTGGGGACTTTAGAAGCTTATAATTATGTATGGGAGCTAGGTATATTATAAAAGGCAGAATAAGCAAGACGGGTCCTTTAAGTTTTTTCTCGGACAAGGATTTCGCCCGGTACCCGGCCGAAACGGAAAATTTGGTAGAAATTTTTTTAATTTCATCAAAGTATACGGGGTAAACTTACATATTGAATCCATAAATTTTTTTGGACGTATAGCCATTGTCCGTAATCTATTTCTAAAT